>JALPQD010000005.1:10973226-11165282 GCA_023101885.1 Typhlomys cinereus
GCTCATTCTGCCATTCATCCAGCCATCCCTACAGCTAACAAATTTGCACTGGACATCTACTATGTGTTCCTAGAGAAGGAACTAATTTAATGCCAGATACAAGCTGGCCTTGCCTAGCATGAGTTGTAAGAGTCTATCTGTAGCCACCAACCACAGGTAGCTGTTACGTGTTTACAATGTGGCCAGTCTAAATGAACATGTGTCATGTATCTAATACACACATTGGGTTTTGAACACTTAGCATGACAGAATGTGGAACACCCTATTGAAAATTTTTGACTGATTATATATCGAAATGCTATATATTTCTGTATATATACATCAATTAAATAAATACAATGACATGGTTTTTATTTTTTTAAGTTATATTTAAAATTATTTGAGAGGGAGGAGAGGAAAGGAGAGAGACAGAATGCACATGAGCAGAGGTCAGAGGACAACTTTCAGAAGTTGGCTATCTCCTTCCATCACGCGAACTTCCAGGGATCAAACTCAGGTCACCAGGTCTGTGAGCAGGTGCCTTACTGAGCTACCCCATGGGTTGGTGTTTTGTTTTGTTTTTTAAACGTAGCTACTAAAAATTTTTTAATTATCTATGCAGTTTGCATGAGCAGCTCACAAATCTATTTCTGCTGAGTCCATCTTGAAAGAGAATCCAGGGATGGAGAAAAGACAAGTATCAGAAACTTTGGTGAGTGTGTTTACAAAAGTGTAGGAGGAGATTGTTTTCAGTCTCTCAGGCCATGAGAAGAAGGAGGAAGGGAATCAACTTAAAAATGTGTCACACATTGTGCTACGGCTATAAATACCCTGGCCAGGTAATGGTAAGCATTTAAATATCTTCACACATTGGCATGGCACTTTAAATATCTTCTGTAATCCTTGGGGCAGCAATCTCCGCAATCTGACCTTGTCTCCAGCACCTGATCCAAATCCATCGCCTCTCAGTTACTCTTCAGGACCTTTTTCCTGAGTCTTCATCCACATGAGTGAATTATACTGAAACACAACCTGACCATGTTAACATTTACCCACAGTTTCCCAGCTGTCCTCCATCAACTTTCTAAATTCTACTTTGTAGTGTGCAAATGTGATCTGGTCCCTGCCTACCTTCCTCCTCCATTTTACATCTCCCCTCGCAAATCAATATTTAATAAAAACTCTTGTTCTTTTACAATTATGGTCCTATTTGTTTCTGTTTGTTTTGTTTCCCGCTAGATTATTGCAAGGTCCTTGAGGGCAAGGACTGTGTCTGCGTTTTGGCATTCTTTGGCATCTGGCACAGGATCTAGTTACAAAAGGTGTTCAATAAATATTTGTCAAAGATGTGGCTTGCTGTAAGACATTAGGGTCAAGGATTAGCAGGTCTTACTTTGCCTCTATTTATTTTTAAGTGCTAGGGTTTTGTCATAGTTTGAAATGTGTCCCCCACAGTCTCATGTGTTTGGCAAGATCATGGCACTTTGAGAGGTGGAGCCTTGCTGGAGGAAGACAGTCCACAAGGGGTGGGCTTTGAGGTGGATTAGTCCTACCCTACCTCCAGAAGTCTGCCTTTGCAGTAAGCTTCCGAGATGTCTGTGGTGACTTAGCCTCCTCTAGCTTTGGCCAGCCAGCCATGCCGCCTCTGCCATGAGAAACTGCCTCCTCTGGAACTGTAAGGTGAATAAACCTCCCTTTCTCCCTTAAGTTGATTGACTTTGGATGCTCTCTCACAGCAATAGTTAAGAGTAACTGTTACAGAAATTGGTACCAGAAGTGGGGTATTGCTGTGACATTAAGAACAGCTGGTACCACAACATGAAGTTGTTTGTGAAGCTGAGAGAAGTTGGTACCCAGCAGTATGGCCAATGCTGTGATGTGGCTAGTGTGCCTTTGGAACTTTTTGTTGGGAGAAATATGGAGAACTTTGGGACTTTGTGCTGGGAAAGTCTTTGTGTCTTGGCGAGGGGGCCAAATGGGCCTTTCTCATGAGAACTCAGAGGAGAGCAATGCTGTGAGAGACGCAGGCAGTGGAAGCCCAGCTTGCAATGGTCCAGAGGGGAACAGAGACTGTGTTTGCAACTGGATGAGTGACACATGGAGCCATGTGTTGGCCCAGAGTTTAGTGAAGTTTCCCCTCGTCCTGAAAGCTTGCCTGAAGTTAAGCTGGAGTGCTTGGCGGAGGAAATTTCAAAGCAATGTAGTCTTGACAATGTGATGTCGCTACTTATTAGTTGTCTTCAGAGTTATGAAAAAGAGCAAAGAATCAGGCAGGAAGAAGCAAAAATTATAAGATCTGATGATGAAAAATGCAATGCCAAACTTAAAGAGTTGAGCCAGGAAGAAGCAGAGAACAGCAGAGAAAGGCTGTTAAAGAGATTAGCTGTATTTGTAAATCAAAGCCTGCTCTCAATTTGAATAATAGGAGAGGCCCTAGCTTGAGGGCAAGATCCTCAGGGAAGGCTCCCACTCCTAAGAAGGCAAATCCTTTCAGAAGACTGGAGCTAAAGGTGGAGTTCCAAAGCAAGAGTTAGTTCCTCTTACAAAGCAACTGCCCAGGAGTGAAAGAAATGGTCAACATACAGAAGCAGAATCAGCTGTGATTCAAAAGGGCCAGTCTTGGCAAAGTCATCCACGTGGTTCTGGTTTTAGAAGCATCAGTGATGCAAGAGGGAGGAGATCCTGGAGCCCTCCTCCAAGATTTCAAAAATTGGCAGAATCCAGGCATCATGAGACAAGAAGCCTGCAGTTTAGAGGCCCAAGAAGGGCAGTTTGTGCTGTGGAATTAAAGCCTGGTTTACTATTGAGAAGTAAAGATGTTAGAAATGCCAGAGACAACGTAGGACCCCTGCCAAGGGGAGCTGTATACCCTGGGAGGAGTCAGCTCAAGAGAGCAACATGTTTTATGGGCAGCTGTATTGGAGGGGTGAAACCAAAGCCCTTTGGAACTGAGATGATTTCAACAAGAGGCTTACCTGTTGGACTTGGAGCTACATGGTTTGGGGTTTGTCCTGCTGGTTTTCAGTCTTGTTATGGACCGATCTTTCCTGGATATGCTCCCATTCCTTCCTTCTGGAATGGGAATGTTTATTTTGTGCCATTGTATGTTGGAAGCATGTAACTTGTATTTTGATTTTACAGAAGGCTTTGGACTTTGGACTTTTGGACTGTGTTGGGACTACTGATGTAGTCTATGAAGACTTTTAAAGTTGGACTGAGTATGGTTTGCATAATATAGATGGCAATGAGCCTGTGGGGGCCAGGGGTGGAGTGTCATGGTTTGAAATGTGTCCCCCACAGTCTCATGTATTTGGCAAGATCATGGCACTTTGAGAGGTGGAGCCTTGCTGGAGGAAGACAGTCCACAAGGGGTGGGCCTTGAGGTGGATTAGTCCCACCCTACCTCCAGGAGAAGTCAGCCTTTGCAGTAAGCAGTCTGCAGCTCTCAGCTTCCAAGATGTCCTCCAGCTTTGGCCAGCCAGCCATGTCGCCTCTGCCATGAGAAGAAACTGCTTCCTCTGGAACTGTAAGGTGAATAAATCTCCCTTTCTCCCTTAAATTGATTGACTTTGGATGCTCTCTCACAGCAATAGTTAAGAGTAACTGTTACAGGTTTGAACCTAGAACCTCATGCATCTTAAGTACATGTTCTAACACGAGTTCTACTCCCAGCCCAAATTTTTCCAAATCAAATAAAATCTAACTTAGATTCTACATTATTGGCTGGAAATGTTAAATTGTTGATTTTGGTGGAAATCTCATGAGTTTTCTCAGAACTTCAGAGTTTAAGGAGGCCATCTAAATTTCATAACCCCATAACTGTAATAAATACACGACCCAAACAATTTAGAGAGCGAGAGGTTTATATTAACAATTTTAGATTGTAGGCTATGCTGGCCTCAGAGTCCTACAAGCATCAGAAGCCCAGCGAATTGGCCCCACTATATCCACAGCAAGAGCAGAGGGGCAAGGGCCAGTGCTGCTTCATAGTGGTCCAATTTGCCATTCTGCCAAAACCAACTAGTTCTCTGTCCATCTACTTCCTATGGAGGGGCATACATTGTGGGCTGGATCTTCCTATGTCCCTCATGCAATCCAGACAACTAACAACAGGCTTACTTTAGTTTATAGCTGTCCTCAGAGGCTCATCTTTCAAGTGATAAGTTGACAATTGAAGCTAACTGTCTCAGAGGCCAAGAAAATTCTAGAAGTTTCCTTCTTTCTCAGCTCATTAGTCTCGCTGGATTTTTTTTTTTTGCTTGTTTGTTTATTTGCTTGTTTATTCTCCTTCTGTTTCAACTCTGAAAGCTCTGATCTTTTATGTTGGTCTAGTAAATTGGCCTGGGTAGACTGAGAGGTGGACAATACTTTAGTCTATGCCTCAGTATTCCACTACTTCCATGAATCTCGACAGAAGGATGGACTGGTCTATACTTCTTACAAACACCCTTGCCCCAAACTTCTCACTACTTTATCCCCATTGCAGGAACAATTCCTCAACTCAAAAATAGTCTTTCCATCTTTATGAGATGATTTGACATCAGTCCTCTACCCCCACCAAATAAGTGTCTAGGATCTAAAAACTCCTATCAATGCCCATGTGGATTGTGATGTTGCTCAATGAAAGAGTACTTGCCTAGCATACACAAGGCCCTGGGTTCAATCCCAACACTAGAAAAATGAACATACAATAACAGCCAAGACCAGACCAATAATTTCAATGAGTAAATAAAGTCAAGCTTAAGAGACAAGAAGTGGAGGGACAAAAGCATCCTGTGGGATACTTGCTTTGTCTGAAAACAAACAGCAGTTGAGGAACCAACAAATGGTTGCTGGATTTCCAGATCTTCCAATTTTTTTTTTTTTTTTCAAGGAAAGCTGGAAATCTGGGTTTTCAAGTGCTCTTTTTTCTTTTTTTAAAAAATAATTTTATTGAGGTATATTTGCATACTTATATAATTCACAGTGTGCAACTTAATGTGTTTTTTAAGTACATTTACCAAGTTGTGCAACTTGTTACCATGAGTCACTTTTAGAACATTTTCATTACTCCAATTAGAAGCCTTCTGTACATTTACTGTTGATTTCTGAGATGTCCCTCCTCCCTGACCCCGGTTGTCACCCCCGGCAACTTTCCGTCTCAGGCTTTGCCTTTTATGGGCATTTCATGTTCTCTCTTGTGTCTGGCTCTTTTCAAGGGAACATAAAGTTTTCGAGTTTCATCCATGTTTCAGGCATCCATTGTTTATTCCTTTTGTTGGACTGGTAATGTGGTACACATCTACCACTGATGTATTCATTCATCACTGGATGGTTGTTTCAGTCTTCTGGCTATAAAAAATAATGCAGGAAAATTTCTGTGAGAGTCTTTGTATCCACACAGGATTTTCTTTTTCTTTTTTTTTTTCTTTGCAGAAACTTAAAGGTAGAATAGTGGAGTTGTATGGCAAATTTATATTTAACTTCTTTTTATTATGGTGAAAAGCACATGTGATGTTTGCGCTTGTTTTCCAAAGTGACGGAACTGTTGTGAATTCCCACCAGTAATGACTGAAAGTTCCTGTTTCTCCACATCCTCACCTCATGGGCTATTACTCTTCCTTCGTTTAGAATCATTCTTGTGGGTATGAAGTGGGATCTTGTGGTTTCATTCCGCATTTCCCTAATGGCTAGTAATGTTGGATAGCTCTTAATTTTTAAATGTTGGAATTCATTCAAATAAAAAAAAAAAGTTGCATATCAGTTTTGTGCAGATTGGAACAAAACAAGTTCATGTGCTGGCACTGCCCTGAGGGAATGACTTTGGACTTCTGACCTAGATCCTGCAAAACAATAGTCTGTGAACTTTTACTTTAGAGAGTAAAAACAGCAGCACAGAGTACTATGAAGAAAGATGAGAAGGATTTCTCACTCTCTGTGGTAAACCTGGACACTAGCAAAAAAGGCACTTTTCGATCTAATTATTATTTGTAATGCTCCATTATTTTTATTCAGTAAACCAATACAACATATTTGTCAAGTGAATTCTTAAATTACACAGGTGCCTTTTAGAGATGAAGCCAAGGAAGATGTATAAGGTTGAATCCCACAGAGATGACAGAATTAGATTCAAAGCCAGGTCTAATTCTAAATTCTTCATTTCTAAATTCCAGGTTCTGGACTCGGCTGGAGGCAGAGCAGCATGGCTGGGATGGATGATGGACATTAGGAGGGTAAGGTGTGAAGAGCAAAAGAGGAGGAAGTGAAGAGGCTTCAGGATTTCATTAATAGATCAGGAAACTTGGGAAGAAAGCCAGAGTGGGGGGTTGAAGAGGGACAGAAAGAAGCTAGGTTTGGGACTTTTGTAATATCCCTCCTATCCGGGCACAGATGTGTAGCAGACATCTCTGTGGACATCTAACCCTGATCATGTAACAGGACAATGAAACATAAAGTGAGGTAGTGACCCCTGGCAGTACCTTCCCTTATCACCCTAGCTGTGGGGACTATGGAAAGAATGGACCCTGGGAACTGAAACTTCTCCAGGAATCTCCTGCTGAGCTCAGAGAGCAGACTGGTGCTAGCCAGAGGAGCATTTGTCTCCCCAAAGAGATTCCACACAGCTTTGACAACTGATCAGATCACCTTGTGGGACAGTGGGCAAGACCACACCTGGAGCAAAGTCTCTGAGCTCTTGCCTCTATAAAACCCACATTTACATCAAAACTGAGGAGAGAAGTAGATATCAGATGCTTTCTCTCTAATTTGGTCATATTGAACACATTTCCTTTTTCGGCTTTTCAACTTGAATTCTTATTAACTTAATAAAGGTGGGTGGCCAAACCTGAGGTACAAGCGTAGATAGCTCTTTGTGGTCAGGTAACAATCATGCTGGATCTTGCTCGATTTCCCAAGCTGAGCTGGATCAGGCCTAATTAGTACTTGGAGGGGAGACACCTGGCAGATTAGAAAATAGAGACCCAAGAATGAGAAGTACACTTGGAGGTAGGTTATTGTATTCTCATCATTAGATTAATTCTTTGTTGAGTTTTAATTCTGGTCACCTGCAGGTTCTCTTCTTCCACTGATAGTCTACTGTTTGTTTTAAAATTATCAGGAAATTTTAAGATCATGAGAAACCACAGACTTGATGGATGACTTTCCAGGACTATTTGTGTGGAATGTCTTAGAAATGACTTCACTGGATAACAAAGTGAAAATCAAGCCTCAGATGGACAGGTCTTTTCTAAACATATTATCATTTGCATATTTTATATACAATAAACATATTACCTTGTATAGACTTTGCTAAGGACAGAACCCTTTCTGGAGCCAAGTGAGAAGACATCTGGACAAGACATCAGAGGCAGTCAACCCAATCCCAGTGAGTGAGCGTTGGAGACTAGTTGCCCCAAGACAAAGGACAATAATGAGACTGATTCTGAGAAGTATTCTGCATTCAGCAAGCTGTCCTGGAAGATTCTCTGAATTCCACCAACCCTACCTTATCTTCTTGCTGCTCCTCTCCAATACTTAAACAAACAAACAAACAAACAGGGCTGGAGAGATGCCTCAGGGGTTAAGACTCTGTCTTGCAAGCAGAAAGACCTGCGTTCTGATTCCAGGTCCAATGTAAAAATGCAGGTGGAAATGGTGGTGACCTGCACTTCCAGCACTGGTGGACACAGCCTGGGAAATCCCAGAGCGAAACAAAAAGGAGGTAGAAAAAATTCAGGATGCCACCCTTGGTCCTCCACAGGGAGACCCAGTGCCCTCTGACACACACACACACACACACACACATAAATGAAAAAAAAAATCAATCTAGAGGTCTCCCGCGTAGTAAAACATATTATATACCCACTACACCTTGCTGCATGCTTGTTGAAATACTTAATAATAATTTGTTCTTGTGATTGAGACTTCATTATATTTATACACATATAATTAAGACCTGGCTAGATTCTACTGCTATCTCATTAAACGGCAGTTAACTTCGATTTTTCAGTTTTCTTATCTTATCCACCCCGTCCCTCGCCCCGGGCCCCAGACGGTTTAAGATCCTTGAACTGCTCATGACCCTAGGGGATATGACACTTCAGGAATCCTGCAAATTTTTCTCTTTCACGTTAAGGAATGAATGAATGAATAGAATGGATGGAATGAATGAAGTCTCTTTCACGTCTTTTCTGCAAGGTCCGTTTTCTCATTTTTCTGGCATCTTGGCTCTGCCTAGGGGTGGGTAAAAGCAGGGGGGGGCAATTCCCTCGCGCACACCAAACTGCGCCAGGCGGTGGAAGGCGCCAGGCAACCGGCAAGCCCGGGCAGCATCAGCCTGGGGTCTCGCACCGCGACAGTGTCTGGAGCACCCGGCAGCCGGGTCAGCACAGGGCTCTTGCGCATGGGCGGAGCGGCCCCTCCTCCCCCACTGCAGGTGAGCCGCCCCCACCCCCAGAAGCTCCAGGCTGACGTCAGGCCTCAGGACCGCGTTCCGGCCCGCCCCTGCAGGCAACACCGAGGGGCCCGCTACTCCTCGGGGGTGGTAGTGGGGGAAGCTGGTCCCGCTGCGGGACACCCCGGTTGCGGCAAGCCATGCGTTCAAGTGGGCTGCAGCGAGGCATGATCCGGGGGCTGGTTTTGACACACCTGCCCCACTGTCCGCGCAGCCTCGGCTCGCACACCTCGCCAGCCCGAGCAGAGTCCGCACCCGCTGCCTCGCGGGATCGCCCGGCGCCCAGTGAGCTTCAGCTGTCCATCTCCACCCGAGCCAGCCAATCAGCCACCATTGTCCCGGCCGCACCTCCCGGAGTCTCTGACAGGCGTTAGGGACAGCCTATGAGATTGGGGATCTGTGGGTCGAGGTCGGAAGTGGGAGCCAATGAGCATCATTCCAGGTGGGTGGAGGGAGAGGACTTTGGGAAGGTAGCTTCGTTCGTGTTGCTAACGTCTTCCCTTGGAGATGGGCGCGCAAACCGACCAGTGGGTCTGGGGGCGGTGGTGATGGGCGTGGAGCTGGCCCAATGAGGGTGGGAGTGGGTGGAGCAGGCGTGAGCGGCAGTGCTAAAGGAGCCCGGCGGAGGCAGCGGTGGGTTTGGGACTGAGACGCCGGATCTGTGGTCGCTGCTGGGGACGTGCGCCGGCGCCACCATCTTCGGCTGAAGGTGAGAGGTGCGGCTGCCGGGGTCCGAGAGCGGCGGCCTGGGGATCGGGGACGGTTGGCTGGTGGGAAGGGGAAGGATCCCGGGCTAGAGAAGACCGGGGGGTTCTGGAGCTCAGGAACGGAGCCCAAGCGGGAGCTGGGGAAGCAGTCTTGGGCTCTTGGCGCGAGGGATGGTGCAGCGGGGATCTTCGGTTGGTTGGATTAGTGACCTGCGGGGGTTGGGGTACTAACGGGACCCTAAGTGTGTGGGCATGGAGAGACCTTTGGAGAAGCGGGAAATGAGGTCTCAAGGATCCCTTACGGGGATCTGGGCCCCTGTGTGCGGGAGGGCCACCCCTGGGGAGATAAGGATGGAGATTTAGGGGTGGGAATATGGGAACCCGTTCCTCGTTTGGAGAAGGTCCCTGGAAGTGCAGGTTTGGGGGAAAATAGTGCCTTACTTGGGAATCCTGGAGCTCCTCATGTGTCCCAGAAGGGGATCGGCCCTGGGGTGTGATACCGGTGGTCGGGGGGAGGGGGCGCGGGAAAGGAAGAGTCCCTGGGTGGGTTGCAGGATGTTTGGCTGAGCCAGGCTCCCCCCGGCGCGCTGGAAGGGTTCGCGGTGTGCTCTTCAGGCCTCGCGCCGGATCTGTGGGGTCGAAGGGACGAGGGACCTGAGGGCTCTGCGCGGCCCGGGGGAGCGCGCGGCGGGCGAGGGACTCGGGAGTCGGGCGTGGGGAGGGGAGAGACGCCCCTTGCGGACGCCGGGAAAGCAGGGCGGCATGACCGCGCTCTGCGTGGACCGCCGGGGACCGCGGGGTGGTGCCCAGCGAGGCCCGGGTCCTAGAGGGGAACGAGGCGGGAAATGTGGTCGGGGCGCGCTGTAGCGGAGCGGCCGGGGGTGGCGGGGGGGAGGGTCAGTCCTCGCCTGTGGATCGCTTTATTGTGTAAGTGATCTGGGAATGGCTCGCCGCAGAGTCCCAGCCTTGCCTTCTGCAGTCGTGGAGTGTGGGGGTCACACCTCGATCCCCTAAGCTTCTATAGGAATCGGGTCGGAGGGAAGTTAAAGCGGTAGAGTCCTGGCATTGGTGGGGGCTTTGTGGGCCTGTGGTGGGCGGATGCGGCCCAGGCACTCGCGAGGCCCCCAACCAGGCCTGCCTGGGAACCCAGCCTTAGGAAGGAGGTGGCCACTCGTCCGGTTTGACCCAGGCTAGTGAGGTTTGGGTAACGTGGCCTCTGCCTACGACCGTTATCTCTGTTTCTTGGGGCCTCTGCAGCTCTCTCTTGAAGATCACTGCGGTGGATGGAAGGGGGTGGGGTGGGTAGGGGTGGGGTAGGGGGGAAGGCAGACTGCGGATGGAACAAAGACTGCTGTTTTCGCCGGATAATATAATACTAAATATAATACTTTTGGCTTTGCAGAGATTTTTTTTAACATTCAAACCGAAGATGCTTTGAGTAAGGTTTAATTATTCTCGATACTATCTCACTCTGGAAAACTTTATAATCTATTCATTGTTTCATCTCCTTCATCAATTTGCCTCTTTTAATTATTCTTGTAGTCCCGAGTTTTTGATGTGTAAGTATGCCCTTGCCTGCCTTGGGTTCTGGAATAGTGGCCATTTTATGCATCTCCTCATGTCTGCATCTTAAATTTAGTTCTTCCCCATCCTTATCGGGAGAAAGCATATGGTGTAATTGTGCGATGTAGCACACGCTTTTGCAGCACAAGGCTGTGACCCGCCGTGTGCTCGGCGCTATGTTTGGGCTCCTTAGGGAAATCTTTACAGTGAAGTAACTGAATAGAAGGACAGAGAGAAGGAAAATTGAAGGCACGTTGTACGGTGAAAGACTGCTTCAGAGTTTGATGTATATTGTCACTGCACATGAAAAAAAATGAGATTCTGATTTTTGGATCCAAGTTTTGAAAATATTAAACACTGAAAGTGTTAATTGGGAGATGGTACAATTTTGCCTTCGATTTGTGCTTGTGATTTGTTAAGCGGAGTTTTTGGTAAATTAGCAGACTTGGCAGTCATGTAATGTGGGTGCCCTCGGTGATAACTAGCATTTCACAAATTAGGGCACAGTTCTTTTAGTTCATTTGTTTTATAAGGATGCTCTAGTGTGTATAACTTTTCATCCATAATTTTTGTTGTTTGTTTTCTATTCAGGGCGTTCATGAAATTGTTTTCCTCTCTCCACACCTAGCTTTGGTGCTGGGAGGCAGTTGAAAATTTTGTAGGGTGATATTTTATTAGAAATTAAAAAAAAGAAAAGAAAAAAATGCCTCAGGAGGGTGAAGCTCTAGGAGTGAGTGTAAAAGAAATGTAGGGTATGGAAAACTTTGACTCTGTAGGGGACAAATTGATAAATGATTCAAAATAGTTAGGCAGTTATGTCAAAGACACCTAGGTATACCATCAGGTTATCTTCATGTGTGCTATAGAGATACCTGTTTATTCTCTTTTGCCCTTAAGGGTGGGCACTTTTCTTTGTAATATAAAGCTTTTGTCAGATGTGCTAGTATGTATATTGGCTAAACCGATAATGTTTACCCTGTTATTGGTAGACAGGATTTTTTATTTGGTAGAGTGCTGGTAAATTTATACCATGCCTTTCAAAAATTTCTCCTATTCTACTTTCATCACTTGGGGTTTGATCCAGACCTGTTCCTTGTATGCTGTATGACCTTGGACAGAATTCCTCAGATTCCTCATTTGTAAAATGGAGTTCTAGATGCCCCAATGGTAGTTTCTTTGTAATGCTTTAGATGTGAGGTGTGTAACTATTTGCAACAGTGCCTGGATGGAATTAGGAAAGTATACCAAAAGTATTTGCTATTTCAAAAATTGTGATATTAACCTTTCTTTAAAGCAAAACATTCGAGAGTGATACTTGTTAAGTACCAGTTTTAACTCTGATGGAATACCAAATGTTCACCTGAGTGAAAAAAAATTGGGCATACTTGGCAAACAGATGTGAAGAGTTAAACTAAAATGTCTAAAACATCTTCGTGGCCTTAGGAACTGGGAATCAAACAAGGACCCGAGCACCTGCTAGGTAAACCCTGTGGTGCAGTCCTCTGTAGGGCCAGGACAGCTGCACAGAATGTTCGGAGGAGGAAGAGGGATTAAATTGCCAGGTTGACCTGAAAAAGAACGTGTGAAAGGGTAGCATTTGGGTCAGGAGGGAAGGAATAGTAGGTTTTTGGTTGTGGGAAGTTAAAGCTCACTATGAGGATGGGGACCATTCCTGCAAGGTTAATCAATAGGTTTGGATCCCCTGTTAAGTACTGGGGTCTGCCTTACTGCTCAGGGTGAGGCATGGGGGCACGAATAACCCAAGGTTCAGTTACAGAAAACTTTGAAGAAGTCAAAAACAGCAATTTATAATTCTACTTCCTGTGAAAGATCCAAAAGATACTGACTCCGTTAAGAAAAACAAAAAACAAAACATGATGTTGGGCATATACATCTGTAATTCCAGCACTTGCATGGTGGAAGCAGGAAGATAAGGAATTCAAAGCCAGCTGTAAAACACTCAAAAAAACAAAACAACAGAAAAATATGTGTATGTTAATTTTCTTTCATAAAGCAAGGAGCATGTCGCAATTACAATTTTGTAATCACCTTTTTCCTTACAATAAATTATAAGCCTTTCTGAACTTAGAACATATACCAGTACATTTTAAATGCTTTGGTTTGATGAAATTACTTTAAAATATAGAATTTACTTTTTCTAGACTTGCACCAAAAATTATCTAAGTTATTGTAATTTATAATTACTAGGTTTTAAGTATATATTTACATACCCAATAACATGTACACATCCACCAACACCAAGATAGTTTCTCAAGTGCTATATGTGCAAATTTTACCAATTAGGATAAAAAACTTCTTTTGCTACTGTTGATATTTTTAATTGTACTTAATTCTGTACTTCCAAAGGTGGAGTATGGAGTATGTGTTCCATTATTTGTACTGAGAATCACCTAGATGATTCCTATGCTTATTCTTAATTGCTATGTTGTTTAAATTGGAAAGACTTACTAATAACCTTATTGTAAGCCTAGGTCTTACTGTACCTCTGAATGTACATGTGTCCAGAAATATTTTGTGCACTGTCCTCTTTAAAGAAGCAAGTATAAATTCAGTTATGAAACATGATAATAACTTTGTCCTGATGTGTATTCTTTTTTTAATTTAGCTTATCTTATTTTCTACGCGCTCGCGCGCGCGTGTGTGTATATATGTGTATATCAGTGGGTTACTGTGGAGCCCCAATGGTGACTTTGGAATCACTGTAAATTGCTCTACCTCTTCTTTGTTCTAGAGTTTCCAAGGCTCTATCTTCCAGGTCTAGAAGTGCAGTCCACTACCATTTCTGCCCAGCATTTTTCATGGGATCTGGGATCTGAACTCAGGACTTTCTGTTTTCAAAGCAGAGACTTAACTCCTAAGCCATCTCTCAAACCCCTCTTAATTCTTTTGACGAGGAGTTCATTTTGTTTTGTGATTTTTGTTTTACCTAAGTCTACGATTTTTAAAACATTAGCACATTCTTCATTTCTTTATTTTTTTTTTATTTTATTTTATTTTATTTTTTTTTGTGTGTGTGTGTACGTGCGTACCAGAGAGCACTGTCTGTCCCTGAGGAGGACCAAAGGTGACTTCAGGAATCATCCTGGATAGCTTCATTTTGCTTTGCTCTGGAATTTCCCAGGCTCCGCCCACTAGGGCTGCACACTATTGTTTCCACCTGGTGTTTTTTAAGGAGGACCTGGGATCCGAACTTAGGACCTTCTGCTTGTGAGACAGAGTCTTAACCCTGAGCTTTCTCTCTACCCCTAGCACATTCTTTAAATCATGCTGTGAATGAGTCTTGAACATTGGTTTTCAGTTCTTTTTCTATCCTAACATACCTGCTAGTAATATTGGCTTGCCATGGTAGCCAGAGGGGGAGCTGGGGATATAGTGGTTGTCAAAAGTGGTCCAGGACCAGCACATAAAGCATCTTCTCAGAACTTAGAAGCTACACCCCCAGCTTACTGAAGGAGAGGCCCTGAGAATAGAGTGTAGTGCTGGATGTTCATTAACCTTTCAGGTGCGGTCATTGTATGCTACAATTTGAGACCACTACTGCAGAGCTCGGGAACTTATAATATGTTACATTGTAACTATTTCTGAGGACTCATAGTTCACTGATTCTAATAAATTATTATTGGGGGCAGCAGGGCTAGCATCTCTCCCATCAACAATGAATAATCCTTCAGTGCATAGATACCTCTTTGAGAACTTGAAGAAAGTTACAAGTATTCTCCTTAGGTTAATACACAGATGCACACAGTAAGCATATTGCATGTTTATACCATTCTGATGGTTTTATGAAGCTCTATTTATAGACTCGAGGTTAATAACCCTATTAACAACTTTAGATGACTTCATAGTTTCTTACACAACCTGTATTGATCCTTTTGCCTGTATAGAATCCTCAGTATTTCCAGCAAGTAATAAAAAGGGAGAGAGGCTGAGAGATTTGATAGCTAGAGGCTAGGTTTTCAGTTGGTTAGTTGTGTTGATTGGATGAAGTCATGGAAATCATTCCTCTGAAGTTTGGAATAACTTGGACTTTAGAGTAATAGTAAAAAAAATGTTTGAAGTGGTATCAGATTCCAGATTTTCTGTCAGGAGAGAAATGACAAATCATATCAGAAAGGTGAATAATAATAATGTCTTTGACCCAAAAACTTAATTACACAAAATACAGGAGGAATGTAGTATGTGGAGATTTTGCTCATAGCTCCTTATAAGCCAGCAGTTATGAGCACTGAACAATCTAGTTTTATATGTGTGTATGTGTACGAGAGGACACTTAGGTGTGTGTGCCTGTGGAGACCCAAGGATGACTTCAAGAATCATCCTTGATTTCCTAGGCTCTGCCTTCCAGGGCCGGAATTACAGGCCACTGCCAATTCTACCAGACATTTTTATATGGGATCTGGGGATCCGAACTCAGGTCCTTTGGTTGTGAGCCAAAGGCTTTAACCACTGAGCCTTTTCTCCAGCCCCAATCTGGTGTTGCCTTGGGCTCCATCTGTCATAACAGTCGCACACTTGTCCTTTCCTCAGTGTGGCTAGAGTCAGTGATGATGACATGGCAGCCGCATGTTCTAGCACTGAGCTGTATCACATCCCTGGACTTGGTTCTTCACTCTGCCATTCGTTGTGTGTCTAGCTCCAGCCTGTGGTCGCACTAATCTTAGCGCTACGCCGTGACCTTTTTATTATGCAGCTTCACTTTTGCTTTCTTCTTTCCCTTTCCCTTTTTAACTCCGTGTTGAACTAACGGTAGAAGAGAGGAAAAAGGGTCCTCCTGACACTTTGCCTTTTGCTTCTGCCTGCTTCAGTAGTTGAGGACAAGTCTCGAATGGTCGTCTGTCAATCACATTTGTAATTAGTGATCATCCCTGAAATTTACCTTGGGAACGTGGTTGATAGGGCTGTGAAGAGCAATGTAGCCAGCTCGGCAGCTCTCAGAGTGTATGTTTATATTTACCAGAAGTTTTACTTTGGGTTTCTTAAAAAGTAAAACTTGTAAATTATTTTGTATTTCCCAAGCATTTAACCTTGCCTCTCTCTTCTCCCAGAGGCAAATACTCTGGAATCCTTCTGTTTACAATGGCCCAGAGGACTGGACTGGAGGATCCGGAGAGGTATCTCTTCGTGGACAGGGCTGTCATCTACAACCCTGCCACTCAAGCTGATTGGACAGCTAAAAAGCTGGTGTGGATTCCATCCGAACGCCATGGGTTTGAGGCAGCGAGCATCAAAGAGGAACGTGGAGATGAAGTCATGGTGGAGTTGGCGGAAAATGGGAAGAAAGCAATGGTCAATAAGGACGACATTCAGAAGATGAACCCACCCAAGTTTTCCAAGGTGGAGGATATGGCAGAGCTGACGTGCTTGAATGAAGCCTCTGTTTTGCATAATCTGAAGGATCGCTACTATTCGGGACTTATCTACGTAAGTGTTTGCTCTCAGTACTCCTGGGAAGTGGTGGCTGGGGCACAGCATAAATTCACATTGTACATCATGTGATGATAAGTTTGAGAACATGAAATACCCATACTTTCAGTTTGACATTATATTTCCATTCAAGATAAATCTTGCTTTTCCTTCTTCAAATTTGAACATGCTACGTTTAAGTAATAAGCAATCAGATAGAATAAAATAGTGCTGGAAGACTTGTAAGGTGGTGTGAGGTTGCGAATGGCAGAAAGGCTGAGGAGTTTGCTGAGGTATCTAGAGTCCATTCACAGGAGGCCCAGGCACAAAGTCGAAGCCAGTCAAGCTTGGAGATTTCAGTGGAGCGCAAGAACAGCTTCACTGCGGCTCAGAGAAATAGGAAGATGAACTCGGAGGGTTTCAACAGGAAACAGCTGGGGGCAAGGTTGAGGCTGTGGTTGTCCTGTGGTTGGCATGTGTGCAGTCACTGACCATGTACTTGATCAGATAGAAGTTATTCAAAGCAATAAAGAGTGAGGTAGAGGAAGAATTGAACCAGATGCTGAAAATAAAAGTCTAGAATGTGCTGGGTTTCATGGTTTATGCCGTCTATCATCCAAGCACTGGGAGCGTAAGGCAGGAGTCGTGCCACAAGTTCAAGGCCAGCCTAGACTATGAGTGAGACCCTCCCATCTCAAAATGAAACAAGAATGTCTGGAATGATGAAGTAAGTTTGAGGAGATGGCAGGAAAGTGGCATGATTGATGGCAGCATGGATTTAGGACTGAAAGACAAACCTAGAAGGAAGAGACAGAAAAGTTGACAGAGGGCCAGCAAGATGTCTTAGCAAGGAAAAGTGATGACAGTGACCTGAGTTAGATCCCCGTCACCCACAAGGCGGAAAGAGGACTAAATGCTGAAAGTCATCCTTTGACCAGCGCTGGCATATGCTTACAAGAGAGAGAGACAGACAGAGAGAAACAGAGAGAAGTCGACAGTAATGGTCTGAAATTAGAAAAATGTGATTGATGTCTATGCAAAGAATATGCTACTGAAATTCATAAGTAACTCAAACCTCAACCAACTAATTTTCTCATTTCTCATAATCCACTTAAACAACTTTACTGAGCACACACTGTCTTCTAGGTGCTGGGATAGTGTGGAGAGTAAGACACAGGCCTCTACAGTCTTGATAAGTCCTATAAGAAAAAGAAACAGGGTTCTAGGCCAGGGGAAGCAGGTTGTCTTTCCCAGTGGGTCAGTGAAGGACTGACTCCTAGATGAGGTTGCATTTGGATTGGAATTGGCAGGGGAAAAACTGGAAGATGAGAACTTTGCTCATAACTTGCCACACTTAATCTGCATCAAGCCCTTTTCCCTACCACTCTGAGGCATGATGTAGTGGAACAGGTGGACAACAGGGCTGGGAAAACAGTGTCAGAAGAGAGGAGAAGCCAAGGATTAAAAAAAAAAAAAATCAGCTGGAGAGTGAATCCAGCAGATACTGAGTGGCTGTGCAGGGAACCATGTTGTTGGGCATGTGATTTTGCTCTAGACCTATGAGGCCTCAGGCAACTTGTATCTCTACAACTACCAGAAAAAGAATGTGGGTTGGTGAAAGTATTTGAAGTCAGGCTGTGCAGAAGTGCAGTATGATAGTCAGGAGGGGCTGATAACCAGGGGCTCAAGACTCATGGATTCAAGGGAGTCAGAACTGTGAATATTGAGAGGTTGTCCTCAGATGGTGCAACGGTTACTCTTAACTATTGCTGTGAGAGAGCATTCAAAGTCAAGCAACTTAAGGGAGAAAAGGAGATTTATTCACCTTACGGTTCCAGAAGGGAGATACAGTCTCTCATGGCAGAGGTGGCATGGCTGGCTGGCCAAAGCTGGAGGAGGCTATGTCACTGCAGACATTGTGGAGGCTGAAAGCTGCAAGACTGCTTGCTGCAAAGGCAGACTTTTCCTGTAGGTAGGGTGGGACTAATCCACCTTAAGGCCCACCCCTTGTGACTGCCTTCCTCCAGCAAGGCTCCACCTCTCAAGATGCCATGACCTTCCTAAACACATGAGACTGTGGGGGACACATTTCAAACCACAACAGATGGTAACTTGGACCTCAGAGGTTTAAGAAATGTATGTTTGGGATTAAAGCCCGTCACAGTGACTTCTGCAAGACTGGAAAGGTGTTAGTACAACCGAATAGTAGTCCTCGAGGGGTTGGGAGTATACCTTCATGCTTAGGTGCTTCCTATATGAGCATGAGAACTTATTCTCAGAACCCACCTCAAAAGCCAGGTGTTGTGGTAGTGTGCACTTATAATTCCAGAGCTGAGGAGGTAGAAACACATCTGAAGCTCACACGCCAGCCAGCCTAGCCTAACTAGTGAACCCTATCTACGGCAGGACACTGTCTCGAAAACAAAGTGAACAACAGTCCTAAGGAATGGCATCCAAGGTTGACTTTGTACGTGGACACGGACAAAGGCATGAGTGTGTGCGCGCACACTCACGCAGTAGAGGATATCAGCTGGCAAGACAGTAAGGTAGGGAGGATAGAGGAATACACCCAGTTTTGACCTCTGTCCCCACAAACAAGGAAAGACAGTGTTTTATTTATTACTATTCCTCATACCTCAGGGATTTTTCAGATACCTGTTTTATTTCTATATTTTTCTTCTGACTAACTCAGTCAACCTGAGTGTATTTATGAGTTTCCCCTCAAAGAGTGGTCTCTGATTCTATACAGGAGAATTCGAGTTTTTTCTCAACATATTACATTTACAGCATAGGATTGCTTCTCCGTCAGGCGGTGGAGAAACGATTCCTACCCGATGTTATTTGGAGCACTTGGTGTGAGGACTGGGGCTGGAGAGAACTGCCATTGCTGCCCCAAGGTGCACTTGTTCTGGGCTTTGGACTTAATTTGAAATTGATCAATTGAGATGCCATGATATCTACAAATAACCTGTGTCTTGGACATATTTCTACAGGTTAGATGTAATATAGTTTTACTCATGCAGGCCTGGCTGCTGATAGGTTATGTTCTTTCCCGATACTGTCTTTGGAGTTATTTTTCCTGGCAGCTAAATTCTGAGACCATTAATTTCATCTTCCTTCCTACAAAAACCAAGTAAAACACTGCTGTAGCTCACCTCACAGATTTCATAATGGAATATTTCTGTTACTGGTACTAAACCTATTCTAATTACTGTGATTTCTTCAATATTTGAACTATTTTAAAGTATATTTTTAACATCTTGAATATCCTTTTCTTTCTCTTTCTCTCCATCTCCCCTCCCTCCCTCCCTCCCTTCCGTCCCTCCCTCCCTTCCGTCCTTCCCTCCTTCCTTCCCTCCCTCCTTCCTTCCTTCCCTCCCTCCCTCCCTCATTTTCTTCCTTCCTTCCTTCAGCTAATTTGCAGCAATCCTCCTGTCTCTGCCTCCTGAGTGCTTAGGTTGCAGGTCCAAGTATTGTTTGTTTTGGGGTTTGTGTGTGTGTCTTCATTTGAGTTTGTGCAGATTATGTGCTTGTACATACATGTGGAGGCCAGAGGTCAACATCAGGCATCTTCCTTAGTCACTTCCCACTTTCTAAAAAAAAAATTTTTTTTGTTTATTTACTAGAGAGAGAGAAAGAAAGCAGAGAGAAATGAGGGAGTACGCGTGTGCTGTGGCACAGAAGATAACTTTCAGAAGTCATTTTCCTCCTCCTGCCGTGTGGGTCCTGGAAATTGAACTCAGGCGGCCAGGTGTGCACAGGTGTTCTCACCTGACTCATTCTACCACCCCAACTTGTTGGAGCTCAGTCTTGCTGAACCTGGAGCTTATCACTTGGACTAGGCAGGCTGGCCGTGAACTCCAGGGATCTAGGTCTGCCTCTCCAGCACTAGGATCATAACTGCAGTTTATACAAGGGTGCTAGGGACCCAAACTCAGGTCCTCATACTTGCACAATAAGCACTTTACTGACTGAGCCATCTCCCCAGTACAATTTTAGCTTCTTAAGACAGGTTTCATGTGACTCAGGCAGGCCTTCAACTCATATAGCAGAGGCTGGCCTTGACTTTTTTTTAAACTTTATTTTGCGTGCGTGCGTGCATATGTGTATGTGTGTGTGTGTGTGTGTGTGTGAGAGAGAGAGAGAGAGAGAGAGGAGGGAGGGAGGGGGACACTGTGTGTTCCTGTGGAGGCTCAAGGGTGACTTTGGGAACCATCCTGGATTACTTCTACCTCCTTGTTTCTGTCTGGAATTTCCCAGGCTCCATCCACCAAGGCCAGAAGTGCAGGCCACCACAATTTCCGCCTGGCATTTTTACATGGGACCTGGAATCCAAACTCAGGACCTTCTACTTGTGAGGCAGAGGCTTAACCCCTGAGCCATCTCTCCTACCTCTTAATTCTCCTACCTCACCCCATAGTTACTGGAGTTACAAGTGTATGCCACCATGCCTAGTTTCAAGTGTTAGTCTTTAAAGTTACCTTTTTTACTATTGATTTTTAAGGTAATTGCATAACAGAGGATTGCTTTCCTATAATATACTGTCAGTTTTGGAGCATATTCTATATGTCTCTGTGAAATGTGTGTATCATGTTACTGTTGGGTGTGGAGTTCCATATAAGGTCAGTAAACTAAACTTTTTGATTGTGTTGTTGAAATGTTCTGTAGCCTGCAGCTAGGGAGATAGATGTCCAGCAAAGTACTCTCAGTGTAAATATGACCTGAGTTCAAATGCCAGGTATGGTGTACATGCTTATAATTCCAGCGCTCTGGGGATACAGACCCCTGGGGCTTCCTGCACAGATAGTCTGGCTTATTTGAACTTTAGGCCAGTGAGAGACCCTGTCTCAAAGGACGTGAATGTCATTCCTGAGAAATGTGGTTATCCTCTGGCCTCCACGTACACACGAATATATACTTACATAAACATGTTTATACATAGATCTTCTAAGCCTTTTTTTTTTTTTTTTTTTTTTTTTTTTTGGTCTCAGTTTGTCAATTACTGAGAGGAATGTGGTAAAATTACCCAGGGTGTCAATAATTTATAATGCATCCATAAACATCTCATTTTTAAGGTGGACCCCCAATTTGTGTTGGTTTAGTTCAGGAGTTTTCCAAGCCTGGCCTGTGGATTATTCCATAAGGTCTCCTTAAATCCTTTTTAGGGGGTCTGGGAGGTCACAGCTATTTTCATAATTACACAGAGATGTTATCTGCTTTTCGCTTTTAATAGGTGCAGAGCCAGATGGACAAAGCTCCCGCACCATCTCCTGTCTAGTGATCGTTTTATTCTTCCCTGTCCCCGCTTGGCATTTAAAAACTCCAGTTTTATGCAAGAATACCCTTGACAGAGCAGGAAACCAGTTGATTTTTATTAAATCTTAACCCCCGAGACTATGGCTTCCCAGCCTGGTACTTACCTAGCATATACAAAACCCTGGTTCAATTCTCACCATCATCACCATCAGCACAACAGCAGATTTATATTGCTTTCGTGATATCAGGATGGTTTTTAAGTATCGACAAGTTTACCAAGTTTATATTAGTAGATATAGAAGTTTCCTCCAATTTTAATGTTCATATAAAAAGCAAAATTTTCACCATTCGTTGTGGCAGCACATACCCAAATCTCAATACTCAGGAGGTTGAGGCCAGTAGCTGGACTGCGTGTCTGTTTCTGCATCAATCTACTGTGATACGTTGTGTTGTCTGAAACACATAAAGGGAATCAGACTTGCCTAGATATTAGGTGGGTGAGAGCCAGGAGGGTATGACCTGTCCTTCACACTCAGTTCCTCGGTGATGTCGTCCATTGGTCAGACTTGGGGAATTCAGTGATACTTCTCATTCAGTCATCTTGAGTTCTACCTGGAATTGAATTTTGTATATAGAGTGAGGTAGGGATAAGATTTTTTTAATCCTCAAAATGGCCAGCCAAAGTGATCCAGTACCCTTTATTGAAATAGAATTTTCTCTACACTGCTCTGCAGTGTCACCTTTCTCATAAGTCAGGTGTTCATAAATAATTGTTCTCGACTCTCTTCTGTTTCATGGGTTGTGATGCATATATCTGGGCTAATACCAACTGTCATAATTAGTACAGTTGTACAGTCTGTCTTCTCCAATGTAGTAAGTCCTCAATCTTGTTTTTAAAGATTATTTTGACTGGTATGTCCTTAATATAGTTTTAGTATCTGCTTGTCATTTTATCAAATATATATATGCAAAACTATTGGAAAAAAAGAAAAAATGCTGGATTTTTAAAAAGATATATGTTTATTTATTGGGTATATGTGTATAGTTTATGCACATGTCTGGGAGAAGATGCAAGCTCTAGTGTACATGCTTGTGAGGTCAGAAGGAAACTGGTGTCCTGATCTGATTTCTTTGTGCCGACTCATTAGAGAAAAGGTCTCTTAGGAGCCTGGAGCAAGGCTGAAGCCAGCAAGCTCCAGCAATCCTCCTGTCTCCAGCTGCCACCCCACAGTGCTGGGGGTACAGGCAGCTGTGGCCATGCCTGACATTTTGCATGTGCTGGGAATTTGAACTCAAGTCTTGCTTACACAGCAAACCCGCCTAGCCATCTCTCTAGCTCCCTTTGATTGAGATTTTTATAGATTCTATAAGTTGATTTGAGGAAGAAGTAGGTATTTATGATATTTAATATTAATTTCTTGTTAGACCTGTTTATTTAGTTCTGAGTTTTTCTCTGTTCTTGGTCTTTACAAAGGCCACATACATTTTTCTAGTTTATTTTTTGAGTATTTTTATTTTTTGTGGTTACTTTTTAAATGGTGTTTTTTAAATTTTACTTTTGATACATATAATGTGTATATATTATAGTATATATGTGATTATTGCCATTATGTAGAAATGTTACCTTAATGATGGACTTCCATCTGCTGATTTATGTTCATTGACTTGCTGAGCTTGCTTATTGGTTATAATAGTCCAGCTGAAGAGTCTCATAGATTTCCTGTGAGCACCCAGTGTTATCTGCAATGACAATTATATTTTTTCTCTCTGATTCTCACACATTTCTTCTACTTGTTCTATTGCTCTACCTGGGACTTTCAGTATAATGTTTTTTAATGAAAGTAATGTTAGTATCCTTGTGCCATTTCTGATCTATGTATCAATAAGCTTTCAATATTTCAAAATTAAGGATGGCTTTTATTATAGTTTAAATTTTTTAAAGAGCTATTCTTTGTCAAATTAATGGAAATTTAATTCTATTCCTAGTATTTATCCTGAATGGATTTTTTTTTTAATTAAGGCTGGGTTTTAACTTATTGAATATTTTTCCATTATAAATGACAGGATATAATAGTATGTTAATTATTATACATTTCTGAATGCTAAAATTAACCTTTTAGAGACCAAGTATTCTCTTTCATTCAGTGTGTGTGTGTGTGTGTGTGTGTGTGTGTGTGTGTGTGTAAAGCCAAAGGCCAGTGTTATGGTATCTTTCTCTTTTGCTCCTCTTAAGTCCAGAACTCACTCATTACCTTAGCCAGCCAGATTTGAGGATTTGCCTTCTCTTTTCAGTTAAAAATAATGGGGATGTTTTCTTTGACTCCATGAACTATTTAGAAGTGAACTGCTTAGTTTTCAAACACAGGAGATTTTTAGACTATTTTGTAATTTCTGGTATTATAATCCTCCTTTGACCAAACAGTACATCCTGAATGATCTCAGTCCTTTGATATTTGTTAGCTTGCTTTGTGGCCTATCCTGTGGTCAGTTAAGGTCAAAGAAGGTGACCATACACTTGAAAGGCATGCATCCTCTGCTGGACCCTGGATGATTATACAGTATCTTTCTGTCTTTCATGTTCTGTAGTTTTGTTTTGTCTGCTTTTCTTCCTGATGCCATATGAATTTCTCTTTTTAGTTCTATCAATTTTTGCTCATGCCAAAATAGATATCACTTGTGTACAGATGTAGAAATGTTTATATCTTTCTAGTGTATCATCATGAAATGATCTTAATTTTTATTAACATCGCTTGCTAATTTGACTTTGAAATTAGTATTAGTTTGTGTGTGTTTGTGTGTGTGTGTGTACAAGAGGACACTTGAGTGTGTGGAGCCCCAAGAGTGGCAATGGAATCCTCCTGGATTGCTCTACCTTCTTATTGCTCTGCTCTTGGGTTTCTCAGGCTCTGCCTTCCAGAATCGGAAGTGCAGGCCACCACTATTTATGCCCAGTATTTTTATGTGGGATCTAGGATCTGAACTCTGATCCTTTGCTTTTGAGGCAAAGGCTTTAACCTCTAAGCCATCTCTCCAGCCCAACATTAATTTTTAAAAGATTAATGTTTGCATATTCTTCACCATCTGTGTCTTTATGCAAAGAAGTAGCTCTTATAAACTGCCTATAATTGTTATTTTTTGTCTTGAATCTGGCAATGTTTTGCTTGATTTTTTGAAATAGGTTTTTAACTATTCAAGGCTTAGTCTGGCCTTGAATTTCTCCTGACTTAGCTTTCCAAGGGCATGACAGGTGTGCACCATCATACCTGCTTTCTTGAGTCTGACAATATTTTAATAGGATAAATTTCAGCTTACATATATGCAATATAATGAATGGTATACAATCCTATTTTTCATGTATAGGTGGATGTGCATTGTGTATCTGATATGCTTGGACATGTGTAGGTACATGTGTGCATATGCATGTGCACATATATACATGCGTATGTAGAGATCTGAGGTTGATTGATGTTTGGTTTTATTCCTGGAGGTCTGGTCTGAAACCCGGAGCTCACCTGTAAGAGACGCTTTTACTAGCCAACTTGCTCTGGGGATTCCTAGTCTCTGCCTTCTCTGACGGTAATTACAGTTGGGACGCCACCCCCACCCAGCATGTACATGAGTTCTGGAGATATGAACTATGGTATTCATGCTTGCATGGCAAGTGCTTTAACAGCGGAACCATCTCTCCAGTCCAGTATGTGTCATTTGACGCTTACTGTGTGTGTCAGTTTTATCAGACGGATGGGAGGGGGCCCTCCTGCCTTGGCCTCTAGAATGCTGAAATGTGTGGATGTGTTTTCATGGACATGTGTATGAGGAAGTCAGAGGACCACCTTGGGTGTTGTCCCTTCTCAGGTGCCATCTACCTTGTCCAGTTGGGACTCACTGACCAGACAGCCCCAGGGTCCAAGCATATGACACACCACACCTGGTTTTTCACATGGGTATTTGGGGATACAGGTCCTCATGCTTTCCTGGTGAGGACTTTCCAACTGAGCCGTCTTCCCAGCCGCATCATTTTCTAAGTTTTCTCTTTTCTTTTATGCCTTTTGTTTTTTTCTGAATTAAGTAGTTTCCAGTGTGTGTGTGTGTATGTGTAGAGGAGGGCACTGCATGTGCCTATGGAGGCCAAAAGTAATAGCAGGAATCATTCTGGATAGTTCAACCTCCTTATAGATTTGCTTTGGGATTTCCCAGGCTCCTTTCCAGAGTCAGTTCCAGTCACCACCATTTCCACTTAGTTTTTTACATGAAATCTGGGATCTGAACTCAGGTCCTTCTGCTTCTAAGACAGAGGCTTAATCTCTGAACTATCTCTCCAGCTCCATTATTCTATTTCTTGCTATACATTTTGCTGTTCACTTAGCTTTCTTTTTAGTGGTTATGTACTGTAACATATTTCTTTGCCCTGTGGAAGAGCGGTGTGGTAACTTGCTCTTAGTTAAAAGACTGAGAAATCTGTGGACTGACATGAAACCGAGCAGCGAAAGGGCGTGAGCCCTCTTTAAAACTTCTGCTCTTCCCTCTCCACTTAACACTCTTGTTACTTATTTTAATTATCTGCATTTCAAAGCCCATAAAGGCCTTGTTACAGTCTAATTGTCACTATCTATTTGCTCCTTTCTGCTGCTTTCACTTTTTAAAATACTTCTTAGGGTGTGGGGGGGTCCTTTTTGAGACAGAGTCCCGCTCTAATACAGACTAGCATTGAACTCTCCTGCCTCAGCCTCTAGAATGCTGGAGTTACAGACTCTACCACCATGCCTCGCTCAACTTATATCTTTCAGAAAAGATACGAGGATGGAAAGATGAAAAGTTTTCTCTGACCTCCACATGTTAACACGTTACACATACATACACAAATAATAACCAAAATTACTTTAAAAAGAAAAGATGTGACTGAGGAGATGGCTCAGCCAGTAAAGTGCTCATCACATAAGCACATGAGCTTGAGCTGGAATCTCCAGCACCCATAGTAAAGCCAGGCACAGTAGCGTGGGCCTGTCATCCTGCCCCTGGGAAGGTGGAGATGGGCATGCGTGGGGCTTGTTAGGCAGCCTGTCTAGTCAGTTGGTGAACTCAGAGTCACTGAGGCACTGTTTCAAAAAATAAAATGACCGACTGGGGAGATGGCTCAGCAGTTGGAGCATTTATCACACAAGAGTTCAGATCCTAGGTGAAATGCTGATGAGTGTGTCAGCCTGTCTGTACTCTGAAGCTAGACCACGAACCCCGAGAAAAGCTGGCTAGTCAGACTTGGTGACTAGTCAGACTTGGTGACATGTGGATATGATCAGAGACCATGTATCAAAAAGAATAAGGTATAAAGGTGATAGGGCACAGCTCCTAATACCAGTCTCCCAGTTCCACATGTATGTGCACATATACCCCCCCAATGAAAATGGAAAAATAAAAACATAGTCAAGAGCAATTGAGGAAGACATCTGATAACTACCTTGGACCTCCACACACATGTACATGCATACATACATACTCATGGACATCTACACACAGAAAGGATGTTGTTCATTTGTCTGAAAGTCTTTTTCTCCTTTATTACTTGTTTGAGACAGAGTCTCTCTCCAAGGAGGGCCCAGGCTGGCACAAAGCTGCAGCAACCTTCCTGCCTCTGGCTCCTAAATGCTGGGATTCAGGCATGAGCTTCATATCTGGCCCCATGTAGGTTTCTTTGCTTCTTTCTTTTTCGGTTTTGGCTGCATTGACGGTGCAGTGCTGGCAGGTGCCATGTTCTGCCGTCCAGCTTCCTCAGCCTATAGTGTTATCGTTGCTCCTGTGCAGAGGCTGGAATCCAGCACTTCTGCTGTGCTGTGCTTGGCGAGCTTTTCTTTCTTTACTCAGCTTTGTCTTGCTTGTGACGGTGTGGCTTGACACCTTGGGTAGGTCTTTGAAAATTCTTAGCGATTTATGTCTCCAGGCTCTGCTTCTACTCCATCCCGTCCATATCTAGGGTAGGAACTGAGCGTTCACTGCACCCCACGTGTCTCTCACAGGCCTCCACATTCTCAGCCTGGTTTACCCTGTGCTGACATTTGCTTCTAATTAAAATGTCGGGAACTAATTCTTTTTCCAGCTGTGTCTAATTTACCATTTAACATATCCATGAAATTCAGTATTTTAGTTACTATTTAGAATTTTCATTTGGATTTTCTTTTTTTATAAATTCTAGTTCCCCGCCAGAATTCTCTACTGTCTTTTGATTGTTCAAACACTTTAACATCCAAAATAACTGTACAAGGCAATAAAAATAGAGGATGCAAATGTCATCTTGGATTTTAGTGACTACTTCATCCTACACCTGATTAACACGTAAAAGGTATTTTTAAGACAGTTTGGGGCTCTGGGTGACCTCCAGTTGTATTGCTGCTTTGGCAGGCAGTCAGATGAAGGAGAACTTGGTCATGCAGTCAAATCAGAAGTGACATCTTTCCCACTGGGCCCCGGACTGTGTGTGGGAATGCTGGTTTCTTTGTGGCCTGGTCTTAATTCTCTGTGTGGAGCTGTCAGGGGCGAACGTTCGAGCTGTTCACTAGTCCCGGGCTGTACCTCTCCCTGAGGGACTAGAGCTCTTTAGTCTGTGAGATGCTGTGCTGCTCAGCTCTGCTTAGCCTCCTGTCTAGCAAGGTTTCAGGGTTTGTAATTGTTAACCTAATTGTTAACCTACCTAAAAACCAAGAAATTAATAATTCTTTATCATTAAATATTCAGTCACTTTCCAGATTTCCCTGTCTAATAACTATCTCAGAAATAGTTGGTAAGTTCATCTGCATGTTGCTGACAAAATCATGACAAAATGTTTAAGGAAACAAGGGATTTATTCCCTTACAATTGTCCGGTTACAGTTCTCATTCCAACTTGGCAGGAGAGCATGTGCCCTCACCGCAGGGTGAGGGAAGTGGTCACCTCATATGCATATAAGAGCTGAGAGCGGGACGATCCTTACTTACCAGACCAGGATGTCTGGCCAAGTATACACGAGGATGCCAACCTCCTCAACCAGCTTTCTGTATTTTATTCACCTCTCCAGGGCCTAGTTCCACCCACCATGGGTTGGGCCTTCTCCATCAACTAGACAGTCTCCTGCAGGTTTGCTGTGGGCTTAACTCAAATACTAATTCTCTACAAATGTGCCCTGTGCAGTTGGCACCTATGTCTAACTGTAACCATTGGTCTGCTTCATTCAGGATCCAGAGAAAGTTGATATATTGTCGTCTCTTCAAATTTGTCGTCTCTCCTTTCTTTTCCTTTTCTCCTTTTTTTCTCCTCCTTGCCTCCCTCCCATTTTTCTTCCCTCCCTTTTTCTCTCCCTCCCTTCCTTTCTCCCTCTCCTTCCTCCCTCCCTCCCTTCTCTCCTAACTTCCTCACTGTATAACCTAGGCGTGTTAACCTTGCAGTCCTGTACCAACGTGCCTGCCCGACTGCCCCTCCCCCCTTTTTAAAGAAATGGCTTTGGCTGTGTGATAGAATTTCCCACATTCTGGATTTTGTTGGTTGCATTCCCATGGCAAACTGGTTATTGATCCCCAGAGGGATAGATTTGGTCAGGAGGCACACACAATAGGAGATTTTAGGGGGTCTGGAAAGAGTCAGTGTCAGTTTTGTTAGACCTACTTTGCGTGTGGGGGTGGGCTAGCCACTTCAGAGGTGGTAGACTGACATCAAGCAATGTCCATATTGTTGTCTGTAGGGCCTACAAAATGGTGAGAGTCCAGTGCTGCCACACTGTTGTGGGAGCTGTCAGGGTCCGAGCCTGGGCCCTGGCAGCCCCAACCAGTTAGACTTGGCTATGCATCCCCAACATGTCGATTGAAGAGACAAGAATAGCAAAAGTAACCCCCACAGGGGAGTAGACAAGCCAGAGGGAACCCTGGGGCCCATAGAAGCAGACAGGCCAGGCAGGAGGGTGGGAGGGAGTAGGATGAAGGAAAGCAGGGATAAATACTCAATGTGCTTGTAAAATTAAAAAAAAAAAAAAAAGAATAGTGAAAGCAGAGAAAGATCTGCTTAGTGTCGACCCAACAGGAAGAGGAACAAATAATAAGGTCCAGCCACCCCCAAGTGTGTCTGCTGGGGTCCTGATTTAGGTTTTCTTTCATAGGAGAGCAGGAGGCATATATAGTAAAGTAGTCCTAGTTGAGGCGTGGTCCAACTCTCCTCGTCTTAGCCGCTGCTTGTCCTGTGTCCTGGTGTGAAAGCTTCCTGGGTGGACCCTGAGCCTCAGCTTGCCCCTTCCTCCAGCTTGAGATTCCTGGGGAAACTTCACTTTGGGGCCCATTGTTTCAGTGTCTGCTAGCTGAAGGAAGGGACTCTAGAGTATTTCCCCTCCTAGGGCCTGTCCAGAGCCTCCATGTTTACAGCTCAGGCTGCTGAATTCAGTTTAACCCATGTTTTTACCCACATGAAGGGTTCTTCAAGCCATCTCAAGTCCAAGTTTTCTCCATTCGTTTGTGATTACTGTCCTTATAAAAAAGGTTTTGCTTTCCCTACCTAAGAAGCAATGATTAATACTTGGCTATCCTTCTGCTGTCCACATTCATCTCTCTATATATGGTTTTCATTGGTTTTAACCTTATAACTGCATTTTCACCTATTATATTACTTAAATTTAATTTTTCATAGGGGTGACTTTTTAAAACATTTATATGTGTATGTATGTGTGCAGCTACCCCTTAGAAGTCAGTTCTCTTCTTCCATCACATGGTTCTGGAGATCGAAGTCAGGTGATCAGGCTTGATGCAAGGGCCTTCACCAGCATGTTTCTTTTCTGTAACACAAGTGCCTCCCAGAATAAATGTGGCTACTCTTACCACTGGATTCCCATTCCATCTCTGCTTTTGTTGTTTTTTTTTCTCTTGAGTCAGGTTGTATTAACAAATTTACTTCTTGTGAACAAACACCTGACAAGAAGCAACTTCAGGGAAGAAGGTTTTATTTTGCTCACAGTTTAAAGGTGCATCCCTCATGGTAAGGAAGGCACAGCAGGAAGAGTGAAGCACTGTGTTCTTAGAAGTAGAGAGATAAAAATGGTTGGAGCTCAACTGAGTTTCTCCTTTTATTCAGTCCAGGATCCTAGCCTAAGGCATAATCCTGTCTACATTTAGGGTAGGTTTTATTGAGGTCCATTACAAAGAGAAGGCAACACGAATGACAGACTTAGAAATATAAGTTTATGTATACCAAGCTGAGGGCCTGGTGACCAAGGGAGCCATAGGTAGGAGAGCATTAGAATAGAAGACACAGCTTAAAGTTGGAGAGGACAGGAAGAGAGCCGCCATGGGAGGAAGTCTGAAGAGAGCCCTAGTTTGGCAGAGGAGGGAGTGAAATCTACAGAGCCCCTGGACTAATTTTTGATGGCTTTCCTGTCTTGCTAAGGAGGTGCTAGGGAACCAGGGCAGTGCAGACGGGGGTGGGGGGTGAGGGGGGGGGGTGGGGGGGTGGTGTGGTGGTGGTGGTGAAAGAATGTCCTGCAAAACTTAGTCTTTTCTTAAGGTCATAGAATGGGGAGGGAGAGGGATCTAGGAAGAAGAGTCGGAAGTAGACTAGGATGGGTGCTGTGATTGATCTGAGAATGGAATGGGCACTTTCCAGCCAGGGTGGCATGGCTATGGCTAACAGGTTCCCCCTTCTCAGTTGAACTTTTCTGGAAACATCTTCATAGACATGCTCACAGCTGTGTCTCCTGAGTGATTCCAAATCCACTCCAGTCTACAGATACAAATCAATTTCCAAACTCAGCTTACTTTGAAGAAAATTTCTGAATGTGATTTCTTTCTTCAAATCCTCTGATCATCTTTTCCTTCTTCTGATGTTATTATGTAATTATTGTATGTGGGGTGCATGCCTTGTCACACATGTCAAGGTCAGAGGGCAGTTTTATGGAGTCACTTTTGTCCTTCTCAGTTCACATGGGTTACAGAGATCAAACTTAGGTCATCAGACTGGCATGGCAAGCACCTTTTCCCACTGAGCCGTCTCACTGGCTCCTGTGTAAGGCCTCCCTGTTTGTCTTTACATTTTGATATAGATGTGAATTCTATCCCCCCTTCTTCCTTGAGACTGATTTCTACTAAGAGATACAGCTGTGACTGGGGAAGGGTGGGTATTCTAATGTCCCCCAGTCCTAATGGAAAAAGGCTTCATTCCTGCTTCCTGCCATTCCTCTCTGCACCTGCTTCCATTTCCTGGCTCTCTCAGCCTTTGATCCTCTAAACAATGCTTGTGAGTGCCTCTGCTTTCTTACACACAGGCCGGAGAATTACAGGATAAGTAAACATGTCCCAGTGGTCCCAGAAAGGATAGCAATCCAGGCAGAGTGATCAGAGACAGAAGCCTGGAGGCACGGGGCAACATTGCATATTTGCAAAATTGTCCGTTTTTATGCGTGCAAATATTTCTCTATGTCTCTCTTAGGTAAAGTTTGCAACCATGTTATTATGTAGACTTATCCCTCAGGCCTTTGCAGTTCTTCAGGATTTTCCTGTGGCTCTGACAACCCAATATTCTAATTGCTCTCTCAAGGTCCTGCCTGGTCTACCTGCCATCCTATAGTCTCAGTATGTGGAAAAGGGGGTGTATTGTCTTTTCCCAGAGAACAAATTATCTTTCTCTTCTCTCAGTCACTTTTCCGGTTTCTTAAGCTTTAAGACCGTACAAGTCCTTCTTGACTGCTCATAGCTTTTCTCTGAGTTTCTGTGTGTGGCCCCAGAAGTCCTTGTCCAGTTACTCTGACTTACCCTCCCCCAGCTATATCACCTTTTCTCTCAAAGAGGCCATGCTGACTGTGCCAGGGCTGTCCAGCATCACCCTGCACACACCCTTCCAATCCCTTTCCCAGCTGGCTACCAGATTTGTGCTTTTCTTTCCTTCATTTGCCCTGTCTCCTGAGCCTCTGATCCCTCGCCTCCTCTATAGGACAGGTTGATGACTTCCTAAGTCTTTTCCCCTCTGCATGGTTTCATCTGTACTGTTCTGGTTCCACCTTCAGAGGACAGCCCGTCCCTGCACAGTCTTAAGCTTTTACCTTTCTAATAGGAATTCCTTATACTTCCTGTACCTCATAATCTTTAATGAAAAAAAAAATGACACAACAGCCACCAAAGACCATCTGATTTTTGAGTCTAAGTTTGTAGTTTTGGACAGGATGTTGTAACTCTCAGTACGTGAGTTTTGTAATGTGTTGTGACCAGAGCTGTCTTCATTTATGGACTTGTTCATGTTTCTTTTCCTCATTCTGTTGTGAATGGCTTGTTTAGTGTGTTCTGTTGTATAAAGGTATCTCTTTACACTTAGAGTGTTTATAGTATACTTAATATTTTGTATATGTATTCAAGTCCATGTGTCTGGGAAGACAGAGGGATATAGTATTAATTAATGACCAGTTTACGTAAGACCCCAGTATCTGAGCTAATTTTCCAGGTGGCTAGAAGTTAGTACTAATAGCATTTCCACTTAAGCTTTGCTACTGGTCTACTGGCAAGCTTGAGATAATGTGATTGTGTAGCCTTTCTGTTTTGGTGACCAAATTCATATTTGTGAGATTTGCTGATCTTTGTGATCCTTGTTCTCTGGCTACACATGTCACTTTTGTGACTTGTCACTCTACGATCCATGCTATAGAATACAAACTGTTTTTTTTATTTTAGCTTTGTTAAAGTTTTCTCTTGTTGCTATTGTTCCCCATAATACAATTATTATGTTGCAAAATGAAGTGCAGAATCTGTACTGTTATGATAGACTGTGTTCTAACTTGTGAATGAAAAAGAATGAGGTTGTATAAATTCATCAATATATGATCGTGACTCGTGGGTGTGACTGTATAACTTCAACCCACTAAAAACTGAGATTGAATTTGTTTCCCTTTGCTTTTCTTACCTTTACTGTTTTTAAATAAAAATCTATTTTTAATTGATATATTTAAAATGTTCACATACCACTAGGGTACGCATTGTGTTATTTAGTGCATATACCCTTTGTATAATTAGATTAAGCAAATCTATTTCAAATATTTATCACTTCTCTATGGTGAAAACATTTCAGATCCTTTCTTACAGCTTTTTGAGATACAAAGCCCACATTCTGCATGTATAATCAATCCACAGTGCAGTAGCTGTTATTGTAAAATCCATTGTTTTGTCTCTCATCTTTTCACATAGAATACTGACTGGACCACTGAGACAAGGTACTTGATCAGTAATCCAACAAGTACAGGATGGTGTTTGGAAGGCAGGAACAAGTCAAGGCTATCTGAAGTGTGTTCATACAGACGAGACCAAGGGCTGGAGGCTGTGAGATGTCTCAGAGGGTAAAGGTGCTTGAGCCTCTTAAGCCTGAGAACTGAGTTCAGTCTCCAGAACCCTTAAGATAGAAAGGAAAACTAGCTTTTACAAGTTGGCCATCTGGGTCCCATATGCATGCATGCTGCTGCTGATAGTAATAATAAAAAAAATATAGTAATAATAATAAGAGAAGACCAAGGTCTAATGAGTGGTCAGGAAGGGGGACAAGTTATGAGTCTAGACCCTAGCAAGCAAGGGGCAGCTTCCCACTCATCTGCTCAGCTGTAACCCATTAGGCCAGAGCCCAGAAATGACCTCCAGGCAGCGCCCTTTGTCTTAGTACCCTTTGAAGTCTGCAGCCCATGAGGGAAGTGCATTCTACCTCGGAGCCTGCAGTGGTGCCTCCAGCAAAGAGAAAAGCCCGCAGCCTCAGGTGGTTCTGGTCACTTGAATTGTCTCGGCAAGCTTTCCTCTCGTTTTAGCTTAGTAGACAGCATTGGAAATAGAGTGGTCTCCAGAGGGCCCCTGGCAGCAATTACAAACGTTTCAGCCCTTGTGAACACAGCTGGTCCTTAGACTCCCCTTCGCAGTCCCTGGGGGAGCTGACCTCGGGAAACCCTCTAGTCTTCCAGCCTCTTGTAGCGAGCGTCCAGTCACTGGTAGGTTTTGGTCTAACCAAATCACCTTCAACCAAAGGTGTGTCTCCTTCAGCCAGTGTCCTTCCGTGTAGCAGGCGCGACATCAGACAGCGGGCTTCCCAGCTCTTGTGTCTCAGTCCTCAGAGCAGTGTTTTCTGTCTTCCACTCCAGCTGTTCATAGACGTTTCTGAGCAGTTTTTGATTTGCATTTGCTGATCTTTATGATATCAGAAGTCAAAGCAAGTTTTTAATGTTTATTGTCTCACTTTATATTTTATTTATTTATGGGGGCTGGAAAGGTGGCTCAGGGGTTAAGCCTCTGCCTTGCAGGCGGAAGGTCCTGAGTTCGGATCCTAGACCCCACATATAGACACCGGCAGAAGTGGGGGCGACCTGCGTTTCTGGTCCTGGTAGGGCAGAGCCTGTGAATCCCGGGGCAGAGTAAACAAGGAGGAGGTGGAGGTGGTCCATGGTGGTTCCTGAATTCGTCCGTGGTTCTACACACACACACACACACACACACACACAATTGAATAAATAATAAAAAAAATAAAAATAAAAAAAATTTATGTGTGTGTGTGTGTGTGTGTGTGTGTGTAGGTATGGTGTGTCCCTGTAAAGGGCCAAGGGTCGGGAATCATCCTAGATTGTTTCTCCTTCCTTTTTGCTTTGCTCTGGGGTTTCCCTAGCTCTGCCCACTAGGGCCTGAAGTAAAAGCCTCTGCTGTTTCTGCCTGGCATTTTTTTACATGGGACTTGGGATCTTAACTCCTGAGCCATCTCTCCAGTCCTATTTCACCCTTGATTCTCCACAGGGACACACACACACACACACACACACACACACACACACACACACACGGTTTTTTAAAAAAAGAAGAAAGCACAAACATTTTTTTAAAAACAAAGTAAAAAAACAAGTTAACATAAGTTGTTTTTATGAAAAAATACTTTTTTAAAGATTAAAATACTGGCATGAATGCACTTTTGTCAGTGTTTTTAATATCTTAACAAGTGATACCTAAACCTTCTACAATTTGTTGTATTAAATTGTTTGAAGATGAAGTTATTTGAAGAAAATCTTGCCTTATACAGATGTTTGGGGGATTTTTTTTTTTTTAACTTTGCGTGTGTGTGTGTGTGTGTGTGTGTGTGTGTGTGTGTGTGTGTGTGTATCAGAGGGCTCCTGTGTATCCATGTGGAAGACCAAGGGTAACTCAGGAGTCATTCTGGATTGCATCTACCTTTGTTTTTGCTTTGCTCTGGGATTTCCCAGGCTCCTCCCACAGGGCCAGAAATACTGTCCACCACCATTTCCACCTAGCATTTTTATGTGGGACCTGGGATTGAACTCAGGACTTTCTGTTTTTGAGGCAGTCTTAACCACTGATTCCCCCTTCCCCTAAAAAAAAAGGAGTATTTTAATAGCTTCTTCAGATAATTGTGAATATTCCTCTGTTGATGTTGCACTCGAACTTGACAAATGCTATTTTCTTCAAAGTTAGTTGTAATGGAATCTGACACCACAGTATTAACTTCATCAGAACTTTTGTACTGTGCCAGAGAGATGGCTCAGCGGGTAAGGTGCCTGCCTACAAACCTGGTGACCTGCATTCAATTCACAGAAGTCCATGTGGTAGAAGGAGAGAACTGACTTTAAAAGTTGTCTTCCGACCTCCACCCATAGGCCATGACATGCATGCATTCTCTCTATCCCTCAAGTCAATAACTAGTTTATATGCCATGGAAGAATAAATGTGAATAGGCAAGTAACACAGAGTTGGAACCTTGCTGACACCATGAGATATACATTGTGTTTTACAGATTGAGTATTTTACAGGAATTAAGTCCCGAACAGAACCCCTTAATAAACTCTGGCTGAAAACTCCTTAGGGTTCATAGGAGGAAATTGTCCTTATGGGATGACTTCATTTAGGAGATAGACTCCTTGTCCAAGAATAGAGATCTGTGTTTAGATACTGTGCTGTTTCCAGACTTACTGATAAATATGGTTTTTGCTTGTTGCTTAATTGTCTATTTATTTTCATTCTAGACTTATTCTGGACTCTTCTGTGTAGTCATAAATCCTTACAAGAACCTTCCGATTTACTCTGAGAACATCATTGAAATGTACAGAGGGAAGAAGCGCCATGAGATGCCACCACATATCTATGCCATATCGGAATCTGCCTACAGGTGCATGCTTCAAGGTAAGTGGAGATTGCCCAAGAGACACATTCGGGATTTCTTATATGTAATGTAATGCCTTTTGGTATCTCAACTAGAAAAAAGCTTTAGTTTTTTCTTTGAAAAATTTTTACGATAAGGATAGATGATTTTCTATAGGAAGCTAGAAAGTATGCTTGTTGCTTTATAGCAATACTTCATGTAACTTTTTCATACTAAAAAGTGTCTAATTGGGGTTTGACGAGATAACTCAGTAGGTAAAGGTGCTTGTGGCGCAAGCCTGGTGACCTGATCGTCAGAACCTGCATGGTAGATGGAAGGAACTGACTCTGAAAGTTTTCCTCTAACCCCCATATGCATGTCATGACATGTATGTGCGTGCGCGCGCACACACACACTGTTTTAAATTATCTAGTTTTTAATCGATATTCAGTCCCTACCATGAGCTAGTACAACGAACAGTCCATTACATTTTTCTAGGTTTTAAAGTCAGTAGGAGGGTGTGGTATGATGTGTGTAAAGCTCAGGGTCCAATACCCCAGTGTTGTGAAAATAAATATAAAGTGAAAGCAACAGGGCCCAGAGATGCAGGGTTATAATTCTAACTGCTCAAAAGCCTGCTAGGACAAAGAGTAAGTTTGAGGTTCATCTGGGCTACTTAGTGAGAGACACTGTCTTTAAGTAAAAAAGGAGTGGGGCTATGACTCACGGCATGAGTATTTGCCTAGTGTGTGTACAAGGCCCTTAGTTCAGTCCCTAGTGTTGCTAAATAAACAAACAAGTGAATAATAAAACCAACAGGAAGAACTACGGAAGTGGTAGGTACATGAAAAGGTAAGGAAAGATTGTTCAGTCTTGTAAGTGTGAATGTATAGAATGCCTTATGAGAGGTGCCCTCTCTAATTGAGTCCACGGTCCTTGGTCCACAGTTGAGTTTGATGACCCTCTTGTTTTTGAAGCACTATAGTGAAGAAGCGCCTGAAGAATGGGAATAAGCTCTCCTTTTTTTTTTTAAATTTTTTTTTTATTATTATTTATTCAACTGTGTGCATGTGCGTGTATATGTGTGCGCGCGCGTGTGTGTCTGTGTATATGTAGAACCACGGACAAATTCGCGAACCACCATGGACGCCTCCACCTCCTTCTGCCCCGGGATTCACAGGCTCCGCCCTACCAGGACCAGAAGCCCAGGCCGCCCCCGCTTCCGCCTGGCGTCTATACGTGGGATCTGGGATCCGAACTCAGGACCTTCCGCCTGCAAGGCGGAGGCTTAACCCCTGAGCCACCTCTCCAGCCCCTGGGAATAAGCTCTCCTACCTGATCCTAATTTAAAAGATTTGAGCTCAATGTAGGGATCAGTAAGATGGCTTCATGGTAAAAGACATTGGCCATGCAAGTCTAGGGACCCGAGTTTGATTTCCAGAACCTACATGGCAGGAGGACAACACCCATAAGGTGTCCACTGACCTTCACACACATATCCACTTTGAAAGAGACATACACAATAAAATGAGAAAGAGACCAGTCTAGACACATACATGCATATACACACACACACACACACACACACACTAAATAAATTAAAAAAAAGGATCAGTCTACACACTAAATAAATAAAAAGAGAGAGATCAGTCCACACCCATAATAAATAAGAGTTCAGTCTAAGAGCAAGGTGAATATATTTGCCACACTGACTTATTGCTAGGCCAAGGATAGCACTGTGCTGGCAGACAGTCGAGACAAGGCTCACAGTCTCCTGTGATCGTGTGCACTGGAGCTGCTGATGGACACGTGAGGTCACCTGGGCTTGGTAGGGTGTGCACAAGAGGGTATGTGCCCTTTTCAATCCAGTCTGACCTGTTTTCCAGTGCATATGAGGTGGCAGTGCATGTCTGTAGTCTGTGGGTAAAATGAGACCAGTAGGGATAAGAAGATCATTTGATGAAAAGAAACAAAATTTTTAAGTTTGTTTTTGGCAGGGTGAATGGGATTGAATCTAATGTAGTAGTGGACAGGAGCAAATGTTAAGTCTCACTGCTGAGCTCCCAAGCAAGCTGAGTAGACAGAGAATGAGAAAGATGATCTACTGCCATGTGCTAGTCCAATGGTGCTAGAATGAACACTTACCAAATATTACACTCTCTAAGCCAGACAGGATAGTGTGCATTGTACAAATGTATATATTTTAATTTGGATAATTAATACATAATTATAGTTTTTATAAAGTAAATAGGATTATTATATCCCTTTTATACTAAGATACAAAGAAGTTAAATAATACAAAGTAAGAGATTGTCTAAAAATACAAGACAGTGCCAAAACTAGGCAACACAACACTTTTTTTGTTGGTTTTGGTATTTGAGATAGGGTCTCTGCTCATAATCCAGTCTGACCTCAAACTCATGATCCTTCTGAATACTGGGATGCAGACTTGAGCTGCTGGTAGCTACTCAGAACAGTTGTATCCACATTAAATAAAATTCATTGAGCACATCAAAACCTAAAGATTTGATGGAAAAATTAAGAAAAACCTCTACTTGTCCTACTTTGTGTGGAAGAAGCTGCCTGCTTGAGCACTCCCAACAGGAGAGGAGGGATGTCTGCTGATCAGACAACTACAGGAGTCTGTGGGAGGTTGTGTGAGGTTCACACCTGCTACTGATGCTGCACAAGTAGACAGCGAGATCTCATTGGACCTATGAGAGGGAGCCATGGGAGAATTCAGGGCATGCGGGCCCCTCTCAACTCTGACATTAGATACAATTTTCCATCTAACCTGTCCAGATCTTTTAAAATTCTGTTTTTTGTTTTATGGGTTTTTTTCATCAATCACGTGCTTTCCCAGCTTTGTGTCATACAGTTATTTTGGGCCCACATCCCACATCTTCAACTTTGCTAAAGACTTAAAAAAATTTTTTAAGGGAGGGAACTGGTGTACCTAATAAGTTTGTATGAGCTGAAATAAAAAAAAATTTTTTTTTAATATTTTTTATTCATTTTTATTCAGTTGTGTGTGTGTGCACGCGTGTGTGTATGTATGTATGTGTGTGTGTGTATGCGTAGAACCACCATGGACTCCTCCACCTCCTCCTTGTTTACTCTGCCCCGGGATTCACAGGCTCCGCCCTACCAGGACCAGAAGCGCAGGCTGCCCCCGCTTCCGCCCGGTGTCTATCCGTGGGGTCTAGGATCTGAACTCAGGATCCTCCGCCTGCAAGGCAGAGGCTTAACCCCTGAGCCACCTTTCCAGCCCCTCAGGCATACATTTAATTGCAAAAATGTACAGTGGTCAGTAAAAGCCTGGAACAGCAGCGTTGACAAAATTGGAAATGAAAACAGCTAATCAGAAAACTGGAATGCAGAAAAAAAGAAAGTAACTGGAACTTATGAGTGAGAGAGTTGGAAACATAGTGTAGGTGTAAACCATGGAAATGATATTTTTGGAAAAGCTGATCTGAGCTGAAGGAATGACTTGGACATTCAGATTGAGAATGGCCAGGCAGGATGCTGTCTTACAGTTTGACAGATTGGTCAAAGTCAGACCTCCAAGGAAAGGGGTCATGGGTATCTGACTTATCTGTAAGACCCAGCTCAGAAACCCAACCAGTCTGTACCCTGTGCAGTGTCTGGAGGTCACCTGATGCTGTGCATTCCGGCTCATCTCCACATGGCTCCCCTGCCTTGGTTCCTGAGCCTCCTCCTTACCCAGCTCCTGTGAGGAACAGCCATCAGCAGTGCTGCTGACCTCCGTTGATAATTAGACAAAACAGCAGCCACAGGAGCCACCTTTTCATTTTACCGTGAATATTATGTGTTGAGATTTCTGTTGCGTGCCTCCCTCCCTCCGTCCCTCCCTCCTTCCCTCTTTCCTTTCCTCCCTCCTTCTCTCCCTCCTTCCCTCCCTTCTTCCCTCCCTCCTTCTCCTCCTCCCCCCTCCTTCCCTCTTTCCCTGCCTCAGTGTCTCTCTCCACTTTTCCCTTGTCTTTTGAGACAGTGTCATGTAGCTTGTCTTAAACTTGCTATGTAGCCGAGGTGGTCTTCAACTCCTGGCCCTCCTGCCTCTGCCTGCCTTTTTATTTTTACGTCAGGTGACTCCCCCTCTTTGATGGTCAGGGTCTTTGTTGACTTTTGTCTTTGCCTCCTGTCTTTGAATGAACCCTGACTTCCCGTTGAGAATCATTTGAGCCCCCAGTCGGGGTTGTTTCACGATTCTGGTCCTGAACCCAGGAGGTGATGGTTGTGTCGTTCCTTGCCCCGTGTCTGCTGGCCCTGCTCTCCTCTCCCCACCTGGAAAGGTTGTGTGCTTTATCTCCCCCTCATCCCTTTCAATGCGTTCTTCTTGGTTCCTGTCCTCTGCCCCAAGCTTTGCTGGAACCCCGTGTTACTTACATGTTACTTGGCTCTTCATGAACCACCCAGCACCATCGCACTTGTGCCACCCATGTCTATATGTGGACTTGATCTTATTGACACACTTGACTCTTCAAATATTATTTCAGAGTTTTTTCACAGTGCCCTTCCAGGTTGGGGATCACTCAGGAAGACTCTGCCTCCTCTTCTGGTTGTTCTGCTTTCCTGTGTTTGGTACCAGTTCTTCTGCCACTTTCTCCTCAGGTAGCTTAGAGTTCCTGGTCTCATTTCAGGCGTCTTCTGCTCATCCTATGGCCCCCTGCCTCATTCTTTTGTTACACTCTTGTGCCAGGTGAACGAAGTTATTTTGTCTGTTTAGCATTCATACTGGGGTTGCTGATGCTTCTGGAGTTACGATCAGGTTGAGCTGCTGTAATTTCATGACCATGAGTGCCTGTTCGACCCTGGAGGACTATGCTGTCCTCCTACCTGGGGCGTGGGACAATTGCCCTTCTTCCTTGATGACTGCTGGGGACCTCCGTGTGCTCCAGCCAGATGACATCCATGGATCGAGATCTCCGACTCCTTATGTGCTTCTCAGCCCCCCAGCTGATAACTTCACTCTCATTTCAGAGAAATTCAAAGCAATCAGAAAACTGTCCCAACCTCGGGAGCCACATTTACAAGCCATCTGCTATCCAAGGCTGGTCTTGCCCGTTCCTTTGCCTGCGAGATTGATGACATCTCTCCAGAAACCTCAGTGCTGCTTGTTTAGACAGCCACCGTGTCTTCTACCTTGCTTTCTACAGGGTCCTAACAGTAGCATTACATTTGCTAATTTTTCTTTTGCTTTCTTTTATTTATTAAATTTGTTCTTTTACAGTTTAAAAGGTATACGTCTTACATACTGATCACTGTCATTCCTCTACCTTCTCTCCTCTCCCAACACCCCTGCTTATCTACCTTCTTTCATATGAATCTCTCTCACGTCTGTTAGTTGTTGTTTTGTGACCACTAAGCTCAGCTGGAGTCGTCGGTGTGACCATAGGTTTGGAGCTCTCCATTGGACCTGCTGGGCCTTGTGGTGCGTGCACAATGGAAGTTAATGCCTGCTGTCCCCCAGAATCTGTCAGTATCCACTAGTGTAGAAGTAAGGAGTAGGGTCCCCTGAGTGGCTCCCCCATCTGGACTCATTGCCGAGTGGGTCAGTCTTGTGCTGGGAGTTCAGTTTCATTGGTTGTGTCGTGCCTAGAGGATGGCATTTCTTGCCTTTCTCCCTGTTTCCAGGTCTTACATGCTTCCCGCCCCCTCTTCCACAGTATTCCCTGAGCCTCAGAAGGGATGATACAGATATCTTGTTTGGGACTGAGTCCTCAAGTGTCCCTTATTCTCAGCATTGTGGACAGCATTGAATCTCTGTTTTCGCTACACAGAGAGGCTTTCTCTGATTAAGGTTAAGAGTAGCTTTTGTCTACGGTATAAACATAGAGAAATATTTAGCAGGCAGTTCAATGCTCTGTCATGTTAATTGGGTTAAAAATTTCTGCCTTCTTTTTACACAGACTTTTGAAGCATTGTCATCGGTAGTAGGTGGTTCATGGTAGAAACTTGTGGAAGATGCTGTTTTTCTAGAGAATTTAAGAGTGAGGTTTTGGCTTACAGTGAGAAGGGGGAGGAAAGATTGCACAGAGAAATAGTGTTGTATATCATCTGTGGCATGTCAGTCACCCTTGTTTTTATCATTATCATGCACTTAAACCAGTTCCAGGTTGGAAATACAAAGAGAATAGGAACCAAGATTAAAGGAAATTTAGTGCGCCTTCCAGAGCTTCAGATACTAAATGGGAGACAAAAGTATGAATTAATACAATTTAGCAAGCTGAAACTGACAGACGTATGCATAGACAGCTGTCCTTCAAATAGAAGCACATTTACAAACTTGGTACACATTCTGCAGTGGTCACCAATAAAAACCTTAGTTCCTAAAAGAAGAAATAACAGACTATGTTCTCTGACCGCAATGTAATGAGACAAAGTATTAACAGTAAAAAGATTTCCATTTCCAAGTGGGTTGGTTTTTGTGGGAATGTGTTTAATGAGTTCTTGCTGGTTTTGCTATTAATCATCTGTACGTTGTAGTTTTTTTTTAATTTTTTTAAAAAATTTATTTATTCAATTGTGTGTGTGTGTGTGTGTGTGTGTGTGTAGAACCACGGACGAATTTGGGAACCACCATGGACCGCCTCCACATCCTCCTTGTTTTACTCTGCCCCGGGATTCACAGGCTCTGCCCTACCAGGATCAGAAACGCAGACTACCCCCCCCCCCCCCCGCGCCTATATGTGGGGTCTAGGATCCGAACTCAGGACCTTCCGCCTGCAAGGCAGAGGCTTAATACCTGAGCCACTTCTCTAGTCCCTGTATGTTGTAGTTTTTTATGAAAGAAAAAAATCAGAATATATACTGCAGATTCTTGAAAAATAAACCACAAAGGAATATCACAAGTATCACCAAAAAAAAGTTTTGAGGACCAATAAGGTGGCTCAGAGGGTAAAGGCACCTGCTTGCAACTTGGCAATCTGAGTTTGATCCCTAAAGCCCACAAGGTGGAAGGAGAGAATTAACTTCTGAAAGGTGTCCTCCAACTTCCACATGCTCTTTTTCTCTCTATTCTCTCCCTCAAATAAATAAAACGTTTTAAAAATTGTGTGGGAAAAGTCATTTTAAGGAACACTTATAATGTTCTTTATTAATAAACAAAAACTAAGAGGCAAGGTAGATAAAAGGTAGTTTATGCTCATTTATACAGTAGTACATGTTTCATGAGCTTTTCTGTGTTCCATTCACAATAAAAAAATTCTTCAAAAGTATAGCAAAAAAATGAACCAAAACAAAAGGGAGAATGTGTAAGATTAATGGACTGGAACAAAGTGCACTCTCTTATTAACTGTTAAGTAAAACAAAAGCTAACTTTGTGAAAATACATAAAACAGCAAATGTTTAGCAAGGATGCCCAAGAGGACCGCTAGGAACAGTAAAGGTGATGCCACCATAAGACAAAGACCAGCCGACTCCTAATAAACTCAACCAGAATGATGCCCATGGGAGATATTGAATAGTCTGGGAAATTGGAAAGATCTACTTTATGTCTACAGTGTAAGTCCTGATCAGGTAGAGGTAAAGTCGGTTAAGTATGAGGCCCAGGTGTTTCTTGTGGTATCTGAATGGATGCAGAATCCGTGTAGCTTCAAGCTAAGAGTTTCTCAAGTAAAACTGAATGCTTTAATTACTTTTTATTAAAGTAGAATACGAGGATGCTTGAAACAAATAGCAGAATAAGGTTAGCTACGTTCCTGAGTGAATAGGACATACCCATTCCACTGCCCTTTCTATAGAGGACACTCGTTTTATCCGTTTCTTCTTAGACATGCTCATTTTTATATGTAACAAGTTTTATGCCATTTTTTCCCTTTGATTCCTTTTTTATTTCTGGCATTATCAATAGACTTGTTTTAACTCTTCCAAACCTCTTCTCACCTTCCTGAAGAAGTTAAGCCTACAGCATTTGCCTTTAATTCAATATTCTTCATCCTGGAGTAATTTTTTATGTAATTTATGTAATTTACCGTCTTCCTTTGGAGTCACAATTTTGGAATAGGGTAGTTGTGCAGTTACCCACCTACATTAATTTGACAGAAATATACATGTCATAATATGCTATGGACTTTCAAAGCTTTTAAGTTTCCCTCTTGTGCACAGGCCCCTGGAGCCTGGCATCTTGGGCCCACCTATCGCTGTTGCTCTTGGATTTGCTTTGCCTCCACCCAAGAAGTTGTTTGCTTCACTCATTGATTGCATTTTTTAAGCTTGGATACCTTCTACTGCTATTCTGGTTGGAAGATAACTTCTAATAACTTAAGGATTCTTGGAAGCTATCAGTTATGTCAGTAATGTATTTAAAAAAAAGATGGTTCTTGTTTTGTTTATCCTATAAGTGATTTTTTTTCTACAAATGATTTTAACTTTTTTTTTGCCATTACTTATCTCATATTTTTGTACCATCCCATCTTTTTTCTTCATGTTTTAAAATATTAGAATTAGAAATTTAAAAAGATTAACAATCATGCATTTTCTATGTGAAGACCTAGCAAAGAGTCAGTGCTGGTTACAGACATATTCTGTGGCAGCATGGGCTCCACACAGTATTATTCCCAGGGGACTTTTAATGGTGGTCCATCAAAGCCCCAACACTGGGAATTAACAGAGTAAGTCTCTGAACTCCAACAGTGCTTTCTAATGGGCTTATCCACTCCCAAAGTATGCTTAGCAGGAAGCGTAGAGGACCCTGAGGAAGGGGTCGGGGAGGTTTCCAGGGGGGGATTGAGCTGCCACAGGAGCCTGAGCCACTTTGGACCTAGAATCCTCAGAGGCAGCACACACGTAAAGGAAGCAGATGCTCAACCTCTAGTGAAATGTTGCCTGTGGCAACCAAGAGGAAGGCTAGCACAGTAGTTAGAAGACACTAAGAATTAACCACTTAGGCCAGATGTGGCATTTCACACTTGTAATTCCCACATACAGGAAGCATCCCAAGTTCAAGGCCAGTTTTGACTACACAGCAAGACTTGTTATAAATAAATAAGTAAATAATAAATATTAAATAAATGGATGGAGAGAAAATTGTTTGTGGGTATAGGAGTGCAATTGAGTAGTAGAAATAGCTTCTAATTCTAAAGTTCTATAGCACAGTCTAGTCAGTGTCATTGACAGTTATAGATTTCAGAGTAGCTAATAGCCAAAACTTTCAATGTTTTCTACATAAGCAGTGATGATAAATGCTGAGTCAGTATATAAACCAATCACTCAATGTGTGTGTGTACATGTATGTGCATTGGTTTATATACATTCTTTGAAATGTTTGTGCCATACCCCATACATAAGTGCAGTTTGTATAAAAATTTTTAAAATATTATACTTAAATATTTGAAAGGAGAGAGAATAGGCTTGTTGTGTGCCGCAGTGAACATGTAGAGGTCAGAGGACATCTTTCATTAATGGGTTCGCTCTTTCCATAATGCAGGCTCCCTGCGGTCACCAATTCTTCACTTAAGTGTCTTACCCAGTGATTCATCTCACTGACCCTCGAACTGTTTAAAAAATATATTTTAGAAAAGAAATTAAATTTGAGTGTGGCAGGATAGCAAAATGTTCTTGTAGTTAAGTTTAAATGTGCAATATAGAAATTGATTTATTTTAATAGCAAAATATGAAAAGAATATGATGTACATGACTTGCTTCTCTTTCAAGAAAGTTATGCCAGGACTAAGTGCTTCAGCGTTCTGACCGAGTACTTGATGGCACACGCTAGAAGAAAAGCAAGCAGAGTCAGTGGGTAGCGGAGAAGCTGTCTGGCTCCGTTCCTGTGCCCTCTGCCTCGTAAAGCAGCAGCAGGCTTATTCAACTGTGCCAAGACAGGCTCGTCTTGACCTCCTTGTCCCTTACTAACTAATGTGATGTAGGGGCATTACTCAAGTTCATCTTCACAACAGAGATATTAATATTTGCAAGTAATTGGAAATCGTACCTCCTATACCAGTAATTTTTGTCCACAGACCAAATGTTGATTCACAGTTTCTGTTTTTCTTTCACAAACCTGAATCCTTGAGTCATACAATCACCTGAACACATTGAAAAACATAGATAGCTATAAATCCAGGTTAAAGTCTCGAATGTACATTTCTTTCTGTAGTTGGTGCATGTTAGAGAGCTTTCATCATGATGACAAGATACCTTAGAAAAACCATGTTAGGGAGGAATGGTTTATTTGGGCTCACAGTTTCAGAGGTTTTGTCCATACTTGTACTTGGTTGGTTCTGTTGCTGTGGGTCTTGAGACTTGGCTGGTCATATGGCACATGTAGAACAGCTCACTCCACAAAAGAAGGAATCAGAGGGGGGAGGCAGTAGACAAGATGTTTCTCTCCAAGGGAATGCTCCAGTGACCTACTTTGTCCAGTTGGAACCCACCCCTTACTTTCATCACCTCCTGGTAATGCCATCATGCTAGGACCCTGTCATCATGCTAAGACCCCTCATGTTAGGATCCCATAATGCTAGGACCTCATCATGCTAGGTAGGACCCCATCGTGTTAGGGCCCCGTCATCATGTTAGGACTTCATCATACTAGAACCCCATCATTATGTTAGGACCCATCATTATGTTAGGGCCTCTTCATGCGAGGACCCCATCATGCTAGGTAGGATTCCATCAAGGGCTTGGTCTGCTGCTGAGGTCCGAGCCCTCAGGATCCAGTTAGCTTCCCAAAGCCTATCAGCTGACACAACACCCAACACAGGAGTTTCAGGCCTGTACCCTCAGCAGTTGGCAAAAGAATCAGGAATTTGGAGTTACTCTCAGTCACAAATAGTGAGTTTAAGACTAGTCTGGGTTATATGAGATTGTGTCTCAAAATACCAGGGGAGGAAAATACACAACAAAACAAAATTAAAAATTGCCCAAACAGTCAAAAACAGGTGTAACAGGACTTGAGACAGTGTTTTCCAAGGCACCAGAATCATCTGGCTATTAAGAGGAATTTTCATTTCTTGCCTCCTTGAGAATGGCTTAGCAAGGGATTTTCCCAGTTGAATTTGATGTGCAGCTATGTTTCAGGATCCAGACTCATGAGATATTTGAAGTTATGTAGGCAAAGATGTGTGGAGTGAGCCCAGGTCCTTGTTAGTTATCCCCAGAGAACCTGCGTGATCATGGGAAACAGAGAGTGGATTTGCTTAGATTCAAGACTAATATGATTGTGGTGGGCTCAGGAGCTACCAATATTTTATACTCTATTATTGCAACTGTATTATAATAAACATTATAAAACCAGGCAAATAACCATGCTTTGTTTGTTTTTGTTTTATAGATCGTGAGGACCAGTCAATTCTTTGCACGTAAGTAAATGTTAAATGTTAGAGCTATTTTTCATTCTTTCAAAAAATAGAACTTTTTTTTTTAAGTTGGGTGAAACGAGTAGTGCAAAAGATTACTTAAACATTACAGTATTATGAGGCTTTGGTTATACACGGTGTTTAAGTTTGGTTTATTGTTTATCAGACAAGGATTTTCACAGATTTTATAAGTTAAACATTTTTAGTGTATATATTTATCTACTGAAGATTTTAGCAGTTTATTTTGTTTTACTTAAACTAATTAATCACTATGTGCCTTGTTTACTGCATGCTGAGTAGTAGAGATTTGTAGCCAAACAAAATGCTATCTGTGGGAGGACATGATTGTGCACTTGGGGCAGATGGCTTTGGCTGCACCGTAGATCGTGAGCTGGAGAGGAAAGTGGAAACGATCAGTTAGGTCATATGGCTGCAAGCAAGGAGGTACTTGTGATCCTGTGGAGAAGTGGTTGAATTTTACTAGTGTTCAGTTTAGGAGAACTAACTCCTAAACTGCCAGAACTTAATGATTTTCACCCCTAAGAAGATGGAACCAGAGTGTTCCCAATGTCAGGGAACACTGGAGGAGAGCCGACAAGCTGGTTCAGGCCATGTGGCCTGTGAGGCACCTCTGCTCATCTGAGCATAGCGTCCACCAACTGGCAGATGTGGTGCTCAGGAGAGAGGCCCATACTGGCATCACCAGCACACATGACCATAGAAACTGTGTCGTGTGGGGAATCTTGAGGAAAGCCAGCGGCAAAGGACTGTGCCGAGGAAGAAGAGCTGCGAAGGCCAGAGAGACCCAACATGGAGGCACAAGGAGGCAAGATGGATGGTAACACAGCAAGGGGAGAGAGGCCTTTCCAGAAAGGAAGAGTGATTGGCAGATCCACTGTCCCCTGAGATTTCGAAGGGGTAAACAGAAACCTGTGCTGGAGGAGATGGAGGTCATCGAGAGGCTGAGGATAGTGTGAGAAGGGACTGAAGCGGGACTGAGGAATAAAGGAGTAGAGGAGTTATAGACAGGGGCTGATGAATGCTCCAGGATTAAAGGCTTTGCCCTGCAAGCAAAAGGACCCTAGTTCAGATTCCACATAAAAATGTCAGATGGATACGGCAGCCACCTATCCTTCTAGCCTTGGAAAGTAGAGCCTAGAAAGCCCCAGATTAAATAAGGAGATAGATGATTCACTCCAATCCAGGATGATTCACTCAAGTGTTCTTTTGTACACATGCCCTTCCCCACCACACACACGTATAAACAAATGCAAACACACACATACATATCACACACACGTACATGAAAAGAAAAAAGTCACAGAGAGAAACCAGATGAAAACTCAGCATTTTTCAGTTTGAGAACATAATTGCTGGCTTCTGTAAGATCAGCGGAGATGTTTATCTTTTTTTTTTTATTATTCAATTGTGCGTGTGTGGGCGTATGTATATGTATGTGTGTGTGCGCGTGTGTGTAGAACCACAGACGAATTCGGGAACCACCATGGACGCCTCCACTTCCTCCTTGTTTACTCTGCCCTGGGATTCACAGGCTCTCGGCCCTACCAGGACCAGAAACGCAGGCCGCCCTCGCATTCGCATTTGCCCGGCGTCTATACGTGGGGTCCAGGATCCGAACTCAGGACCTTCCACCTGCAAGGCAGAGGCTTAACGCCTGAGCCACCTCTCCAGCCCCCAGAGATGTTTATCTTATTGGTGTTTCCAAAATGGCCAGGATCATGGTGCAGTGCTGTAAGCAAGGCAGGGTTAGGGCATCAGGAAGAGGAACCAGAGCAGAGCCAGGCATGCCAGGGCTGGCTGGATCCTCAGCCCTTCTGTGTAGTATGTGGCCCTGTTAGTCCCAGTGTGAGGAACAGGTGGAGAGCTGGGACTTGAGAAGTCTAATTAGTTTTCTCTCTATAGAATAGACAATCCGACGTCTTACACAAACCCAAGGAGCAGCAGGGTAGGTAGGAAGAGAGAAGAAAGGAGAGGTGGTTTGCTGGGTCATGCGAACTTTCTTCCTGAAGCTATGTGGCCTGAAGCAGCGTGGTTGTGGAGGCTTCCTAGCAATTATGTTGGGCCCACCTGCCTCTCCTGCTGTCTAACCAGGTCTGGCTATCTCACCTGGGCTTCACTCCTGCTTCTGAAACCAGCTGTGGGCCAGCTGTCTGCCTGTTGATCAAAGTGCCTTGGATTCTGTCTGTGTCTCTCATTACTGGCCTGTAATGGTAGGGCTGTGTTCCGAGAGCAGCAAGAGGGCATGCCGCAGTGTGCACATTTTCCGGTTTCTGCTGTGTCTCATTTGCTGCTGTCCCTGTGCTCAGCCAAACACAATAGCCAACGTAGTATCCATGTGGGAAACACTGTGGACATGTGAGACATCGCGCTCATCCATCCTCCTAAGAGCCCTGGTGTGGAACCAAATACAGCTCTGAGAAGATGGAAAGCGCTTATCTCCAGCTCTTACATTAATAGTTTGGGGAATTTAGATGACTCTGATTGAACCCTTGGCCTTGTGATGCAGGCCAGCACTCTACACTGAGATCTGCCACCAACCCTCCCATTTATTTTGGGACAGGGTCTTACAAGCTCAGGCTGGCCCTGTTTTGTAGCCCAGATAAACCTTGAACCTGTGATCCTCCTGTCTTAACTTTCTGAGTAGTTAGATCAAAGACCTGTGTCCCCAGGCTCAGCTGATGACTATTTGATGAGAACTTCTGGGAATATCCATCTGAAAACAAGGAACTCATAAGGAGGAAATGACTGCTGTTTGGCAGAAAGATTAGTGACCTCTGATTTCTGTTACCTAAGCATCATAATATAGGCATAATATAGGCATCAGAACTTAGAACTAGTTGGTCAGCATCAATTTGAAAGTGAATTTAGCCATCACCTGCCCAGCATTGCCCTGTCAGAGCAGACAAGACTGAAGAAAAAGATAAGGTACTTACAGAAAAACTGAAATGAGGTGGGCTGCTGCCTGGTCTCCAGCACAGCTCATCCAAGTGCGTTTGTTATGGACCTAAAGAATGAGGATGTTGTAGCTTTCTTGCAGTTTACTATGTGCTCTGTATAAACAACTTCTATCTGAAGAGCAAGGTAGACAAGGCCATATTCTGGTCAGATCTTGCCTGTCCAGATCTGTTATAATGTGGCCATGCTCATGTCAGTTCCCTGCACAGCTGTGTTCATGCTAAATGTGAAATAAGGTCTCTTGTGGCTTAGGCTAGCTTGAACTTACTATGTAGCTTCAAGTGGCTGAGAACTCCTGATCCTCCAGCCCCCACCTCCTAAGTGCTGGTATTACATGTGTGGGCCACCATGTCTGACTTTTTTCACAGATTTTTGAGGTAGCCTAGTAACAAAGCACAAAATTAAGAAGCATACTTGTTTTCTTTCCCATTCTTTTTAGCATTGCTCTTTCTCCAACCTTTTGTTATTAAAATTCATAGACACTAAAGCCAAGTTAAAAGAATTCTACATTGAATGCCTATAAACCCAGTAACCATGTTTTTCTTTACTTTCTTTATCATGTCTGTGTCTGGTCAGCCCTCTCTCCATCAGTGCATCTGTGTGCTTGTGTTGAAAGGAGAGTGGTCAGGAGCCTGCATGTTTACTGGAAGATTCAGAGGGACTGGATAGAAGAGAAGGTTTATTTACACAAACTGTAGTCCAAAATGAGTAACCGTCACATGTTAACTTAATTGAAGGAGGAGGGTGGGTGAAGTTCCTCAGGCTTCAAGGAGGAAGTCTGAGGGATTTTCACGCTATTCCATGCTGACAGACAGTTGAGTTCCCTGCTTCCACCTGCCAGTGTCAGGCTTTTCCGGGTCAGGAAGCTCCTGGGAGAGATGATCAAGGTCAGGTGTACAGGTTTAAAAAAAAAAAAACATGGCTGTGTCAAAGTTTAGATAGTATTTATTTTGGTGTCTGCTGGTGATTTGGATAAATAGTTTCAAGTAATTTTGGTACCATTTTAGTAAGCCATTACCTCATTGAATGCTTTTGAAGTTAAATTGCTAGAAATTGGTACACTTCCCCATAAATGCATCAACATGAAGGAGTATTAATAAGGTCCAGTATTTTTTTCCTTTCTTTTGAAGGGACATCCATGTAAGGAATACAGCCTGGGTAGAGTTTTGCTGAGCCATTGTGTGACTTATGTCCTGTCAAAATGCAGATGTCCCTTCACACTAGGGAATACCTTTTCCATCCTGGTAAATGCCTACCCAGCCTTCTTTTATCTTCATCATATTCTAATTTCTAGATACCACAGTGGTGATATTGAATATATTGCTTTTCAGTTCTTAGCTATATTGTAAAGTAACATTGTGATTCCCTCCCAAAAAAATATGAAAATGTAAAACAATATATTCTAAGTTTAAGGAATATGTTATATTTCTTGGTGCACTTTTAAAAATCCAAATACCCCATTCCAAGAGTGTGTTAGCTGCTCTCTTCTCTTAATTTGATGTAATTCATTTGAGAGAAGGAGGAGAGGTGCATGCACACATCCGTGCCACACAGGTGGAGCCAGAGAAAGCTTTCTGAAGTTATTTCTCTGAGTTTTCTCCTTCCATCATGTGGGCTTCTTGGAATTAAAATACAGGTTGCCAGGCATGTGATCAGTTACCTTACGTACCATGCTGTCTCACCAAATCCAACTTTGTCTACAATTAAGCTAATGAGATTTTCTACTGGCAAATAAGCAGTTCACTTTATAAGGAAGTTATTTTGTATTAATTATGTAGTAGCTATTGTATACTAAGTACTACAGTACTACAAAGAAAATGCACTTAGAAGCAATGTGGGTTTTAAGTTCAATAAGTATATACATGGTTCAAAGTTTGTCTTTAAGCATTACTTTCCTAGTCATTTAGTCCTTAATTTACTTTTCCTTCAAAGGATGAACTTTGACCTTACACCCTGGCCTCTTCACAGTGGGCATGCTCCATACCCTCAGATCTTTTCATGTGAGCCCATAGATCACACTTGCAGACCACTGCGTGATCACTGTGCCAGCATACTAGTACTAGTATTTGGTGAGGACAGTTGGTTCTGTGTCAAGAGAGAGAGACAAGTTAGTCACACTCACACTGCAGCCCCAGGCCTGCCTGGAAGGGAGTTCCTGTCGTGAGTGTGGTCTTCCTGTGGACTCTCTGTCACACTGAAGTCAAGATTTTCAACAGTCATCCTTGATGACTTAAACTCTGCTTTTAGAGAACACATTTTATGTCTCTGATTTTCCTTTTAAATTTATTTTATATAACAATTGTGCAGCAATGGTTGCTTTATAACAGTCTCCATCAAGATGTGACAATCATATTTTTGTCTTGTTTTTGATAAAGCAATTTTATTTACCATATACATGCATCCAGCATGTCATGGTTTGAAATATGTCTCCACAATCTAATATTTTGGGGAAGGTCACCCACCCTCCTCCTTCAATTAAGTTAAATGAGGTATCTTTTGGACTAAGTTGTGTAATAAACCTTCTTCATCCAGCCCTCTGATCTTCCTAACATGTAGATCCTGTTCCCACCCAACAGGCTTGGAGAAGGCTGCAGCACAGACTTGATAGCGCTAGCCTCCAAGATTTTGCATGCTTAGGTCCACGCTCGGCAGCAGCCATCCGCAATCCATGAAGACTTTATCTCCCCTCTGGAACCGAGCTGAATAGCTCCCTGTTCTCACCTTAATTCGAACTTGGGGTGTTTAAGATCAGAAAGAGTAACCATTATACAGAGCAAGTCCTAAGATCGAGAGTAGTTGATTCCTGTCCAGAGCATTGAATCTTAAAAGTTATAAGTTTTAAGTCAAGTTGGGGAGACGACTCAACAATTAAAGCACTTGCCATGTAAGCAAAGACTATAGTTCAGATCCCCAGATTCCACATAAAATGCTTGGGGGATGGAGTCTGCAACTCTAGCCTCAGGGTAAGCTCTGGGTTTAATAAGAGGCCCTTGGGGCTGGAGAGGTGGCTCAGGGGTTAAGCCTCTGCCTTGCAGGCAGAAGGTCCTGAGTTCGGATCCTAGACCCCATGTATGGATGCCGGGTGGAAGTGGGGGCGGCCTGCGTTTCTGGTCCTGGTAGGACAGAGCCTGTGAATCCCGGGGCAGAGTAAACAGGAGGAGGTGAAAGTGGAGGTTGGAGGTGAAGGTGGAGGCGGAGGCGGTCCATGGTGGTTCCCGAATTTGTCCGTGGTTCTACACACACACACACACACACACACACACTGTACATGCACACTTGAATAATAAAAAAAAATTAAAAAAAAAAAAAAAAATAAGAGGCCCTGTCTCAAAAGAATAAGATGGAAGAGCCGTTAAAGATGCTTCCCAGTATCACCTTTAGACTTTTATACACATATGCTTCCCTCATATATATGTTCATCTACCCATATGCAAAAACACATGCACATACCACATGCACACATATACATGAAAACGGAAAAAATGTTTTAAGACAAGTGAGTGAAAGGAATTAATTAAACTGGCTGGGAATGTAGCTCAGTCGGTAGAGTGTCTGCCTCGTATGCATAAGGCCCTGAGTGATCTCCAGCATCAAATAAACCAGACAGGGTAGTGTGCATTTATAATCCTAGGTAGAGGCAGGAGGATCAGAAGTTCAAAGTTACCCTCAACTACATAATAAGTCTGAGCCCATCCTGAACTAGCTAATGTTATAGTGTGGTTAAAACCATTGTGTGACCAGATAGAAGTCTGATGATCTTTCTTGTCCAATGCATATTGACCCTACTCAGACCCCCACTTTGCTTTTCTAAGAACTCTTAATTTTAGCATGTTGTGGTGAAATGCTCTAACTTAAGTTAGCAACTTAGAAAGGGTTTATTATTTGACTTAGGATATTGGAGGACCTTGGGTCCATCATGGCAGATAACACACAGCAGGAGGCACCGAAGCAGGAGGCTGGTTCATGTTGCAGCCGTCCTCAGGGGCAGAGAGAGCAAGCAGCTTGGGTTACCAAGCCTCAAGTCCCGCTCCAACAGGTCTCCATTGTAAAGGTTCCACAATCCTCCCAAACGGCACCACCTACAGAGAACCAGTGTTGAACACCAGAGCCCAGGGGGGATATTTCATATTCAGACTACCACAGATGTTGTCAAGCCAGAAAGTAATTTTTCTGTTGCCGTAGCATTGTCTCTCTTTTGAAAAAAGAAGCGTGTAAAGCAACTGACAAATAGAAATTTCAGAAGCTCTGAGCAAATTTTTATTAAATTGTTTATTTTTTTTTAAATCAAGGAAAGTTCTAGGCAAATATGCAAGGAAAGAGAATTACCATCTTGTTGTTTCAGCACATGTCACTTTAAGACCTGATACTGCTCCCGTGTTAATGTGCTAGAAGGAAACTTGAACCCAAACTTGCCTTGATCACAAAAATTGCTTGCTAGTGAGCTGCTTTTTGAAGGACTAGTTTTTGTACCTTTGTAGGTTATCATGGGTGTGATATAAAGTTCTCTAAAATAGCAAGTATGCCATTTAGTAGGTGTTTAAATTCTGGAGAAAAGAAGAGGAAGTAACTGGAAGATAGAAAATGATTGATAATTTAAACACAGATTATTACTTTGGATTATAAAGTTTTAAGGTATCAAAGCCTTGTTTCTTTCTGCTAACATGTGTTAACAACTTAGTAAGCATTTGTTGACCGCATGAATAAATACAGTAGCAGTTTTGAAGCTATATATGAGGAGATAACGCTTCAGAGACCCATCACCTGTCCAGAAGGCTTTTTTGTTGTTGTTGTTGTTCTTTCTTTTATTATTATTATTATTTCTGCTCATACAAACTTAACAGGTACACCGGTCCTCTCCCTCCCTCCTACCTCCCCCCCACCCCAGAAGGCTTCTTGTGGCTTGAGATTAATTTTGTATTTGAACTAGCGCCTTGCAAAGGAAGAGTTTCTGCTTCCAAAGGAAGGCCATGCTAGTCCCTGGTACCCATTCTTAACCGCTAGACCAGTATTATAGATTCATGCAGTAACCGTGTTGGAATCTCAGTCATCTCAATCACGATGATTGTCCAGCATGTGACTGGACAACGATAGGTAATGTTTATCCAATCCTATTTACGCAGTATGTACCGACTGTATTTTTTCTTCAATCCGGTGTGTTGAGATATTATTGGGCTGGAGAGATGGCTCAGGAGTTAAAGACTGTGCCTCACAAGCAGGAGGTCCTAATTTCAGATCCCAGGTCCAACGTAAAAAACGCCAGGCAGAAACAGCATTGGCCTGCATCTCTAGCCCTGGTGGGCAGAGCCTGGGAAATCCCAGAGCCAAGAAAAAAGGAGGTAGCAATAATCCAAGATGATTCCTAAAATCACCCTTGATCCTCTGCAAGATACACAGTGCCCTCTGCTATACACACACACATACACACACACACACACACACACACACACACACACACACACACGTTTTTAAAAAAGAGTTATTATTCCCACATTATGAGTCATAATCCTCCCTCCTTGGAGCTCAGCAGTGAGGTTTTAGAATGTATCTGGCCTTGAAGCACCAGCCTCTGCAGCAGATCTCTTCATAGGCCTCTCTAGAAGTACAGCTCATAATGTGACAGCAGGAAAACAGTGCTTTGGGGATGAACGGAGCAGAGTGAGCTGAGAAGCTGCAGTGCAGTGAAAGCCGAATGGTAACAATCATAACTATTTTTGAGACAAGTTATCATCAGGCTAAATGAGAGGCTCATTTCTTTAGCTTAATAAAAAAATTACCTATTTGAAACTGACAGCCAATATAATCGTTAGCGCTGAGACACTATTTTGAATAAAGCTAAGGACAGAACAGAGAAAACTGCTCTCACAGCTAGTAAGAAATTATACTTGAATGAAATCCAGATTCTCTGCTGGGACCTCCCAGGGTCCAGGGCATCTGGCCTTGAGTGTCTGTTGCTATTCCTGCCTCAATGGTCGCTTACAGGAAATCTAGAAACTGGCCAGCAGTTGCCAGGACACACCAAATGTCCTTTGGCGCCTTTCCCTTTGTCTTTCCATCTGTCCCAATGCTTTCCCAGTGCTCCCATGCAAGTTCTTGCTCCCCTTGCAGGGCAGCTCTCCAAAACGTGACATCTGAAGACTGTCCTTCCCTGACTTCTTCCTTCCTGATTCCCAACTTTTTCCTTCACTGTTCACTTTCACTGTCCACTTTTTTCCTCCTGTTCTGTAATCACCTCTGTTTCTGGCTATATTGTGTCTCTTCCTCTACTCTTGAGCCCTTAGGGAATACATTTTATTCACAACTATGTATCTAGCATTTGGAAATATGACAATTGACACATAAATATTTGTGGATGGTTGAATGAATGAGCATTTAAAAAAAGTGAAAAATCATTACAAACCAATGGTAGCCAGGTAGTAAAATACAAAGGTGATGAAAGGACATTAACAATAGGAACAAAAATGAAAGAAGACACTAGATAAATGAAACAAATGTGTAGGACACATTCTTTCGTTTATTCAACAGTAAGTATCAAGCACCCACTAAGCTAGACACTATACCTGAAAGACAAATGAGTAAACACAGTTATTCTTTGTTTTTTAAAAATACTTATTTAACGTGTGTGTGTATATCAGAGGGCACTGTGTGTCCCTGTGAAGGCCCAAGGGTGACTGTGGGGATCATCCTGGATGCTTCTACCTCCTTTATGTTTGGCTCTGGGATTTCCTACACTCCACCCACCAGGGCCAGAAGTGCAGGGTGCCACCATTTCCACCTGGCATTTTCACATAGGATCTGAAATCCGAATTCAGGATCTTCTGCTTTCGAAGCAGAGTCTTAACTCTGAGCCATCTCTCCAGCCTCTCTAGTATCCTTTTCCATTTATTTTTATTTTCATTTATGAAAGTCACTTTTTTTTTATCACATTATGTTGAACTATTTAACTCAATTCCATCTGTTTTATTTGGGGAGAAGGGTTAGTGGAAGGAGATGGGTCAAGAATAGTGTAAAAAAATTACCTCTAAAGTAAACCTCAGCAAATATTGTTTCTTTTCCTTGATCTCCTTGCTTTCTAAAGAACAATGCTATGGTTAATCATATTTCAAAATAGTGCTGACCCTATGGTGCTGACCTTGGATGGCAATATGTATAAGAAGTGATAGGTGAGGTGAAGGCAGCATCCCTGGTTGCTAGAGGCCAGTGACGCTGGGATGTGGGCCATATCACTTGGGAGAAGCCAGGTTGAAGCCTTCCTTCAAACCATGATTTTAAAAAAGATTTGTTAACGATTTAACAATAAAAACTGAAGCTTATTAAACTGTGTAAGAAAATGCAAATGGATTTAGTAATACAGATTATATAAAATGACAATTTAGAAGAATATAATCTTAATTCTACACCTTCTACAATGGACAGAAATTTTAAAAGCTTAGAAGATTTGAGTGCCTAAGACTCAGAAACTTCTGGGAAGAGAAGCAGAGGAAACTATTTGTAATATGCTAGAGGTGGGCAATAAGCATGATGTATAGATATAAATCACCAAGTGGGTTTCATCTTAAATCATCACATTGGAGAGCTAGGAAGGATCATATTCACTGCTCACACTTGACAAATTCAGATACGGAAGCCCAGAGAAACTTATTTCCTACTTTAACTAGTACAACTGGCCAGTAGAATGCCTTAGCCAGTCCCTTTGTGACTAAGACCAAGACTGTCTGGCTGCAGAGAGAGGCAATGCAGTTTCCTACTGGAAACTTCTGGTTTGATCAGTTCAGTAGTACTAAATACAATTTCAGCTGCTTTGAATTTTTAAAGAGAAATTTAATTAGATGCTAACGATCTTATTTGTATGTATGGATATTGTATGTAATATGATTATATATTATATGTTTATATATATATAACTTGGCCAATGCTATGGTGAGCCTGAAATGTTTTGAGCTGAAACCTGAATTTAGGTATCCCTGACTACCAAACTGGTTATCTCACTTTAGGGCTCAGTCTACAGTAGAAATAAAAAGCAGTATTTAAAGTATTATATCAAGGTTATGTGGATTCAAAAGGAATAGACACATGCAACACATATGGAGCACAGAACATGGGCAAAATACATTGACTGGAACTGGTCCGAGAACTCTCCTTGCTGGATAGCTTATATAATACAAAGGAATATGGTAGAAGCAACTGGGGGAGAGAAATAATCACAGGCTTCATCAACTCATAAGAACTGCAAGTTGCATTAAAAATCACTATGACCACCAGTGTAATAGTGGCATGAGTATCGAGGAGACAACCAACAGCTTTCTGATTGAACTCAAGACTTCTTGTCAAAATGAAACACATTCCTGTTACTATTAACTAGAACAAGAACATTAAAAAAGGAAGGAAATAGATCAATAGTAAAAAACAGTCTATTAACCTATACGTAGGAAGTCAGTACACCAAACTGTTCTGTAAATACTATACCTATAGATTTGAAGAACACTTAACACTCAACCTATACAACAGAGGTAGAGGATCTCAGCACCCTTACAGGATGCAACCTAGGGCAGTAGAAGAGCAGTGAAGTGGACAACAACAGCCAGCCATAATTCAGAATACTAGTGACCTGGCAATGCTCACCCAGAATAAGGCCAATCTAACTCTTCCCATCGTAAGACTTAGGGAACCTCTCTGAAGAGGGGGCGGTGAAATTATAAAAACCTAAAGATGAGAAGATCCACCATTGGACAAGACGTTCCATTCAAAGCAGGACTGCTGCATCCAAGAACTTATTGCAGTGAGACTTGTCCTTACCAGACCTGCATAATGACTGACATACCAACATGCCCTCATAGAGTATCGAGAAACTCAAGAGAGATAAGAGCATACAGTGGAAACCTTGGGGACTAGAGTTGGATGAGTGAAGGGAAATACCCCTATCACTGGTGCGACCTGAAGAGGGGCAACTTGGTATGCCACAAGAGGCCTGAACCCCCATAAGAGTAGACAAGCCAGAGGGAACCCTGGAGTCATAGATGGGGCCAGGCAGGAGGGTGGGAGTGGAATGGAGGTATTGATGAAGGAAAGAGAGGGGATGGAAGGGAAGAGGGGTGAAGGGAAGTGGGATAAGTATTTGATATGTTTGTAAAAATAGAAAAAAAAAAAAAACAGACACAAACCTGTCCATGGGGTCAGTCCCATGGTCACTGAAGGCTTTCTCAAAGTATGTGCCAGTTGCAACATGGGTCCAAACCTGAAAAGGCTTTGTGGCTTTGAAGACTAACATGAATACCCAGAGGCACTCCAGAACCGTTGGTTCCTCCTGATTGAATCTTCTATCTTAATTAATTGTTGTAAGGTTTCTCTGTTGACAATGCTGCCTTCTAGTGAAGTTTTTTTAATGAGTATTCTAATAAATTTCATTTCTAATGGAGGTTCTCACCCCCAGAAACAGGGAGCGGAGGAGACTTTTAGGCATTATCCTGTGTGTTCTTATTGCCATTTAACAAGGAATATTTACTTGCTATCTTAAAATTTTTTTAAGTGTGAATTCCTTAACCAAGCATAGTGCCTCATGGCTGTCATCCCAATACTTGGAAGGCTGAGGCATGAGGGTGTGATTGTGAGTTTAAGACCAGCTTCAGCTGCATAGTAAAGTCTAGGCTAACCAGCCTGGGCTATGGAATATGAGACCCTGTCTCAAAATAGCAAAGGAACAGCAACAGTACTTCATTTTCTTTCTATTACTCTGGTAGTTTGCTATCTTGCTTTCTTTCTCATTTTTCTTTTCTTTGTTTATTTGGGTCCCCACCCCCATTCTGTTCTGATTCAATCTAATTGTCCTTCATAATTTTGGGATGCATGTGCACAACTTTCTTTAAAGTACCCGATGTTGTTGTTTCTTTCAGGGGTGAATCGGGTGCTGGGAAGACCGAAAATACTAAAAAAGTGATTCAGTACCTTGCCCATGTTGCTTCTTCACATAAAGGAAGAAAGGACCATAACATTCCTGTAAGTTTGGACTCTATTGTTGCTTTTTGTCTCTTTTAGCATTTTAGAATTTTAGAAGGAAAACCAAGAGGGGTTAGAGAGATGGCTCAGGGGTTAAACCTCTGCCTCACAAGCAGAAGGTCTTGAGTTCAGATCCTGGATCCCACATTAAAACACCAGGTGGAAATGATGATGGCCCGCACTTCTAGCCCTGGAAGGCAGAGCCTGGGAAACTCCAAAACAAAGCAGAGAGGAGATAGAACAATCCAGGATGATTTCAAAGTCACCCTTGAGCCTCCACAAGCACTCCCAGTGCCCTCTGATTCAAATAGTCACACATGCAGAGGGGGAAAAAGGCTCAAGAAGAGCCAGGCATGACACGAGGAAATTGTCATTGAATAGATTTTTTTATAAGGCAAATGGAAAATTGTGGTTGTAGCTTAAAGACTTATTCCTTGCAAAGATTGGTAAGAATGGTATATGCCCTGATAGAAAGACTTGCTACTTTCTACCAAATTAATGTCCACACATAGAAGTTCTTTCTCAAAGATAGTCTACAGCTCTAGGGGAGGGAAGAACCGATGGTAGAGAGGTAAAAAGACAGACCACAAGTGTCTGTAAGCTCTTGATTTTCAGACAGAGCAGTGGTAGCTGGCAAGTTCGAGACAGTGCCAGCCAACCCAGCTTCCGCAGTCTGAGCTGCCCGCTGGCTCGGGGCTGTGCGCTAACGTTTGCTTATCTGTTTGTAATGAGCAGCAGGAATCACCTAAGCCAGCGAAACACCAGGCAAGTGCTTTTCTTTGTGCTCCTTAGTCTTGAGTGCTTGCACCAATTTCTGTCTGTAGATTGAGCCTCTCCTAGAAACAAATACCGTTCTTCATCATGAGGAGCGGAACCCATCCTATAAAGTGTTGAATGTTGCAAATCTGTGTTCAAAGCCTTACTCTTTCTGTAGAAACAGCATGCCCTCTTGCTTTACATTGGCTTTCTAAATACGCTTGAATCTCTCCTTGTTTATCATGATGTTGAAATTTATGAAGCCTTCAAACTTAGGATGGTTTCACCTGTCAGATACTAGGTGGAATCATCTTAGTATTTCTGAAGTTCATCACCTAGTTTCTGTGCCGTGTGCTAAATTCTGAAGTACAACCATAATGGATTTCTAATCTGTATGTGTTTTAACCTGAAGGCTGGTCTCATTTGTATTTTGTGCACAAAAATCATCTAGAATTTTCTCTATGCTGGGAAATAATGTAGGGTGTTATTCTTCCCAATGACCAGATGCCTGCCTTTTTGCTCCAGAGAGCCTAGTATTGAACAAACATCAAAACAAAGCAGGACCTCAACTTTTCCTGGGACAAGAGGGAGAGCAGAGCCGAGCCAGAGTCCTTGGAGCGAGTAGGGCATACGGCTTTGGACCTGATTCTTTCCCTAGCCCAGGAATGGTTTTGGTATGTCTGTCACAAAGGTGATGGCATAAAGTTAAGATAAAACAAGAATGTCGAGTTACATAAATGACTTCTTAATGAAAAAAGCATGCCTAACCATATACCCAAAGAAACTGTCCCAGATACTGAGCCTCGGATGTCTTAAAACTCTTGAGCACCAAAGCTGTGCTTTACCTGTAAAGGCCTATGAGTCTCTTTTGCAAATTTAACCACAGATGTGGCTAGCATCCTTCACAGTGGAAGACAAGAGCCCGCTGTTCTTTGCACTGGAGGTGCCTGCTCTGTGACCTTTTAAGCTGTCCTTAGCACTACTGAACAGTCGGAGCTAAACAAGGGCAGGTTTAGACTTCCCGGTGCTTCCGGAATGACAGGAGCCATATATACTTTGTTTCAATGTCATTTTAAACCGCAGATGGCATCCCTGTTGTATGCAAGTGGCAGTCTACCTAAGCTGTCACTGGGGGTCCAGCCAGCCCTCCAGAACTCTGCCAGCTAGGAGACTGCTGCTCTGCACCTCGCTGCCCTCGCTAAATGCATGTCCACTGCATGTGTCTGTCACGCGCACAGTCCCCAGAGCTGCCTGCGCCATGTTTGCTTTCTACTAGTCACGTGGAGTAGTAGCTGTGGGGATGTTTATAGAAATCAAGTTTTCTTTCCCAACCTCTCTGAAGTATACATACTAGTGTGTGCAATTGGCCCTTGTTGCCTGAGTGGGACTAGTTCCAGGCCTCCGGTACCTACACACTACCAATTACCAAAATCCTCAGATGTTTCCAAGTCCCAGATATAAAATAACAGTATTTGCATATGACCTGTGCACATCTTTGTGTATAATTTAAGTCACCTGTAAATATTGAACCTAACATGAGCTACAAGGATAGTTGTTGTACTATATTGCTTAGGAAGAGCAGTGAGGGGAAAATCTACATGTTCAGTGCATTGTATTTTTTTTTCTTCACAAATATTTTCAATTCGTCCTTATTTGGACCTGTGGGCTCCATACCCACTATTTGTTTTGTTTTGATTCCATTGGTTTCTGAATTTACATTGAACTTCATAAGCCAGACTGAACTCAGGTTCCCAGAAACCTGTCTAGTTTGAGCTCACTAGATAGTCACGTGACTCATGAAAACAATAGCAAAAGCAATTGCTGGGCTCCTAGTTTGTTGTTTTTTTGTTTGTTTGTTTGTTTGTTGGTCTATGTTTATTGTCTCATTCTTTTTTTTTTAAGCAACCTAATTGAAGTACAGTTCACATACTACACAGTTTACCTATGTAATGTGTATAATTTTTTTTTTTAGAGGATTAAGGTAGAGTTTATTAGAGAAGAGAAAGGTTGGAACTCACGGACTCCAGATGTGGAGTGCCAAGAGGGGCTAGGGCGCCTCCATGAGAAACAGAAATGAAACAGAGCTCATGGCACTAGAGTGCCATGAGGGGCTAGGGAGCCCATGAGAACTCACGGTGCCTAGGCATGGAATTCATGAGGAGCAAGGAACAAGAAACAGACTCATGGCACTGGAGTGCCATGAGGGGCTAGGGAGCCTCCAAGAGAAGTAGGCAGCTGGAAAAGGACTCATGGCACTAGAGTGCCATGAGGGGCTAGATTGCCCTGTAATGTGTATAATTTCTATTACATAGTACATACGCAGAGTTGTATAATTTTAGAGCATTTTCATCTCCCTAAAAGAGATCCATGTGTCCATTAGCAGTTACCTCCCATTTTCTTCCAGCCCTGCCAACCAACTATTGGTCTACTTTTCGTTTCCTGTGAATTTGCCTGTTTTGGGCATTGCATGAGAGCAAGAATCATTTTCTGACTGTTCCTTCATTTAAGATAGTATTTCTAAGGATAATTGTGTTGTATCATATATAAGTACAACATTTCCTTTTACAGCCTAATAATATTCCATTGCATTAAGTAAGTCACATTTTATTTATCTACTTACTAATTAGTGGATATTTGGGTTGTTTCCAGTTTGGGTCATTATGATTAGTGCATAAATGTATTTAGGACCTCACTTTTATAGGAAGATGTCTTTTCTTTCAGGTGCATACATAGAAATGGAATCTGTGGGTCATACAAAAACTGTTCAATATTTTTTAGGATCTGCCAAAATTGTTCTTGAAGAGACTGTACCATTTTTTAAAATAATTTTTTCCTAATTTTACAAGCACATTGAATACTTATCCCTTCCCCCTCCCTCCTTTCCTCTTTTCCCTCCTTTCCTGGTCTCCCTTCATCAACCATCCCGCTCCCTCCCTCCTGCCTATCTGCTTCTATGGGCCCCAGGTTCCTTCTGGATTGACGAGACTGTTCCATTTTCAGGAGAGCAGTACAAAGGGTTTCCAGCTTTTCAACAGCACCATTAACACTTGTTTTGCAGTCTTTTATGTCTACTTTTAAACTTAACCATTTTGAAAGTATTATCAAGTAAAGAAAAACTGCCTTTCAGAATTAAAATCACAATATTTAAAATAAGCTTTAAGAAATGATTCACCTAGGAACCTTCAGATATATTTTCTAACAAAATTGAGTAGTGTTGACTTTGTCCCCTGAGTGTCCACCCAGCCACCCAAAAGCACAGGGTCACTGCAGTCTCCTCCCAACATGTCACCCCATAAGTCCTCAAGGTCCTTCATGATGTCACTGCCATGTCCACATCCCATTACCGTGCATTTTCAGAGGAGCTTTTGAAATAACCAACTTCTAAAATTCAACCCTCGCATACAAATGATTCCTACTTAACCCCTGATTTTCAAGCATGGTCAGGTGACAGGGTTCCTTCCTCAGCCTAGCCTACACTGCCTTAGCCAAAACCGAGGTAACAAGCAGGTACAGAAATCAGAGCCTGTATTTGAGAGTGGGGTCTGGTTTTCAGCCTGGGGGTGCTTGTAGTCTCCTGGTCCTCAACCTTCTCTAGTGGTCTATAGTTGCCCTACAAGGTACAGCATGATTCTGGCCCCACGCCCCCCCTGCCAGCTGACCTAGAATTTGGGGAGACATTTCTTAACCATACAGTCCCATCATATCCCACTTTCCAGAGCATTATTTTCCTGACAGTTCCTCATTCCTGTCCCACAAATTGATTTGGGTGAGAGAGAGGACTTTTAGAGCCTTGAAAAACTGATGACACACATCATAGGCTTTTTACACAGTGTCAGTTGTAGACATCCTGGTAGACATGACCCTGATCTCAAGGGAGAAGGCAGACCATTATGTCACGGAATGATAACAGACATTTCCTTTTTTGGTCTGATAATGCTAGGGTTTGAACCCCTGACTTTACACATGCTGGGCAAACATTCTAGCTCTGAGCTGGAGCCCCATCCATAACAGTCGATCACACCAGTGACTCTAATCAAAATTAATTGAGGAAACCAACTGTGTTTAAGAAAGTATGGTAGCATACACTCCTGTAGAAAAAAACGGTAAACATTAGTGCAGTGTGTTTATGAGCCAATAGACTGTAAGAGTCACGTACAGAAAGTTTTCCAGGACCCTGAAGTGAATCGGCACTGAATAATGAATTCGCATGACAGGACTGGCTCCTGACTGCCTTCAGCCGAACACAGTGCCAGGCCATAGGTAAGGCCTGTGAAGACCTGGACAATCCAGACAGAAGCCCCAGGAGCATGTCCCTCTGATGTGGGGGCCTCGGGAGTGCTGCCCTGCCCTTCCAGCTGTGTCACATGATGGGGTCTCACCGGGGTGGATGCTGGGACTATGGGATCCTCACTGAGTCTTGCTGATTAATTACGAGGGACCATGGCATAGATTCGTTAACTGAGATTCAGGAGTAGTAATACAAGAAAAAAAATGAAAAGCCAAAGCCAACAGAAATCTTATACAACATTAAACATTTCATCTTTTATGCCTAGAGAACCATATTTGCTAGTGATTTCTATTTTATTTGCTTTAGATCTAGAATATTGTGAGAACTTTAAAGTATAAGGGTAAGACTTGTGTTTGGAAAAAAAAAACAGATTTGTTTAGGTCATAAAAGATAATTCTGCAATTGCATTCCAGAAACAGAACATCACTTTCTAGTGTTTTCCTTGACCAGAAATGGCTTCATGCTTTCTCACACAGCTTTCTACTATACTTCACATACTCGCGCCTCTTGTTTGTAAAATCTGCTTAGGGCTTAATTTGTATATAAATATTGATTAAAGCATACATTATGCAAAATGTGCTGTACTTTCTTGTGTTTTAAATCTAAGCAAGTGAGTAGCTCACCTTTTACCATCCTTCAGAAAAGGAAGTAAGCATATTATCCTGTCTGCACCACTGGAATATTGTGTGAAAATAGAAATGCATGCCAATACGGTGGAAATAATTAAGTTAGGAACTTTATTTCTTCCACACAAGTTGAAGTAGAAATGAACAGAAGTATTAGTTAATTCAAGTGTCACACTAAATTTCATTTCATGGAACCAATTAATTAGTATGTTTTATTTTCATGATTTTGACCTAGAATAAGTTCATCTCTGCTCATTCGACATTTTCTTCTCCTGTGACTGGTTTTTTTCTTTTAGCAGAATCCACGATCTTAACCAGGAACACGGAGATAGCAGAGGCACCGGGCAATGGCGGGTTTGGGCACTGAGCATCAGGGCCAGTTTTTTGTTGCTTCCCCCTGAGGACCAAAGAAAAGACATATGAATAATATACATCTGTTTCTCTGTGTGTGTATGTGTCTCTGTGTGTGTGTATATGTGTGTGATGTCTTCTAGGGGGAACTTGAACGGCAACTTCTGCAAGCAAATCCAATTCTGGAATCATTTGGAAATGCAAAGACTGTGAAAAATGATAACTCATCTCGTTTTGTAAGTTGAAAAACACTGGAATCTTTCCATTCTTTAATTTCTAGTTAAGTGTCTTAAGTAAATGAATCAATATCCCCTTGAATTTTAAGATAGGATTAATGAACAGCTGTAATAAAATTTTCTAATAGCAATTTTTTAAAAAAAAGTATGAAAGCAGTTGTTATATTTTATTGCACATATATTTTATATGGATACACAATTGCACAATCTCTCTGAACTTCTGTTCAGATAATTCTGTTATGGGTTTGATGTGGATGTTAACTGGTATACGCGTTATGTACTTAATATATCAATAGTGTCATAGTGAATTGGTATTTGATGTAGTAAATTGTCCTTTGCTACTTCTATGGGGTATCAGTTTCAGAATAATTTCTCACTAATATTCTGTTTAAAAACTGGTTTTTTACTTCATTCTTTGAAAGCTTTTCTTCTTTCCCTCATTTTGACTATCTGAGCATTTTACCTTATTACCCATGAGACCTTAGTGTTTGATTTTTTTTTTCTTTTTAGCTTGGGTTGTTTAAACCAACTTACTATCAATTAAGATCAAAGAAAGTCAATAAGTAAAAAAGAAGCTTCGTTTCTAACCATTCTCTGAGGAAAATCTTGGGGAGTATAGTTTCATTGTGGTAGGCTTTTAAAAAATGGAAGTTTTCAGGTGTTGTGATTTCCATAGTTAGAAGAAGGGACGGATGTAGTCATTGTAGAGGAATGGTAAACACTGCAGCTATTGGCCCCTCCAGGTTAGTTTCCTTGGCTGCTGTAACAAAGGGCCTCCATCCAGCTGAACAGAAGAGGCAACAGACATTTAATTCACACAATTCTGAAGACTAGGAGTCTGAGATTGAGGCACCCACAGGTTTAGTTTCTCTGAGGCTCTTTCCTTTTCTTGTAGAAGGCCATTGTCTCCTCAGGTCTGCCTATTCATGTGGCCTTCCCTCTGTATGTGTCTGTTTCCCAATCTCTTCTTCCTGCAAGAACCCAGTGTCATGACATTTTAACTTACCTCTTTTGAAGACTCTCCTCCAAATGCAGTCATATCCCCAAAGCACTGGAGATTAGGGCTTTGTATATGCATTATGGGGGACACCGGCCAATCCATCACACCCTTAGGAACATTTTCCAGGAGGTTTTACACTTCATGTAGGAAACACTTAACCCAAAATTCGTTGAATTATTTTTTTCTGCTGATGTTCAAAGCGGAGAGAGCCAGGAGGCCTGCCTGTCCCTGGATTGTAAAGGGTCCCAGGAGATTGAGCTGGAGTTCTTGTCTTTTCTCTGCATCATCCTCACTGAGTCTGAGCCACAATTAAATCTTAAATGTTTCCTACTGAAGAGCACTGTGTTCGGTGGCTGTGTCACAGGGTGGGAGAAACAGTGAGCTCTCAGCTTTGGTATGTGATTCTCCGTGAGATTTGCAAGCACTGCTTCATGGAAAATCCTTGATTTTACTATCCAAATCAAGTTACCCGTCTTTTCTGACCACCCTTCCCCAAACCACACTCAGCATTCTAAATTCAGGAGGAGCTGTGGGGTACTCAGTTGTCTCATTTTTGCCTGACAACAGAACTTGCTAGAAAAGCATCATTGCGGCCACCAACTAATAAGAATTTGTCCATGCCAGGGCATGTTTCCACTCATCTTCACGTTTGGAAAAAATGAATCTAGAATGTAGTGATTTAAACATTTAGTATCTTATAATTTCTAGGTGTCAGAAATACAGTCTTGGTGTACTAGTGGAATGGGAGGAGGATGTAGAAGAGGGAGAGGAAGTCTGGCTCACTGCTTCCCTTGAGGTTGTCACCAGACATTGCTGGCTAAAGCCGCCATCGTGTGTAGACCTGACTGAGGGTGAGGAAGCTCTCCTTCCCAGCAGTTGTGGATGGAAGGCCTTGGTCCATGGCGTGTGGCCTGGCTGCTGTTTTCCATCAAGGTGATTGGTCAGAGAAAGCCAGACAGAAGCTCCTCAGTGTCAGATCTTGCCTTGGGAGCACATCATCCTTTTCTCCCATTCTGAGACTTGTGGGAAGGGACTGTGAAGGTATGGTGCCAGAAAAGGGGGTCATCGAGGCCATCTTGCAAGATGGCGCTCCTTTAGAGAATCTCCATCGTTGACATATGTGGGCTTTAATCTGTAATTGGCATTACCCTTGATAGTTCTTCATTAGGGGCTCCCCAGGGGACACTACAGTGTCTCTAAACGTCTTTGATTGTTTAGCTTTGGGGAAGGGTAGTGCGGTGCACTGCTGGCATTTGGTGGACAGAGATGCTGCTCAGGAAGCCGCCAGTAACGCAGATAGGACAGAGCCAGCCAGTCCTGATGGAATCCAACCAACCCAGCCGCTAATGATAAAAGCAAAACCCTGCTCTAAGTTGTTCCTTTCAACTAGAGCCCAGACTAAGAGAGCACTTCCTGTAATTTATTTGCAAAGTTATCACGCATCTTCATCATGATTCTTCCTTATGCATCCTACTCCAAAGACAGATTCTGGTAGGAGCCTGTTTTACATTCTGCCGGTGGGAAGAATTACCAGCGCTCTTTTCTAGCTGCCCTGGGGCCACCGGTAGGAAAGAGGTGGCAGCCTTCTGGTCCAACTCTCCACAAACCCTGTTTCAGCCGAGAATCACCTTCCCAGAGCTTGCACTGTTGTGGAACAACCTTTGTTGGCAGCACAGAAAAAGCTCTACGCAGAAGATACAGTAAAAACTGAATTGTGTTTTGAGAAAAGACTTTTGATTAAGACTTAAACATACCTGTTTCTCGGTTGAATAAAGAGCTATCTTCAAATTTTTGACTGTGGACTTAAATTCCTAGAAAGTCAACTTTATGTATAGTGTTTAGTTTTTTTTTTTTTTTTAAGTTTAATAGCTTTCTGCTGTAGCTACACAATGTCAAAACAAGTAGTTGGTTTTAATAGTTTCGTGAAAAGGCAATTATGTAATTAACTCCACCGATTAAATCATTTTAATTAAGAGGTCCCTTTAGTATTTCTCTGTGGACGTTGCCAGTACTTGGAATCTCAGGGGGCTTGAAAGTAACCAGGAACGACTCATTTCTTAAGTTAAATTTTGATTGTTGATTTGTTTGTGAAGTTCAATTAATTATTAAGCTTTTGTTCTTTGCCAAGCAATCCTGCATGTGGGTTGTCTCATAGATGCCTCAGACCTAGCATGCTCTAAATGGGGAACACTTTCTTCTCAGAATTGGTTCCTTCATGTCTTGTGTTATATGTCAGCAAATCGAACATCAAACAGCTGACACTTGAAGCATAGTAAAAGCAGAAAAACCTGTGAAGACCAAATGCCCAGGAATTCAACCGTCTTCCCTTGGACCTGGTCCCAGTTTGGCAGGGAGTTCAATAGGTTTAACTTCCTAGGAGTGCCGCAGATATGTCCAGAGTTCCCTGTCTCAGCCCCTCCTGAGGAGGCTTCTTTGTCCTTCGCTGTCCTGGCATCCTGTCTGTTTCCCTCATTGCTTATCACAGTGGGTGATTGCAATCAGTCTCCACAGCACAGTAAGTAGCCAATTACTTTGATTGCCGTCCCTCTGGTGAGAATATGAACTCCCTGCCAGGAGGGCCCTCGTCTGCCTGCCCGCCTTTTGTGCACTTGACACTGTGTTCCCACGTATAAGACTTATGTATGGGATTCATTTAGTCAAACAGTGGTTGCCCACTGGATGCCAGCAGTGTTTCTGGGACTTTATTTGTGGGCAGCCAAAGTCTGTGGCCTTGTGGGGCTCACCTTCAGAGTAGCTTTAACTTTGTTTGGTCTTCATGTGTTTTCTGTGGTGTATCTTCTCATACAGTTGAGCTCTCCCTGTATCAGACACTGTGCATATCCCTGATGTAGGAGCCTGGGTGGAAATCACGTGGGAGTCCACTGGCTCCCTGGACAGCACAGGCCCCAGGTTGAGTTTAGTGTCATAGGGAAATAGCAATGCAACAGTAAAAAATGAATTGTGTGTACAGTGAAACTTGATGTGGTCAGTATTTACAAGCCACATGCTTGCAGAGAAAATATTTGAAACTATAAACTCCATAAGCTTTAAAGGCCATTTGGTTCCATTTCTTTGATCTGATAGAGCTGACTAATTTCCTGAAGAATATCTTTTCTTTCAAAGATGTTAGCATGTGGTTCATGTTAAAGGGGATTCTTCAGGAGAGCATTACCCGTATGAAAATAATCATTCACAGCTAGCCCAGCACTGTTTATGAGAAGCAAAATGTACTCCAGATGGGCGGGATTTGTGGACGAGGAAGCAAGCCCTCATCGTGAAACTCTTAGAAATAAGGCCTTCAGTTACAAATGAGAGTTGAGATGGCCTCATAGATGTCCCCCCTTAGAAAGAGCCCCTTCGATGTCCATCAGAAAGCTTTCTCTACCTATTTGGTACACATGCAGTATTTAACTAATATCTTTTTTCTGCTTCCAAACTGACTTGTGCCCGTTTAATAATCTCCAAATGTTCTTGGTCTGCTAGTACGTGAAGGCTTATGGGCCCTCCCCTCTAATTTGATTCCTGGATTATGATTCGAGCAAGTCACACGATTCTGCATCATCACATGCATTTGTTTGCCAACAGGCGTGAAACTCTCTTAAGTCCTCTGACCAGGCTACCCCTGAAAGGTCAACTGAGGTGTGTGTGACAGTATCAGAGGGGGAGCACAAAGTCTGTACCAAGTAGACAGCACCCTCATATCAGCAGCCTGCACATACCCCTTTAGAACTAAAGGCAGACCTGCTAAGCTGGCTGGAGTTTCAACTTTGTTCACACCAGGTAGACAGTCTACACTGCCAGTCAGGTCAGTCCTTGTCTCTTAAGACTGCTCATGTCCCCCCTGTACACCACACCGAACATGCCTGATTTCCCCTAATGTCCATTATCTTAAGTAATAAGGCCACTTCAAAAAACCCTCTTTACTGAGAGCAAAGTGGCTGCCATGGTTTGGAGGTAAGGATAGCTTAATGAAGCATGAAACATCACACTTATGGTTCAGTAGTTAAAGCCTTTGCCTCACAAGCAAAAGGACCTGAGTTTAGATCCTCCAGTCCCACATAAAAATGCTGGGTAGAAATATCAGGAGCTTGTAATTCTGGAAGGCAGAGCCTGGGAAACCCCAGAGCAAAGCCATAAGGCAATGAAATCCAGGGCTATTCCCAATGCCACCCTTGGTCCTCCACAGGCACATATACTCAAGTGTCCTCATGTACATTCTCCCAACACATGCAAACACATACAAAAAAAAAATTACACTGCCTGTGCTGAAGTGTTTTTTTAATAAAACATGGCTCACACAACCACTTTAGATGCCAGACTAGGGAAAGGAAAATAACCAGAATGTAAGAAGAGTTTGCACTTCCTTGTTCAGTTGTTAACAAATAAACTCAGCTCAGTTGAATTACTACTGTGGCCAACACTTCAGAAAAGTTTAGGTCAGTTTTGAATGAACAAGATTTTTTGAAACTAAACAAGATAATGAAATTTTCTTTAGAGAATCAAATTAGTATCATGTATTTTCTTTTGTACTTTTTAAATCAAACTTCTAATATTTTCTAATATTTTGCTCAGTCCTCAGCACAGAGAAATTAAATAAATAAAAAAATAAGTTCTCATAAGCAGATAGAACTCTAACTTTACTATTTAGTATGCTTAGAAATAGGTGTTTTCATCCACAGCCTGAGGCCACATACCACCAAGAATAACTATGAATGTGGTGCAACACAAAATGTAACTAATACACAGCGTGTTTGTCATATTTGAGCATCACTCAAATGTATGTTTCTGCTAAGAGTTCTGAATACCTTGGTCTGGACTGAGCGGAAATCAAATTCGGAGTGGGCATTTTCAACACAGATTTCTCCACATAGTGCTTAAAACATAGACGAGTCACTTAAAAATTAACTCTTGGGTTAGCTCTATGGGTACAGAAAGCACTTGCCATCTGAGCATTAGGAACTAGGTTCAACCCCTATGTACAGTCTGCCTCAGAGAGGTTCAGGGCAGATGAGAGCTAGCCTGGCGGATGCAGTGTCAAACAGAAGATCCTGCCTCAAACCAGATTGACCAGACAAGAACTGACCCTTGGGTGTGTCCTCTGACCTATACACACACACACACACACACACACACACACACACACACACACACACACAAGTACATATCATAAACACATGCAAGAGATAAAAATTAAACCCCTGTTTTCCAGTGTAGCCTAGGTTTGTCTTTTGAGTAAAGACATAAATTTGGAAAGAGTATTTGTAAGTGTATATGTGAGGAGAAAGTTTTCTAATTTAGAGATTCTGTCCTCCACCCTGCTCCCAGGGACAAATAGTGACCTCTGCTCCCCAGGCTAAGCAGCCCCGCCCTGCAGTGACATCACCTCCAGTGGCCGAGCCCTGCAGTGACATCACCTCCAGTGGCCGACTTCTCACCTACTTTGCCAACCCCATCAGCAATAAGTAGAATAAGTCTCAGATTTGGGGGTTTCATTTTCTCATATTATCAAAGCACTTGGCTCCATCTTGTAAAATATTTTAGAGCATGAGTGTAATTTAGCTTAACGGGTTGATAATTTTTCACCTTTACAAAGTTTTTGCCTTTGGGCTGGAGAGGTGGCTCAGGGGTTAAGCCTCTGCCTTGCAGGCGGAAGGTCCCGAGTTCTGATCCTAGGCCCATGTATAGACGCCAGGCGGAAGCCGGGGCGGCCTGGGTTTCTGGTCCTGGTAGGGCGGAGCCTGTGAATCCTGGGCAGAGTAAACAAGGAGGTGGAAGCGTCCATGGTGGTTCCCAAATTCGTCCGTGGTTCTACACACACACACACACACACACTCTCACAGTTGAATAAATAAAAAAATTTAAAAAAAAAGTTTTTGCCTTTGAAATACTTTGAAAATAGAACCAGCTCTAGAACCATGACTTATAACCAAGTTCTCTTTGTTGGCGTGTGCTGTTTCAGAAATGTCAATTTCCTGTGGGGTAGATTCTCCCCCCCCCCATCCTTTCTGAGAGTCTTCCCTGTGACTCTGCCTAGTTCTTTTATTCAGTGCAAGGATCTTTCTTCAGGCCCCCCCCCCAATGAGTCCAGTTGTGAAAAGGAAACTGGGTTGGGGAACCAATGAGGAAATGAGAGTCTCACATGCTGGAAGTTTCCCATGTTTATCCAAGTAGGTGATCATATGTCTAAACTATTTTGGAACATTTCCCCATAAGTTAGCTGCTCTGAAAGCCAAAACCTTGGTTTTCTTCCATTTCTGCTTTGACTAATGTCTTTTCCTATTTTATAATCTGTCATGAAATAAGGGAGGAAAATTCATTAACTATGAAGCAGATGTTTAAGTTTAAATTTCAGAGGGTTTGAATTTAAAGTTGTGTGTGTAACTTTGACTTATTGATCAAATAATGAATTCCTTTTGTTTGATGAATCGTAACTAAATGCTAAAGCAAAAAGTAGGAAATTATATCAGAAGTTGAAAGCTTAAATAGTATTTATGCTCTAATAATTAGTTACATTTCTATTATACCAAGTAATGGCTTTCACTGTAAGGTTTCCATACACGCATATATTGTATTTGGGCCATATCTGCCCTCCCTTCAGGGTTTGCTACTCCCCACCTCTTGCTGTCTTCTCCTGGAAAGTCTGTCCCCTGTTTTCAGTTGTGGTTTGTTGTTTATTTTTTTTTTTTTAAGTTTCCACATAGGAGAGAAAATATCCCATGCTTGTCTTTCTGTGTCGCGTTCTTCTCACTCGTAAGCTCCAGTTCCATCAGTTGTTTTCCTGAAAGTGACAAGGGATTTCATTCTTCTTTGTGCCTAAGTAAAGCTCATTGAGTGCACATGCCATTACATAAGCAATGGAGAAACTTCAGCTGAGGGCATGTCCTAGCGTTGCGAATACTGCTGGGATAAATGCAGATGGGAAGGTGTCCGTACCTTGACTTCATTTCCTCTAGGTCTGTATCCGACCCTGGGGAGCTGAATCATGTGGTAATTCTTGTGTTGGTTCGGCAGCTTGTAGTTACGTACTCAGTAGAGAAGTTAGACATGTTGATGAAAGCCGTAAGTTTGTGTTACTAGATGTAATGAATTTTGTTAAGTGAACCATTTTCTTAAGGATTAGGTGGTACCAGACGATTTTGATTAACCTCTCTATAGTGTCAAAATGAGACATTTGACAAAGTCTTTGGGCCGTTCTGTTAGCAATATGTCCTATCTTCAAATGGCAGTTCTTAATTAACTCGGCGAGCTATTGCATAGATGGCACAGCTGTTTAAAGTTTATGAAGAATTTTAACCCTCATTTAAAACATCAGGACCCCATTTTAGCCTTTGAGTTTTTGAACAGTTGTAACTGTTCACGTGGACTACTGGTTTAACTTCATTCTTTGTTAAGGGTCTTTTCAAGAACAAAGACAAACTTTTTTGTTTTATTTATTTATGGGAATAAGAGAGTTGTACATGAGTAGAGGTCAGAGAACAGGTTTTGGAAGAATTTTAAAATGAAATAAAGTGCACTGTCTGCAAATTAGCATTTGGACCCACCAGACACTTTTCTAAGTCTACATACATAGGGGCTGTTTTCAGTCATTTTATTTCTCTGTATCTATAAACATTTTACTGTTTATTATTTAAATGATTTAAAAGGATTTTACTATTATTATTATTGTTGTTGTGATTTAAAAGAATTAATATCTAGGGAGTTAACTCAGTTGGTGGCTAGCTAGCTGGTGGTGTCCTAGCCGGAGAGAGACCCTGGGTTCAGTCCCCACTACCATAAGCAAGGATAGTAGGGTTCTTTGGAGACAACGCGCATCATCCTTCAGTGTGCGTATTCTTAAATAAAGTGGGAAAGTATGAAAAATGTCTTAAACTCTTCAGTGTACTTTTTTTTTTTATTCAATTGTGTGTATGCGTGTGTGTGTGTGTGTGTGTGTGTGTGTGTGTGTGTGTGTAGAACGACGGACGAATTCGGGAACCACCACAGACGCCTCCACCTCCTCCTTGTTTACTCCCCCCAGGATTCACAGGCTCCGCCCTACCAGGACCAGAAACGCAGGCCGCCCCCGCTTCCGCCCGGCATCTATACGTGGGGTCTAGATCCGAACTCAGGATCTTCCGCCTGCAAGACAGAGGCTTAACCCCTGAGCCACCTCTCCAGCCCCTCTTCAGTGTACTTTTTAAAAATACTTATTTTGTGTGGGGAGGGGACACTGTGTGTCCCTGTGGAAGTCCAAGGGTGACTTCAGGAATCATCCTGGATTGCTTCTACCTCCTTTTTACTTTGATCTGAAATTTCTGACGCTCTACCCACTAGGGTGAATTTTTACATGGGATCTGGGATTCAGAATCAGGACCTTCTGCTTGCCAGGCAGAATCTTAACCCCTGAGCCATCTTCCCAGGCCCACTTCAGTGTACTTTTAGCATTCCATGAACAGAATTGAAAAACTAAGTTTAATCTTGTACACTTGCATATGTACATGTATGTGTACAAGAAATAGGAACTAATTGTTGCTCAATTGACCATTCTAATTGGTGCTTGCAAATCTAAAATGTGTTACAGTTACAAATAAAAGACACCTTTCATTCTTCAGCAAAATTCTGTGAAGGATTTGAGATAGTCAGTACTGCTTCTGACCACACTGTAGGCAGGATACAACCAGGAAGGTTCCAGTAGTTGCTGCTGTGAATAGTGCTTAACTCAGACTGTCTCCTGAGCAAAGCGGGTATTGATTTCATTACAATTAATGCTAGAAGTTGGAATCAAGTTACAGTGTTTCAAGGACCACTGCTCTCTGGACTAGACTAGGTCGTTACAAATAGGTTTAAAAAATCAGTGAGATTTAAATGACCAGTCAGCTTGAAACAGCTGCTTGATACACCGCAAGACTGCTCAGCCGCACAGCCTTTTCACTCCTTCCTCTGTTCTGTAGCATCTCGTGGGCCGTGATGATTGACTGGGAATGAAGCGTGGCTCCCATGTCAGCACCTGAATTCTCTTAATTCTTATTCTGTATAAAGTGGTTATTTGTCTTAAAGTGACAAGCACCTATTTCCAAAGAAGGGAGCATTTTCTTCCCAGATCCAACTCAGTAATCCTCACCTTACTCCTGTAAGTAACCCCTGTAAACTTGTTGGATCTTGGTGTAATCGTTACTTTGGTCTGTTTTCCAGCTCCTGCCTAGAACGCAACCCTCTTTCCGTGGGTATGTCCCAGGGGAAAGTCTTCACCCAGCATACATTCCTCCCCTTCCCCTCCAGCCCTGACACAGCTGATACGCTCTCTACCACTGTTGTGGAATGTTCTTTAGGATGTGGGGAAAATGGACTTTCACTGCCTGAGAGTTTAGTGCCTCCCTGCTCTCACCTGTGCTTTGAGTTCCTCCACGTTGTCCCATCTTTATCTCTCAGGAGTACCCTGAGTATCTCTCAGGGCTAGATTACAGCAGTGTTGGCAGTTAGGTACTGTGAAGACTATTTTATGGTTTGTGTTTTTTTGTGTTCTAAGAAATAGGTCCTTGTCTACACCATGCACAGTAGCACATGCCTGTATTCCCAGTACTTGGGAAGTGGAGGCAAGAGGATCAGGAGTTCAAACCTAGTGTCAGTGACACAATGAGGCCAAGGCTACAGGAGGCCCTATCTCAAAGGCAAAATGACCCCCATCCCACCCCCCCAAAAAAAGAAGGAAGAAAAAAAAAAAAGATGCTTGCCTAAGGAAAGCTCATCAGATAATTCTATTTAAGATGTCGTATAGGGGCCGGTGAGATGGCTCAGCACCCCACCAGGTAAAGGTACTTGGGCCAAGCCTGACTACCTGAGTTTGATCTCCATGGCCCACAGTAGAAGAGATCCAACTCTCTTTCAAGTTGTTCACTTACCTCCGCAGACACACATAATAAACGAATAAAAAAGCATATTATATAGCTTTACCTGACACTTAGGTATGTGGTATATTCCAAGGTGATTTTTGCATGTGGCATGAGGTAAGGACATCTGGGTCCTTTTTTTTTTTTTTTTTAATTTTGAATGTAACTGGGATACCATTTCTTAAAGCCCATCCTTTCACTATTAGATTGCCTCACCATCTTTACTGAAAATGAATTAATTCACCTTCCACAGGTGTTCATCCTCTCTGCCTATTCTTCTGTATCTTTGGCCTGATAACCCACTACCCTACTTAGAGCTTCTGAACTCAAGTAGCAGGAGCCTACCTCTGCTCCCTCTTGTCAAAGTCCTCCATTTCCCTAAAATTTTAGAAGCCGTTGCTCCAGAGGATGGCCTCCCAAACCTTCACTGTTGGTGTGTAAGTGACAGCGGTCTTCACTAGCAGCAGTCTTCTTAGCTCTTTAGATAAGCCCTTCTTGATCATTTGTTTGTGTTTCATAATTTGACTCATATGTAGTAAATATGGTGAGCTACAACCACATTTCTTTTGTTTTTCATGCTCTCTTTACTAGTTTGGGATACTCTGTAATAATCACTATTTTCCTTTTTGCCAGATGTGTTTGCCTGTTTGCTTGGGGTGGAGGGGAGCTGAGAAAATCAGACCCAAGCCTACTAGGCAAGTGGTCTGTTACTGAGATGTATCCCTTTTTTCTTTCCCAGTGGTAGATTTGCAGAAAGAAGTCAAATATTCCTTAGAGTTTACAAAACTTCAATAAAATCAGTCTGGTTCTGTTTTGTTACTTCTTTATAATTATGGCCTATTTAGGTTTTCTCTTTGTCCCTTAAATGGATTTCTCTTTTCCTATTAAATCATCTGTACTATTTAGATTTTCAAGTCTAATAGTATAAGACTGGGTATGGTGTTCCCTTAAAGCTACCAGTGTCTCCTATCTCTGATTATTTAGAAAAGCTTTAATAAAGTTCTAACTGGCTTGGGATTTGTTGCTTTTCTAATTGCTGTTAATTCTTTTCTAATTGCTGCATATGTAGTCCAAGAAGGTAGTCTTTCCTATTGGTGTTTTTGATATTGATGCAGTGTGGGAGGCCCATTTCTATTCCCAGATCTGTAGCAGAATGCACTGTCTTACTATTTTATTGTAGAGTTATTGTAGTGTCCTATGTGTCCGTATTTATCTCTAGTCTTCTTTTAATTTTCAGGGGAAGTTTATTCGGATCAACTTTGACGTGACTGGCTATATCGTTGGGGCCAACATTGAAACGTGTATCCTTTTTCATGACTGCCTTTTCTGCAGCTTCACAGCACCCATCTGCCCTGCCCTAATCCAGGTGGTAGAACTCAACGCTCAGAGCCCATGTCACACATGACGGTACTTTCAGCTATTGGATGTAGCTCCAGATTTTGTGAACCAGGTCATAACATGTGAGCCTGGTTATGGAGATTCTCATAGACACTGTGTGGTGTAGGGATTCAGCTACTCCAGAGCGATGCTTGTGTTTACAGTTTACCATCTTCTTCTGACAGGCATGTGAGACAAGTCTAGCAATGCGGAGTTAAAGTCAGTTCATTTATTGCTAATAGAATCAAGCCAGAGAAAAGAAATAAAATGTCAAATCCATAGAATAATCCTAAGAAATACCACATATATAGCATGGCCTGAAGAAATAATAGGTATACCTGAAACAAATATTAGGGGACTGGGAATTTAGCTCAGTTGGTAGGTTGTCTCAAAAATTTTTTGACTAATGAAATAATAAAATAAAAAGGACTCTAAATGTTAACTCATCGATGATCAAAGACATAGATTATAACTATCACTTGTTAGAATAAACCCCAGTGGTCAAAATTCATTTGATCTAGGTGAGGGATAGGATTGGGATTAAGCTAGAGGTGGGAAACAGATATATTCAGGATGACAATGGAGTGAACTTACTGTTCAGATTCATTCACACTGTTAATAGCTCCACTCATAAATTGTGTTTTCACCAAATGCAGAGAATGTGTTTTTGGAACAATCTAACAAAATTCAGGGTATGTGGCACATACAGAATTAGTTCATTTGGCGGCCCTGGGAAGATGTACCTCAAAAGAGGTGAAACAGATTCCATAAGTACCCAGCATGCCTTTGGACCCCTGACACCTTAGCAACACCTTGACACTGTGAGTGTCCAACCAGCCCTGAGTAGACAGCTGGATGTGTGCTGGTCTAAAAAGCGGGAATTGCTTGTGTTGAGTTGCTGCCTGGAGGAAGCCCAGGCACGTGAGCAGCTACGTGCTTTAGGGACCCACCTCAGGCTTCAGTGTGGGGAGCAGTGATGAGCAGCCACATCCGTCGTCTGATCATCTCACAAGTGCCGGGGAGATGCTGAAGGTGGAGGCCCAACAACTGGAATATACAAGGCTTTTAACTGAGGGGCTATCTCGGGAACAGAGTAGTCAGACACATAACCACTTTTTTAATTAATATATTTATTAAATTAACATTTTTATATGCATGCTCCTTGCCTCCCTCATTCCCTCTCTTCCCCTCCATTTCCATCCTATTCCATCCTCCCTGTCATCCCTACATGGGTCCAGTCTACTCCCTCCTATTCTCCTGTCCTTTGGTTCTATGGGTCCTGGGGTTCCCTCTGTATCTTCTGTTCTCATGTGGGTTCAGGTCTCTGTGGCAGACAGAGAGGCCCTTTCTTGGGCAGCCCTCTCGCCAATGATATGAATACTCCTCTACCTCTGTCTGACCCTTACCCTAAGGATCCTGGAACTATTTCTCCTGAGGGCCATGCCAGTCCTTGGGGGCATGCTGACATGTCCACCACTGAGGCACACAGTCTTCGGAGTCACTCTATGCAGATTGTCAACTTGTTGATGGGCCTTAGACATACTATGAGAACAATGTGTGTGAAAGATTATCTAGATTCGGTTACTAAGGTGGGAAGACCCACCCTTAAAAAAGGGGGTCTTGCGAGAATCGAGTCGAGCACAGGCGTTCATCTTTCTGTTTCTGGAGTATGGCTACAGTGTCACTGCCATGGCTTCCTCCACGATGGACTGTAACCTCAAACTGTGAACAGAACAATCCCCTCATTAAATTGCTTGTGTCCAATGTTCTGTTGCAGAAAAAAATAAAAAGCGACTAATACCAAATTTTTATTCCTTGCTGTCCTGACCAGTAGCTGTTCCTGTGGTTAGTTTTGTTGTGCCTCCTTCCTTATGTATAAAATGTGACAGGCTGGTTTCACAGTGCTTCTGCCTAAATGATTTATGTTTCATTTTTAGCAATTTCTTAAATGTCTTGATGTGGTGGTATGTTCTTTCTGGACCGTACAGGTATGCTAGGTAGAGTAGGAGCAGGGTTCGAGGAAGCACCTGGAATCCCCAGCCCAATGATTCTAGAAGTCTAATAAACATAAATGGTTTCTGGTTTTCATATACAAAGTACATTCCTTTAGAATGATTCACTATAGCATAATTGAGAAATATCCAAGAAAGAAAATATGTGCACATAAAATTTGTGTAAAAGACTTCCTTTTAGCAACTTAATCCTTAGCCTTTTCTGCTTAGACCTTCTGGAAAAGTCTCGGGCTGTTCGCCAAGCAAAAGACGAGCGTACTTTTCATATCTTTTACCAGTTGCTCTCAGGGGCAGGAGAACATCTCAAGTGTAAGTGATGAAGCTCTTACATTCCTTGGTGGGTCCTGTTTAAAATGGAACTACTTTTGGGGAAACAATAGTTTTGCTTGGGTAAGCGTATGCACACATACCCAACTGAGTAAGCCATGAGAATGGACATGAGCTTAAGCTTAAGTATTTTTAGTAAGTACTTTAGTCAAAGGTATGTGAACTTTGCTCTATTAGTTTTTGAACTTTTTGTGCTTAAATAAAATTAGAAGATGTATGATGACAAGGGAGACTTTATTGGGTAAAAACAAATCATAAGCATGAGGATCTGAGTTTGAATCTCTAGAATCCACACAAAAACAAGTGCAGTAGTTTATACCTGTGACTCAATGCACCTTTGGCAAAGTAGGAAGTGGAGATAGCACAGTGTTGAAAGCCCACAAGCCGCTAGCCTAGCATATGCAGTAGGTAACAACCAATAGATACCCTGTCACAAGATGGAAAGCTATGGAAGGCTAGGACAGACATCTGGAGTTGTTCTCTGACCCACACACGTGCTCTATGGCAAACACATGCCCACTCTGGCAAACGCACACCTCCATTCACACACATGAACATAACACATACACACAATGAATGAATGAATTATAGTACATTTATATGATTCTGTTTCATTATTTATAAGTGGAAAGCAACAAGATTAATTGAATTAATAAATTGAAGTATAAATACAATTATATACATCATGTTTGCACTAGTACTAGCATTTACTAACATGAATCACAAGGCCTGGAAGCTTACAGTCAGATAGGGTAAAAAGTAGAATTCTAGTTGAGGTGAGATTTTTGTCAAGTCAAAGCTGTTAAAGGGAGAGAAGATATACCACCTTCTGGTTCCTTCCAAGTCTCCAGTTCAGTGTTGTTTCAGTGTAGTGTCTATACTGTTACAACATGTAGATTTGCTCTTCACACATTACTTAGAGCACTGTCAAAGCATTAAACAGACATTAATAGAGATAATCCTGCAAGGGGTAAAAACTAACAAGCATACTAATTACTAAGGAGAAACTAAAAATTCAAGATTGTATATATGAAGAGACTAAGACCCTCAAGCTTTCAGAAGGGAAATAACTCTGCAATAGCAATGAATTTAAAAAGCTGACCAAAGTGTTGAGAGAAGGTAGAAGAAGGAAGCAGATAGTTCCTAACAGAAGTTTAATATGAGGTAGGTAAGAATTAGTGTAGTGATCGACCTTGTACCATGCAAGTTCTGTAGGAGAATTAGAAGGCCAGTTTCAGGGAAAGCTGGGAACATGTTTGTGTATCTGTTCCTGTGACAAGTAGCCCTACCTATTTTGATTACTGAGAAACATCTTTGTGTGTCATTGACTGTATTTGTCAAAAGTAGGTTCTCCTTTGTGCCCACTCCCAGGATAAGTAGGTACTGTGATATTCTTAGAATCTTCTGTCACAATATGATCCTTTGCTTATCACTCTACAAACATGGTAGCCCCTGAGCAGCTGGCTGAAAACCCAAGATGTCCTTCTGAAGTTGAATATGCCCTTCACATTACAAGGCCCACCCAGGGCTCAGACATCTCCATCCAGATCTTCCTCATGTTCTTGGTAGTGTCTCTATAGCCCCCAGACTGTTTGCTGTAAACCACTACTACAGTAAGAATAAAGAATGTGACTTCAAAATCTTTCTTCAAAAGATGGCTAAAATTTTTAAAGACTCTAGAAAGTTCATTCATTTCTCAGCCTTCCCGTTTCAAACAGAAGGTGGTACAAATTACCATCTTAACACCTGCAGAAGTTTTCACACATTTCCATCACTTTTCTTGGTTGGTTAAAAGCAGAGAGAATTGTGCGTGTTTGTGTGCTATGCAAATGTAACAGGGAGAAGTATGTGCCAGTGGTGGGGTGGGCAGTAAACCCATTGTCTTCCAGTTAGCGGTCTGTGGAGGGCTGCTCCAGTCTGTTGACAAGTGTTCATGCATTCTATTCCACTGTATTTCCTTTCAGCCGATTTACTCCTTGAAGGTTTCAGTAACTACAGATTCCTCTCCAATGGCTATATTCCCATTCCGGGGCAGCAAGACAAGGATAACTTCCAGGAGACCATGGAAGCAATGCACATTATGGGCTTCTCACATGAAGAGATTCTATGTACGTGTGCTTTCTCTATGATTTGTCTGAATTCATAGAAACTGGGTATAAATAACATGAATTAGTATTTGGGAAGCCAGTAAGAATTATCTTTGGTTCTATGAAATCCTGAAGGGCAACTTGCCAAAAAGTTGTATAGAGTCAGTTTTTAGTACCCAGTAACTTAGAGTAGTGTCCTACTGCATTTTGATTTTTATTTGTATTTTTTTTCTTTCTTTTCATGTACATGAAGCTATGCTTAAAGTAGTGTCTTCAGTGCTGCAGTTTGGAAATATTTCTTTCAAAAAGGAGAGAAATACTGATCAAGCTTCCATGCCAGAAAATACAGGTAACTGATGAATGCTCATTTTATTTCTGTTCCCCCCTCCCTTTTGGGAGGGAGTGGGGGAGGGGCCAAGTTGAGACAGGATCTCAAGGTGTAGCCCAGGCTGGCCTCAGCCTCCTGAGCTCTGGCATTTTATATTCAGCTATATACCTCCACACTTGTTGGAAATACAGATTTTGATGTGCCAATTTCCTAGTTCTAAATGTGGCAAAAGGATTTAAGGTAGCACTGGTCAGAAATAAACATTTATAAAACCAAAACAATGTTTGGGAAGGCTGGGGAGCTGTCACTTTACTTCTGACAGTCTGTGGATGCAAAGGGAAGTGAGGAATTCTTGCATGTCCTGAACGGCTTCGCTCGTTGAGCACATAGGGCACCCACAGTGTGCTGGGGCCAAGGAAGGCTGCACAAAGTTGCATTGCCTGCCCTTGGTCCTTTTGGGGAGACACTGGGGATGTGGCTTAGTCGGGACAAGCACAAGGACCTGAGCCAATGATCAGAACCTGCGTGGGGTTTTTGTTGTTTTTTTGTTTTGTTTTGTTCTTAATTGGACCTGGTGATAAGCATTCATAATTCCAGCCCTGGAAGGCAGAGAGAGGCAGTTCCTTTGGTCTTTCTGACCAACCAGCTTAGCCTGATCAGCAAGCTCTAGACTTAAAAATCAGGCGGACAACATCTGAATGACATCATCAAGGTTGTCCCCAAGTGTCCACATGCACATAAACACATGTGCATGCACACACACAAATAGTCCTTTTTTGTAACCCAACTTGAGACTCTAATGTTCAATCCTATATGACACTTCAAAAAGCCCGACTTTTCCTATGTCGTGGTTATCATCTCCAACCAGACTACAGGACACCACCCTCAAGCTTTTGATCCCAGGACCCTTATGTGTTTCCTCATCATAGTGGCTGGATTGGCGGTGCACCTTCATCCTCTGACCTAGTGGAGTGATTGAAGATTTAGGATAAGACATGTATCAGCATAGCTTGTCTTTAAAACCTCGAGTGACCCAGAAAGAGTCAAGTTGGTCACTCTAGAATACTAGTAGGGTAAAAGCAGACTCGCTGTCACTTGGTGCCTAAGAATGGGTGTGTTAAATCTGGAAAGATGAAGGCCTTTTGGTAAGAGTAAGCCTTTGCCCTACTCCACTGCAACTAGATAAGGGGTTTATTTTGTGCCGTGATTGGGGCATGTGTAGAAATGGAGTATTCAGAGGTTTTTACCCTTCAGTTGCCCAGAAACTCTGCCACCTGCTTGGGATGAATGTGATGGAGTTCACACGGGCGATCCTCACCCCCCGGATCAAGGTCGGCCGAGACTACGTACAGAAAGCCCAGACCAAAGAACAAGTAAGTCCAACATTAATCCTTGGCACAGATTAGTTTCAATGTTTAACTGTGGGGTGTTTCTCTGTAGTATTAATGCAGGTTTGTTTTTTTTGGTTTTTTTTTTAGAGAATATTAAAGTGATTTTTTTTTTTTTTGTAAGCAAATTTGAAGTGTCTTCAGTTTTCCCAAGGGGCTAGATAAATCCAATAGACAAATCTGTGCACTTCAGTAGGCAAATCAGCAGAAGGGGGTCCATCTAGTTCATGGCCTTTGCTGGGTGGCGTAGCAATCGTATTCACCATTTACTTGTGGCCTATCTTAAGAAAGACACTGATAGCACTACTGAGCAGGTGGACATAATGGAACAAGTTCCATTATCTAGGGCTGAGAAAAGGGGTCACTTCTCTCCCATCTCCTAAGTGATTCAATTTTCATTGCATTGTACTAAAAATTTGTCTTTATTGGTATGTGACATTGAGACATAGCTAAGCAATAGACCTTCTTCTACTAGCTATTAATGATTTATTGAGATTGTATCTAGGCTGAAGGGTTGGTGTGATTTTGTTCTAGGCAGATTTTGCAGTGGAGGCACTGGCCAAAGCTACCTATGAGCGGCTGTTCCGCTGGCTTGTTCACCGCATCAACAAAGCCCTGGACAGGACCAAACGTCAGGGGGCTTCTTTCATTGGAATCCTGGATATTGCTGGCTTTGAAATTTTTGAGGTGAGTGTGGAATTTACTCATTGAACAGATATTGGACCCTCACTCTAGCATGGCATTATTATAGACATGGCAGAGAACTAAATGAAAACTCTCACCCATCTGAAGTTCACTTTCTCTTCACTATTCTTTTTAAAGTGTACTTATGTTCTTTAGCAAGAATATACATTCTTGGGTCGTTCAGCTCACACTCCCAAAGCAGCTACTCTAAGGACTTTGGAGGCTCTGCCTGTTGGCCCTCCACCAAGTTTTATGATGGATGTTAGAAATTGCCTCATTATTAAAATTAGTGGAATTCAATATATGCGAGATGTCTACAATATTTGGGGGCTAGTCCTCCTTATAATAAAGGCACAAGAGACGGTAAGTTTTAACAGTTATGTGTTTAGGACGTTGTTGTGTCTATCTACAAATAACTTTTGTGGAAGGTGTAGATGAAGCATCTAGAACCCAGGACTGAGATACTGATTTTACCAAACAGATTACTTTATGCTGCTTACTGTTTTCTCCAATAAATGCTCTGAAAATTTATTCATGCAGTGAGTACTATATGCCCACATAAAAGAATGGGGTGGGGCTGGAGAGGTGGCTCAGGGGTTAAGCCTCCGCCTTGCAGGCGGAAGGTCCTGAGTTCGGATCCCAGATCCCACGTATAGACGCCAGGCAGAAGCGGGGGCGGCCTGCGCTTCTGGTCCTGGTAGGGCGGAGCCTGTGAATCCCGGGGCAGAAGGAGGTAGAGGCGTCCATGGTGGTTCGCGAATTCGTCCGTGGTTCTACACACACGCACACACACAGACACACACACACAGACACACACACACACACGAGCGCATGCACACACACGCACATGCTTACAGTTGAATAAATAATAATAATAAAAAAAATTTAATAAAAAAAAAGAATGGGGTGGTTTTGTATTCTGATATATGAAGTCTCCAAGATCAGTATTAAGTTTTAAAAAGTCAAGATTGCATACACATTTTATAAGTGATGGAGTATTTCTAGAAGGGTAACAAGAAATGAGTGATTCTAGTTCAATGGAGAGAACACACCTCAGACATCTCTTTGTACATTTAAAAAGCTAACCATGTATTATCAGTTTAAAAACCAGTTCTCTGTAGCTGAGGATTTGCCTTGCTGGCGGAATGCATGTTCTTAGAATACCTGAGACCTGGGTTCAAACTTCAGTGCTACAAAGTACATCAGTTATCTTAGCATGTAGTTATTGTTTAAATACAGAGAACAGTAACAATTCATTAGTTTAGAAATTCTTCATGTGGTTTATTGAACACAATAGCACATCGTAATATACGGCCAAGCAAAAATCCACTTACACAAACACACCTAAGTAACTACGTGTACAACCAGACAACTCTTTATTTGGCTTACGCTGTGTGCTAAGTGTAGAAATACAGCATTGAGCAAAAAAGCACTGCCCCCTCCCAGCATGACCTCCCACAACAGCGTGACGGCTTCTTGGGCTGTGGAAAATTGGAGTGATTTTTCCAGGCCATCAGTCTGTCCCCTGGAGATTGACTGAATCCCGCCTAATTGCAAGTCACTTTTTATAATGAACGATGTTATTTAGGGCACCTGCTGCTTGTGTGGATAGTGTGGAAATGGAATGAGGGTGCCTGCTTAATCATGTATATGGAATAGCTAAATTAAGAAAATGTCATCTATCCATTCATCTTCCCATTCACTTGACAACACAGTAGAAAAAAGGGGGAAAGTGCACCAAAATGCCTGTAACAAATGGAAGCAGCTGATCATTTCGTGACAGCAAGGCACCGTCGCCCGTGATGCTGGTCAAGGCCAGCCATCTGGTGGGGAAGCACCTTCACAGAAAATGAACCAGAACCTCTTGCTTGCAAAGGGCATTCAGAAAAAGGGAAGGTTCTTCACTGATCTCTGCCCACATCACTCTTCTCGCGGGTCTCTGCTGCCTGTGTCAAACACACTCAACAGCTGCCCTATTTTTCTGGCCCTCTCAAGGCGCTACTTCTCTTCTTTTCTTATTATTCATCCCTGTAATTTTTTTTGTTCTAGTTGTTAACCATTCTTAATCAGAACTGAGATGTTTTGCTTGCAGTGCATTCTATTAGTACACCGAATTTTTTTTTTTTTTCTTGGTTTAGTTATGTGGAATGACCATCTTTACCTTTTCAAACAGGCCATTTGCTGGCACATTTCATTAGTTCATCTTGATGTTCATAATGATGATCAGTTGAATAGTATTCCATTGTATATATGTACCACATTTTCATTAACCATTCGTCAACCGTTGGACATCTAGGGTGCTTCCATTTCTTAAAATTGTGAAAAGGCAGCTATGAACATGGTTGTCCATGTGACTCTGTTGCAGAATGCAGTCAGTGTTCTTTGGGAATAGTCCCAGGAGTGGTATAGCTGGATCATATGGAATTTCAGTTTTTAGCTTTTTTAGGAACCTCCAAATTGATCTCCAAAGGAGTCATATGAGTTTACAATTCCATCAGCAATGTATAAAGGTCCCTTCTCCCCACATCCACACCAGCATTTGCCATTGTTCATGCTTTGGATCATAGTCATTTGACTAGAGTGAGATATATTTCTGGGTGGTTTTAATTTGCATTTCCCTAATGACTAGGGAGATAAAACATTGTTTAGGATGTTTCTTAGACATTTGAATTTCATCTTGTGAGACGTTTCTTTTCTGTTCTATAGCCTTTCTTAAATGGGTTGTTTAGTTTACTTGGTGTTTAATTTTTCAAGATCTTTGTGTACTCTGGATGTTAGTCTTTCAGAAGTGTGGTCAGCGAAGTTGCTGTACTATTCTGTAGGTTGCCTTTTTGCTCAATTAACAATCTCTTTTGCTGAGCAAAAGCTTTTTCATTTCATATAGTCCCACTTGTTTCGTGTTGACTTATTCTCTAACACTTAACTAAGTCTTTTAACAAACTTTTTGAATGACTAGACGGCTAATTATTCCTGTCTTGCTTCCCCATGTGTGGACAACGATTCCTTGGCCATCTGCAGCTGAACTCCTTCGAGCAGCTGTGCATCAACTACACCAACGAGAAGCTGCAGCAGCTGTTCAACCACACCATGTTCATCCTGGAGCAGGAGGAGTACCAGCGCGAGGGCATCGAGTGGAACTTCATCGACTTCGGCCTGGACCTGCAGCCCTGCATCGACCTCATAGAGAGACCTGTGAGTGCCTTCGCGGCGCCGCCTGACTTACATCTGAAACCCTTGACTTTTCTTTTTGCAGAATCTGAGACAGTCTGCGAAAATGCTGCTCTAATAATAAAAGACCCTGTTTGAAGGGAAGAGGCATTGCAATCACGACCTTCCCTAGTCCTCCTTCCTTGTAGCTTTGACCCAGTCTACACAGGGCAAATAATGTGCCCTAGTCCTCACAGTCCACAGAGTCTAGTCCAGTAGTGTTATTAGTGTACCTGTCAAAGGAAAGTGGACCTTCACCTGGCACATCTCCTGCATAAATAGGGATTCTTCCTCAGATGAGAACAGAACAGGAAAAACCCAAGTAGAAGCCAGCCGTGGTGGTGCATGCCTCAGCCCCGAGGAGGTGTAGGCAGGGGAAACGCTGTGCGTTCAAGGCCAGCCTGTTCTAGCATAATGAATCCCTGTCCCCACCCACCTCAAAAAAAGTTGCAAGTAATATAAGGAGGATCATTTAAGAAAGATTGAATCATGTTTGCAGTCCTGTCAGAATTTAGGTGTATTTTCATCCAAGGGGATTAGAAATTAAAATTTATTGTAGAAGATGAATGTTGCAGTTCCTAAAACTTGGAGCTTCATTTCTCAGAACTTCCTCCCTCTGACACAGCTTTTATCTTTCATTCATATTTAGCTACAACTATGCTTATCTTTCAGGTAGTATTTCCTTATATCACTTGCTCTTCCCAGTAAACATACAGACCCATAAGTTGAAATGGATTCTAAAATTTTATTCACAAAAGTAATTTTACAGACATTTCACAGAATTGGTACAAATTCAGTTGTGTTGCCACACACTTACTGTATTGACCCAGAAACACCAGATATCTTATTTGCATGTGTTACTTCCCTTGACAAGGAACCCTTAGTATGTGGCATGGGAGAAATGGCTCGGGGGGGGGGGGGGATTGAAGACTCCATCTCACAAGCAAAAGGATCTGAATGCAGATTCCAGATTCCATCTAAAAATACCAGGTGGAAATGGCAGCAGCCTGTGCTTCCAGCCTTGGCAGAAGGAAGAGCCCAGGAAACGCCAGAGCAAAGCAATAAGGAAGTAGAGCAATCCAGGATGATTCCTGAAGTCAACCTTGGGCCTCGTAGGCACATACTCAAAGTGCCCTCTTGTACACACATCCACACACTCACACATTTAAAAAAAAAAAAAACATAATTCACATGTATGAGCGTCACTTTAGTAGGCTGTGATCATTACCACACAGTCTTCATTTTCATGCCCTTGCCTAGCATGACCGCTCCTTCTCCCAGTTCTCTCCTATCGTAGATGTACCGTTTCTGGATTCATCCAGACCTTCTCTCAACAGACTCACAATTGAGCAACATAAATAACTGCTCAAATGTTGGTTAAAATGGATATTTTGTGATATAAAGTGACTGATGAATTATTTTACCACCTCCTATATCCTGTCCTTATTACTAGCTTTAGGTGTCTTACCAAGGTAAATTGATACATTTTGTTTAATCTTCACTTAAAACTTGTTGCTTAAGATGTAATCCTCGAGGGCTGGAGAGGTGGCTCAGGGGTTAAGCCTCCGCCTTGCAGGCGGAAGGTCCCGAGTTCAGATCCCAGATCCCACGTATAGACGCCAGACGGAAGCGGGGGCGGCCTGCGCTTCTGGTCCTGGTAGGGCGGAGCCTGTGAATCCCGGGGCTGAAGGAGGTGGAGGCGTCCATGGTGGTTCACGAATTCGTCCGTGGTTCTACACACACACATACACACACACACACACAGACACACGCGCGCGCACATACACACAGTTGAATAAATAATAATAATAATAATAAAAAAATTTTAAAAAAATTAAAAAAAAAGATGTAATCCTCGAATATATAATCCTTGAATATATATTATTTATATATATTTCTTCCCTACATCCCTCCCCCATTTCTTTCTAGCTTTCGTTTGATGCTGCTCTGAATCATTGACTTGAACTACATTGGAACTCAGTTCCAGTGTACATGCCCGAAGTTCACTCCTTCAGTTACTCGTCCATGTTCCTCCCAGTGCGCCACAGCTTGAGAGCCGTGTGGGACTTCCTAACTTATTCTGGCTCCGACAAACTTTCCATCCTAGTGATAGGTTTTTACAAGCTCATCATAAAGTTGATAGTTTTGGAAGTGAGCTGTGAGCCTGGCGGTTACGGCATGCTTTGTTCCTCTCTCTGCTTTTCATTACCAGGCTAACCCTCCCGGTGTACTGGCCCTTCTGGATGAAGAATGCTGGTTCCCTAAAGCCACGGATAAAACTTTTGTTGAGAAACTGGTTCAAGAGCAAGGTTCTCACTCCAAGTTTCAGAAGCCTCGGCAGCTGAAGGACAAAGCCGACTTCTGCATCATACATTACGCGGGGAAGGTAGGAGTCCTCGCCTGGCGGGAGCCATCACACAGCTGCTAGTGAATGTGTCATTCTTCATGGTGTAACGTGTGCATGCCAAAACATGACAGGAATTACAGATGCCTGACAGTTGACCAAACTCATGTTTGGGATGGTTGAGTGACAGTCTGTAATTGAGGCTTAAGATGGTTCTGTTTCTGTGTTGGTTGTGTTCTCCGTGTCGCCACTTGGCTTTGCTGTGGGACAGGTGGACTATAAGGCAGACGAGTGGCTGATGAAGAACATGGACCCTCTGAATGACAACGTGGCCACCCTCCTGCATCAGTCGTCAGACAGATTTGTCGCCGAGCTTTGGAAGGATGGTGAGACATTTTGTTTATATTTAAGCGTGCTTGAAATCTATAGTTCAGGTTTATTTATGGCTTTTACCCTAATACACGTTTGTATATTTGAGAATATATATTTATATTTTAAAAACCTTTCCCTAGAGCAGGGCTGCCGTTATATTAAAAGTGCACCACTTTGTAAATACATGGGTTAAGAAATGAATTGCAGTGCCTCTGCTGCCATGGTTAGATGTGGGGACTAGGAAATATTCTGTGCTCAGTTGCACAGAGACCTCAGATTCCCAAGAGCCCTCAGGGTGCATACAGGCAACCCAAGAAGCCCTTTACAAAGTACCCTTTCCCTATGTGGTGTTCAGATCTCCCAGCTACACATGTACACACAGTAGCTGGTAAGCAAACTCCCCATTATCCTAAGTACAAATCAATCTCTTCTGTTTTCATTCGTCCTCATAGTTCCTTTGTATACGTGCACCTCACGAGATTTATCCTAGGCTAGATTTTCCTAGTATCTGCGCGTCTTTGTGCAGGGTAGGAGCACGTCCAGAGTTTAGCTCTCTGCTAGTCTCCATTCTGGTCTGTTCCTCCTCTTTGCTTGACTTCAGGCCATTCCCACCTATTCAGTAACTGATTCAACTGTTTTCTCACCAGCATCTCCATCAAGTCCTTCTAGTCGGGCATCTTCTCAGGCAGAAAACAAAAAGTAGGGGTGACAGTGGTTATTTCGACAGCAAAGGCAAAGAGAAGCTGCAGAAGGACAATTATAGCAATGAGCAGGAGAATGGTGACTTTGTGAAGGACAGGCTACACAGACAGGGCAAGAGTGCTAGGGGGGTTTTCAGGGCTGGGACACGCTGTACATGTGTCCTGGCAAGAGACCGTTCAAGGCTGTATACAGGGGCCTTGGGTAAAGATGAGCTCTCCTACAAGTAAAACCAGAGCTTTTAAGTGAAACTCTTCAACTGGCAGATTGTCCCTTGCAATGAGCTAGGTGCTGCCTGGGACGAAGCTAGGGAGCTGGAGTCTAGTGTTTGTGGAGCTGCTCTGAACTGTGTTGTTGAGACGTATTGTCATGGGTTTGAGAAACTGGACCTAATATATGAGAAAGGACCTGGCTCAGGTCATTGCAGGGCCTGGTGCTATGACAGGATAGAAAGAGCCACACAGCAAGTTAGCAGGGAGGGTGGGGGTAGCTTTCAGGAGAAAGTTGTCTTGCTGCCTGCTGTATGTATTTGCCTGCCCTTAGTGGTCAGTTCGCGTGGGCGTGGTGGACACTGTAGATCTAAGAACCCAGAGAAGGGAGGGACGTATGTACACAAACTGTTACATACCAGAGATACCCATCAGCACCATGGGAATGGCACAGAGTAAGTTTAAGGATGTGCAACAGAAGTCACTGCCTCTCCTCGTGCTGCTAAATAAAATGTCATGAAGGAGGATGCAATGTTCTTTGTCCCAGACAGTGATTTGTCAAATAATGGAAGTTAATTAGATGAAGTTTATATCTAGGGCACACCTTCAGCATCATGGGTCATCCAGGGCTAGAAGTTCAGTTGGCCTAGGGGAGGAGAGATGTAGGGTGGGTTTCGGAGGTTGGCATTCCATGTTGTCTGTTCTAACTGTGGAGTGAGGCTAGGGAGGGGTGAGTGGGGGCTCGTTAGGTAAGCGAGAACCCTTGCTGCACGAGCACGAGAACCTGAGTTTAGATCCCCAGCTCCCATTAAGAATCCAGGCGTGGCTGTGTGTGCCCACATGCTCAGCACAGGTAGAGACAGACAGAAGGATCACTCGGGCTTGTAGCCGCCCCGGCTGAGAGAGCAAGCTCCAGGTTCGGCAAGGGACCCTATGTCAAGAGAATAAGGTGGAGAGCAATAAAGGAGACACCCCAAGGCCTCCATGGGCATGCAGGCACGTGCACCTTCTCACACGCATGTCCACACAGAAACAGGGAGGGAGGAAAAGAGGGAGGGAGTCAGGGAAGAAAGGAAAGGAGAAAAGAAAAAGGAAGGGAAAGAAAGGAGAAGAGAGGAGACTGGGGTGGGATCAGAAGCTAGGCTGAACCCTGGAGAAGCCCTGATTGCCCGAGTTGGAGGGGTTTAGGTGCTGGACTTAGATGGCATCTTTTTCATTCTCGCAGTTATTTAGATGGCATCTTTTTCGTTCTCGCAGTATGAGCTAAAACAGCCTTAGATAGTCTCCTAGATTCATTGGAGCAAAAGGCCCTAGGAGCAAAGCAAGCAGGAAGAGGTGACAGAGAACACCTATAAGGAATGGCTAGGAGAAAGGACAAGGAGGGGCGGAGGTCCCTGTTAAAGTCTCAAAAACTGGTTTTCTTTCTCATGAAGAAGCAAATATCTGTGGGACACTAACAGTTTAATATTAAATCCTGAGCTTACACAACTTGACGGCGTAGACCAATCCAAACTGTTGTGGGAAGTCCCTGCTGACCACGTACCCCATCATGTATCACATACCCTGCGGGGTACTGCCCTCCATGTCCCTGTGAGGTGGATCTCATCAGACAAGGAGGAATCCGAGCATACACACATGCAGTAACACAAGTCCATCTTCGAGTTTCTTCTCAGCCCTGTGGGCTTCCTCCTTCCATTCTCAGTGGGTCAGTTTCCAGGATCAGAGATCCACAGGTTAAGGGTTACGGTGGATGTGTCTTGCAGGATGTGTGTGAAGAATGCTAACCAGCATCTTTGTGAGTGCCCCCTACCTAATACAGGGATGTCCTTAGTAGGTTATAAAAATTCTTGGAGGAAATTCTCAGACCCTGCTGCACACTCGTGGTCTGCACACACTGCAGCTCTGAGCTTACAAACTGCTGTTTACCCGGCCCTGCTGAAAGCCATTCCCTGCACAGATATTCAGTTTTTCTGCAGTGGCCAGTCTAGTTGGAATGGGCCAGGAATGCTTCTCCACTCTCAGATCGGTTTGTCTCCGCTGCCATTTGCTCTGGAATAGTCCTGTATGTTCACTGACTTTAAGTGACAGCAGATCTTGGGGCCACAGCACCACGTTTGTCCCAGTTTGAGGGATGTGTGCTTCATATACAAGATCAGCGGCAGACTCAGCAGTCAGGTGAGGGATCCAGAATAGAGAGTCATCGCTGCTCCCTGAGAATGGAGAGAGGTCCTGGGAACCTTGTCCCAGGACAGAAAAGAATCCTGGGAAAATAATGGTCACCAAGATGCAAAGCTGAAAATGACAAGGTGATTGATCACAGATGGATGAGTCAGTGGTGCCTGTGCAAGCATCTGAGAGGGCGCGATTCCTGGGCCACAAGACACACTCTGTTAAAATCCAGTTCCTGTGAGGCCTTCACAGAGTTTCTCAAGGTCAAACCAAACCCAAAATGATGTATCAGTGGCAGCCCTGCCCTAGAGATTTGTAGCCCCGTTTTTCATTAAAAGGTGTTGTTTGGGAATATTTATGCCAGATGCACAGGATGCCATACCATTTCCCATGCCTTATCTAACATAAAAATATCAATGAATGATAAAGAAGCCTAACAGATTACATTTTCATGAGTGATGGCACAATCTGTTTCTTAGGACTTGAAATTAACTGGAATTTGTTTTCCTTTACATTAGTTACCAGTCTTTTAGAAAAATTTGTATTTGAAGTCAGTTACGTTTCCTACATTTGTATTAGAAGTAAAACCTCATAGCAGGTTTAATTTTTGACAGAAAAAAATCACAGATAATCCTATTTGTCACAGCATTCTAATTTTTTGTCTTGTCCTGATTTATTAACTGCAAGACGAATGAATAAGGTACTACTTACTCCTAAATGTCACCCCACACTTCCTGGGTGATCATTTAACATCAGTGTAGTGTGTTGCTCACTTTCTTGGAGCTAGGAATGTGCTCTTTTGATTCAGCTTCAATTTATTTTATAAAGAACTTTGCCTAACTATGCAAATTTTCAGAATAGTAATGTTTGCTTAGGATCTACCCTGGGCTGGCTACTCCTGTAGCCCCAAGTCAGGGTTTACTTGTGATGTCGAATGTCTCCACACTAACCGAAGTGTTTGTGTATCTGCTCTTCTGTCCTGTTTTCGCTGTTTCTCTGCTGTAGAGATTCAGAATATTCAGAGAGCTTCTTTCTATGACAGTGTTTCTGGTCTTCATGAGCCACCAGGTGAATGTATACAGCCTGTAGGACCTCCAAAACAGAAGGGTTTTAAGGCCACAGGAAAAGTGGGAGGGAGGGAGCTTGCAGGGTGGCCTGGGGGGAGGTAGGGTACACTGGGCCGTTGGGGTTGTTTTCTGGGTTTCTGTTTGCATTTTGCTCATAGGCCTGCATGGACTCTCATTTCATGCTCAATTTTATTATACTTCAAGGCAAGTGTTTAAGTGCATAAACAATCCAGTTGCTACTGCCTACACATTGCTTCTTAATTTTATGCCTCGCACTCACAGCACTGCACAGTAAAAGGTATGTCACTACCTTTTCCAGTAGTGTCACTTTGATAGACAGTCCTCCGAGGGAATGGTTAGGAATCAGTGTACTAAATAATATCTTCTCTGCCCCCAATCACCTTAAGGAATTCCAGGAAGGAGCTTTTCCTCTTCACTCACTACATCTGGGGAACTATAATTGTGTATTTGTCGAAGATATGTAGGCCTCATCCTTGAATCTTGGCTTGGACTTGGGAGACTGTCTGTCTTTGCTTTTGAATTAGAAGCACTAAACCTGTCTACAAGACTTGATGTGTTTGACTTGCAGCTAAGGCCTAGCAGAACATATTAGAATGTATGCTTTGAACTTGAAATCGAGCTCCAAATGTTTAGGTTTTGTACTCTGAATTCTTAGCCCTGTTTTAAAGATCTAAACCATGACTGTAGGTACCCAGAAACCCAGTATTTGATGAAAATCATTCAGACTTCTACTTTTTCTTTAAAAAAAAAAAAAAAAAAAAAAAACTTAAAATAGGAGTAGACTTCACACCATTATATAGGAAACAAAATCCCCAAACCATAAACAGAAATGCTCTATGATGTTGCCTTCCATTTTTTCAATGAAATTGGCAAGTAGCAAGGATAAAGTCAAATTCATCTTATAAAATTTACTTCATGGATTTTGGAACATGATAATGCTGAAATCTAAATCCATCTCAGAAATTATTTCTAAAACTTGTTAGTAGACTATGCCTGTTTTAACCAACCCAAGATTCTTGCCATCAGCGCTGGCGCACATACCATGTAAGAAGCCAATTGCCAACACGGGGTGGAAGGAAAGAAAAGATTACTCCAAAGAATGTGCAAGCTAGAGTGATACTTAGACTTTTTAAAGAACAAACCTTCAAACTCAGTCGTCTTTAGCCTTGGGAGCTGACTAAAGTCAAGAGGAAAGGCAGAACTGAGGCAAGATTTCAGCTTATTATGGTCTGCCTAGGACTCGTATTTTGTTAAAGGCTGGTGCTTCGGAGGAGGCTAAGGCAGAAGGATCACAAGTTTGAAGCCAGCCTAGGCTACACAGTGAGAGCCTGTCTTAAAAAAAATAAATAAAAGGATGGTGTTTGCTCTTTTGGACATCTCCCAAAGTAGAGTGTGCTCTTCAAATGAATGCTTTGGGCTTTTAGATTTCTAAATTCTTAAGAGAATTTCTAAACTCCAAAGAGAATTCCAGACTGGGAGATCTTAGTGAGCTGAGCGAGGGCCTGTGGTGTTCCCCGTCATGTCCTCAGCTGCTGTCACAGGACGGCACACCATCAATAAGTTTCTGAGAGAGGAAGATGCAGGGTTGGGTGTCTGGGTGAACTGCCATTCCACACCCAGCAGCTTCACTTAATGCTCTCCCTGAGAGACTTGATCTTTGGGGTGCACAATCCAAACCTTTTTTGTACTGGCAGGATCTTGTACCCAGTCACTAGTGGATGACTTCATTCCAGTAAACGACAGGGGGTAAACTCACCACATTGACTCTCTCTCAGTGAAGTTTCAGGGGTCTCCAGCTCTACTCTTAGCCCATCCTTCTACTGTATTATGAATATTCTACATCTAAATCCTTCTTCAGTGTGTATTTGTAGGTTTATGAGACTCCAGCGAAGGATAGGAGATAGAAAAATGAAGATGTAGGATATTGTATTCCAATGCTTTCTCCGAAAATAGTGATGAAAGAAGTTTCTAATAGCTGTCATGACAGCCTATGGCATGGTGACCTTGGGCATATTGGCAATTGTGCAAGTAATGTAGATGCTGTGCTTAGTGTCTTCATACTATCAGGAAAATGGAGAGTTAGACTTTTGAAGATAGACTAGAGACTGAGGGTAAAGAGGTGTCTGAAAGCATCAGAGGACAAATGTAAACACACAAGAGAAGAGGGTTCCTAAAAGCAGAATGTAGGCATTTTGTGCTGTAAGCTAAAGGGTTGGTCTTTTCCAAACATAATGTGGCTTTGGACTCAGGACTTCTACAATAAGGAGATGCGGAGGAGGCCAGCAAACTGAAGTAACAAAGAAGACTCGGAACCTCAGCGTCCTTGGGCCAGTGGGGCTTAATGAGGGTGGTGGTCCTCAACATGACCCAAACCCAGTTAGAGGGATGATTCCCTGTCACCTGCCCCCACACTGGTTTGTCCCTGTCCTTTCCTTTCCAGAGAGTACCATTCAGGTGCTGTGGACTCCACACATGCTAGATTACAGCTGACAAATCTAGAAAGGGACTAGAAGGAAAGAAAAATAGTGGGATGTTCCATGAAGCAAGTTTAAAATGTTGGCAGAGACAATCCCAACACGGTTGTCTTAAGAAAGCTATCCTTGAAGCTTCTGAAACGTGCAGAGCTTCTACTTTCGTCATGTTTAAGACAGCAAAGAGCTCAGTCTGACTTCAAACTTTAGCCTAGTCTGCTTTTTTCTTTTCTTTTCCTTCTCTCCAATAAGGCATAAAAAAGCCAGGTATAGTGGTGCACACTTGTACTTAGGAGGCTGAGACAGAAGGGTCCTAGGCCAGCCTAGGCTCCATAGTAGACCTCTCGAGATACCTTAAAAAGAAAATAAAAAATCACGTCCACTTAGAGTAAAATACAGATTATGTCACCATCGTGTCTATTAAGTGTCACATTAGGATTTGGGGTTTGGGTCTGTCTCGCAGGTTTTGCAGTATATTTTTTTATTATTTCTTAAACTTAGTCTGGCCAATAATGAAAATGCATGGAGAAATAGCAGACAGGCACTACACCTAGACTTGGCTGCAGTCAAATGGGCACAGAGACACCTGTTTCTCAGGATCTCCGGGAGCTTCACCTGGCACACTAGCAATTCCTGAGGGCCTGATGTTGAGCATTGCTGTGGCTATATCTCCAGCCAATAGCATTATGGCCAGTATTAAATCAAGTCCAATCTTAACTCTTCATGCCCCAGAACCCACTGCTAGGCAGTCAAGCTGCACTGCCAGTATCCCCCAGACTCCCGAATACTGTCTGACCCGACAGAAGCAGGATGGGCATGCAGCAGCAGCCCTGGGAGAAGAGGGGCTTCCTGTGGGCCTAACTCTTCAGGTTTCAGAGGAGTGGAACGGAACGAAGAGGCTTACAAGTTCGGTGACCACTAGTTTGGAACAAGAGGTTTTTCTCCTTAAACGACATGGTCCTATCACCCCACAGCTTCCTGGAATTTTCCTAAAGCTTTCCAGATGTACTAAAGCAGTTAACCTAACAGATTTATTCTAGCAATCAGTTATGTACTGACCATAAAGTCCTAATTATTCCGTAGATATTTTGGTGATATATTCCTTGATGTTGAAATCATTAGGCAGTAAAATGTGCCTCTGAATCTGTTTCTCACTGTTAGTGAACTTTTCACCTGAATTAGAGTGTAGAATGTTTCTAACTTGCTAAGAAGTACTGACAACCCAGTACCTGTCTCAGGCAGGCCGTCTGCCATAGCTCCTTGCCAGGAGGATGCACTTTATTCGCTGTAAAATGAATGATTAAAGGAGGTTTTCCCCCTCCTTTGATAACTAAGTATAGTGAGTTTCAAATGCTTAGTTTAGTATGTAGTAGTAATTTGGCTAGGTTGAAAAGAAATCTTAAAAATATATCATCGTCTCTTTGGTCCCCTACAAGGCTCTTCTTGTAGAATAATGAATTGCTGATTTACAATACTTATAATTATTTACAACCTTCTTGGGGCCAAATGATGGACATAAGTACCCACCAACAGCCCTACTAGGCTTCCTTGAAACCTCCGCTAGGACCAGCCACAGCTGAGTTTTCGCACTGAGACCCAGACTACGCCTAGCTGGTGTCTTTACTTCCTGCCTTTCTCTGCTTCCCGGCTAGTCATTTGCACACAAAAAGACTTTCTAAATTAGAACTTGATCTGAATCTTGGTTTTTGAGTGAAATCATGCATTATGGATGTGCCCTAAATCATTTAAAAAATTTGCTAAAGTGTTTCTCTATTATCCACAGATATTTTTGTTACTAGTGGAATCCATCCTTGAGTTTAAAATGGTAAATTAAAAGAGAGAGAGAGAAGATCCAAATTAATTTTTTAAAAATCTGAAGAAGTAGTTTTGGGTTACTCTTACAAAAATTCAATTCAAAAATCAGTCTCATCTTGCTTGCTTTTACTGCTAGAGCTGCAGGGCTAGACTCTGGAACAGAGAGGTCGAGAGCTGCCTCTGCCCTTGCCCGCTGCAAAGCAGCATCTCCCCTTCCCCTTTTGCTGCTTCCTCTCCCTCTCTCCCTCCCTCTCTGTCTCTTCTTTCTCCCCTCCCTTCTTTTCTCTCTTCCTCCCCTCCCTTCTTTCCTCTCTTCCTCTTTTTCCTCCCCTTCTCTCATAGTAATTGTTTCTTAGGAAAACCCCATCCCCTGACCAGCAGTTTGTGGCCTGGGGTCAGAGAGACCATGAGAACAACTCCCAGGGCCCTGAGAATGGATGCTAGGGAAATGTCCCCCGAAAAAGCCACACAAGGCACAAGATGCATATAACAGGTTAGGGGTTTTGTGAGAGCATTACCCTCTAAGGTTGGAAGGTCAGAGGAGGAAATGGCCTGCTTTGCCTGCAAGTATAGCTAAGACTAGAACCTAAGATATCTGTGAGGCAGCTGGGTTAAAGGAATGGAGATTGAAGTGTTGGAGAGTTGACCATGTGACAAGGGGGACTCAGTGGAGAGATGATGGAGCGAGAAGGCCTTCCAAGGGTGCAGCCATCTGCCTGGGGAAGCGTGGTTCACACCCCTCGCTTCACCGTGAAGCAGGTCTCCTGGCTCTGTTTCATAGAGGAGGGAACTGAGACACACAGCTCACAGGCCACAAGTGTTCTGACTCTCCGGCAAAGTCTTGCTGACACTTGAACCATACCTGACAGGCCACAGGGGAAATTCCAGGAGTTTAGTGCCTAGTTTTGTCTTTTAGAGATGGTGGGTAATCCTTACATTGGAACAAGAAGAAGAGCAACAGCAGAGGATGAAGTGGTAGGAGGCCAGGGAAGATCCTGATAAGGGAGCTGCAGTGACCTAGTCAGCAAGAAGAGCGGCGGCCAGGCGGGGCTCAAGCACACACATTTGGATGTTTGGGGCAAATGGTTATGAGAGAGGACTCCCAAGTCACAGCTGGTCGAGGGAAACACGCCAAGGCAAGTGGGTTGGATAATGGACTCTGTTGTTTAACCTAGTGCATAATCCAGGCCCTCCTCTCTCTCTGTTCTCCCTTGAGACAGCTCACTGATTCTGTAACTTGAAATAACAACTGTAAGTGAACAACCACCAAATTTACCTTTCTTGCTCAGCCTCTCTCAACAACAGGCTACAACTTTGAGCTTGTCTCTTGGCAGGGTGATCCCTCCACTTTGGTGTCTCACAAAATGTCCCACACTCAGAATGTAAGTCATGTCTTCCCAACCACAAACCCCCTTCTCGCTCCTCTTCCCCATGATCTCATCCACCAGCCACTCAGTTACTCAAGCCAGAATCCTAGGCGCTGTGAGAAGTGTCTCTCTTATTTCCCATAAGAGTTAATCATCCAGCAAGTGAATCTCGTGACTAAAATATGCCTTGATTCTTCTCTGCCCACCTCTGTTTACGCCGTCATCATCTGAGGAGCCTGGTCCTCATCCTCACACCTACCCAGTTCATTTGTCTCATAGCATCCAGCTGTTTTCTTTCAATGCATTTCTTGCTGCTTAGAATTTACTGCTTCATCTAACACATGAGTCAAGTATGTTGGTGCCAGAAGCCTTGCTGAGACCAAGGACGCGGTATTGAGTGAGAGCTGGCATGGTCAGCATTTCACAGGCATTTGTAAAAAGCAGAGACACCTGACATCCAGACAGGATTCATGGATCTTGCCACTGTCACTAGGTAGTCAGGTATATATAGTTAAAGTCATGGATGAGACTAACACTTGGCTAAGAAAGGCAAAGAGCCGACACCTGTGCTTATGTCTTGCTGTGTCCTAAAGGATTTGCGTTGAGTCTGAATCCCTAGACTGCCCAAGATGGATAAAGTGGAGAAAAGTTAACCGCAGGCACAAAATTGAAGGAACTAAATGTAGAATAAACACTAGAGAAACTAGGTTGGTCACTGGAAGAAAAAAAAAGCCTGAGTTGAGACAGTTTAGAAGGCTGCCATGATGGTCAGTAGGTAAATATGCTAGGGTAACACCAGCAATGGACAGTACTACCCATGGGCTTCACAGTGGACCTGACTGCCAGGGCAGTACTAGACAAGGCAGGCTAGGAACCAGTGGGCACACACTGAAGTGACAGTAGAGGAGAGCGACCAGTGCAAGCGTACACTCCAGAAGAAAGCAGGGATCCGATGAGGTGGAAGGCCCAGAAGAGCGTGGGACCTCAGCACAGGCCCAAGGACTCAGTTTGATGCCTGCTTCTGAGGCAGTGGCTTTGCGAGGAATAGCCACAACATAGCTTGCACAGGGAACCACACAGCTCTTCCCTGTCTCACTCCAGTGTCATTCATTCCAGGCCAACCACTGTACCTCCTGGGTCACAGCTTCCTCTTCTCTGCAGATGACACTGAAGTCAAGAACACTGAGATGCTTGCATATAAAACATAAAGCACCTTAGCCAGGGCCTGGTAGTCCTGTTTGCTTCTGTCGTGAAAAGTAGCAAAATGAGGTGGCTGTCAGGATTAAAGGGCGTGTTAATAAGGACGGATGGATTCATGTTGGACTTCTTTTAAAATAAGCAGTGAGTTGCATGCATTCTGTAGGCTTTTTTTTTCATGAGAGCACACGCATCTTGTGCAGATGTGCTGGTGGCTGGTGCTGTGTTTATATTCACATCATTGGCAGTGTTAGGTCTGGGTAGATGATGTAAAGATACCAGCTGCTTTAATGACCTGAAATGTCTGTGGAGTGTAACCATCATTCATCAGAGGCTTAGTCAGTGGTTCTCCCAGAGGAGTTCCTTCCATTTTGTGGTTTTGCCTTTTAATAAGTGTTAGTTGCCCTTTCAGGAGCCAGCTGAAATTTACATGTTATTCAAAGTCCAAGTGATGCAACACAATCTTCCAATGTGGGTTGCTCCAACTCGAATGGCTTTTCTTCCTGAAAAATCTACTGACTCAGAGATAACTCTGGTTCCTGAACCCTGAGCATATTCTTTAAGTGGATTTATATAGTCATCAGTCTTTACATGTATTTGCTGAGCCATTTGCTTCTTGTAAGACTCTTCCCAGTGTCACTTTGTGTTGCAGTAATGTCAGCCAGTGATTCTTCATTTACCAAGTACTGCAGATCTAGGAAGCAGAGCTTTAGCACCATGAGCTCCTGAACCTAGTGCAGGGAAAGGCGCCCATGAGGATGTGGTAGTTGGGACTTGTGGAAGCACTGCAGTAGCCTGCCATAGAAGTGTGTGGCTGTTAGTTCACGGCTTGCGCGGTGTCCGATATGCTGACTGCCTTACCTCTATGGCACCTCTTCCCATTTGTCCACAAAGCTTGTGCTGCCGCACGCACTGTGTCTCTCCTTTCTCTTGGAGAGAATGGGAGGGGCTCACCCCCTTCTTCTTTGCTCTTCTTACTAGTGGACCGCATTGTGGGTCTGGATCAAGTCACTGGGATGACTGAGACAGCTTTTGGCTCTGCATACAAAACCAAGAAGGGCATGTTTCGGACCGTCGGGCAGCTGTACAAAGAGTCCCTCACCAAGCTGATGGCAACACTCCGCAACACCAACCCAAACTTCGTTCGCTGCATCATTCCAAATCACGAGAAGCGGGTATGCCTAAGGGTGGCATATGCAAGTATTCAGTGTTGCTGAGATCAGGGTCTGGGGACTAAACTAGAAAACTGTCGTTTGCTTGGTTAGGCGGGGAAATTGGACCCGCACCTGGTGCTGGATCAGCTCCGCTGCAACGGTGTCCTGGAAGGAATCAGGATCTGCCGCCAGGGCTTCCCCAACCGGATAGTGTTCCAGGAATTCAGGCAGAGGTATGGCTTCTACTTCTCCGCATGTGTATCAGCATGGTGCTGCGTGAGAAGGTGTCTTTCCTTCTTCCCCCGAGAGTTCTCTGTGTTCCTGTAGCAAAGAGACCACCGCAAGTAAAGCGTATGGTCATTGCGCTTGCAGCCTGTCTGTGACTCCTAAGTGCTGACAAAGCGACTGTGACCGAAAGTACAAAGAGCCTTGTCCTCCCACCTCAAGATATTTTGTGGGAAATATAAGTTCGTGGGGCTGGAGAGGTGGCTCAGGGGTTAAGCCTCCGTCTTGCAGGCGGAAGGTCCCGAGTTCGGATCCCAGATCCCACGTATAGACGCCAGGGGAAGCGGGGGCGGCCTGCGCTTCTGGTCCTGGTAGGGCGGAGCCTGTGAATCCTGGGGCAGAAGGAGGTGGAGGCGTCCATGGTGGTTCACGAATTCGTCCATGGTTCTACACATACACAGACACACACACACACACAGACACACACACAGACACACACACACACACACAGACACACACACACACACAGACACGCGCATGCACATGCGCACATTTGAATAAATAATAAAAAATAAAAAAAAAAAAAAAAAAAAAAGATATTTTGTGGGAAATGAAGGAAAACGAAGTTTTTAATATCATTTTTTATTCTTCCCTGCCAAAACTACCTAAACTTACTCTTTGATCTAAGAGATTTAGCCTCCAATTCTTATTATAGATAGAAAACTAGATCTTCAAAAGCCTCAGGTTTAAACCTGAGTTTTAATTTGTATATTACCTATCATAAGTTCTATGGATTTTTTTTTTCCCTCTAGATACGAGATTTTAACTCCCAATGCTATTCCAAAGGGTTTCATGGATGGCAAACAAGCCTGTGAACGAATGGTAAGCCTGTTTCATTTTTCTGATTTGTTATCTTTTGATATACTCTTTCCTACATCAAGAAATAAACAGGCTTTTTCTCATTTAGATCCGGGCTTTGGAACTGGACCCAAACCTGTACAGAATTGGACAGAGCAAGATATTTTTCCGAGCTGGAGTTTTGGCACACTTAGAAGAAGAAAGAGATTTAAAAATCACCGATATCATTATCTTCTTCCAGGCTGTGTGCAGAGGTTACCTCGCCAGAAAGTAAGTGGAATCACGAATCCCATGCTTCTGAGGCGAGTGTGTGTGTGTGTGTGTGAAAGAGAGAGAGATGCAAGAGTGTGTGAGATTGCCAGGCCCGCCTTTAGAAGGCCTGTTCTCCTGGGAGCAACCCCCAGATAAGGACATGGCACATCCTAAATAACCACATGGTGCCCCAGCGTGCTACCCAGGAGCCAACAAGTGAAACAACGAGGCAGAGACCTACCTCAGCTGTGGTCCCCAAGGCCTGAGGCCAGAGCTCCAAGATCAGAGTGTCACTGAATGGAGAAGAGAGGATGGTGCCAGCAAAGGGAAGATGGGGGCAGCGTGGGGAAGGGGCAGCAGTAGGTAACAACAGATGATTACGTTGGGCTGTAGACCCATGAGGTGGATGAATCAACTCACTTCGGCCGTTCACCTGAGGACTGTCTGAACCAAACGGGACTGCTCGTGAGCAGCTGTTAAAGTGAATTTTCTGCCTGCTCTTCAGGGCCTTTGCCAAGAAGCAGCAGCAACTAAGTGCCTTGAAGGTCCTGCAGCGGAACTGCGCCGCCTACCTCAAGTTGCGGCACTGGCAGTGGTGGCGGGTCTTCACCAAGGTGAGCTGTGCTGCACTCTGCTGGACCCCTGCGCCAGCACGAGCCCGCAGAGAGCAGGGTGACAACCATTTTCCTTGGCCACAGGTGAAGCCTCTCCTGCAAGTGACTCGCCAGGAGGAAGAGCTGCAGGCCAAAGATGAGGAGCTGCTGAAGGTGAAAGAGAAGCAGACGAAGGTGGAAGGGGAGCTTGAGGAGATGGAGAGGAAGCACCAACAGGTGTGTTGCCCACTTCACACTCACACCTCACACATTCGCTGCGGACACACAGCCCCCCCCTTACTTTCCCAGAAGGGTTTTCACAGTAATGTTGGCAGATGTGTTACCCCTAAACCATTGCCTTTCTCATTTACCCAGGTGTTGGCTGCAAAATTTGTGTCTCCCACCCACATGCTGTGTCTGCTTATAAAGCGAGGCAGAGTTGAGCTCAGGACCCCGGTTCCCTCTTGCTTAGCAGCAGGGGTCTTGAGTTAGTCCCTCTGTAGGCAGTTATTGTTCATATACGAAACAGAAGCTCAGGAACCATTCTCGGGTGATGGTCAGTGCCAAAGATCAAAAATAGTAACAAACAGGATGGGCGGGGAGGAATCAGGCCAATGATATAAACCCATTTTGTTTGTATATGAAGAATTCTCAAAAACAATAATTAAAAAATTCTCAAAAATAAATAAGTAAATAAATAAAATAGTTATAAACAGTAAAGACCCAAAATAACCCTCAATAACAAATAAGCTTTGATAGTCACCCTGAACTTTGTTTGTTTTGTATTTTGTTTTTGAGATAAGATCTCACTGTGCAAGATTCTCAACAATAGTTGGGGCCAAAGCAATCATAATGGGACTTTGCATGCCCTGCGCAATGTCCAGCGCACTGTTGCCCTCATAAAGTCTAGCATCTGTTAAGGGCACCGAGACCCCTGGAGGCAAGGGATTGACAGCCATAGTAGTGATCTTATGCTTAAGGGGAACAAGAGAAAGGGCTTATGGAAATGCCACTGGGTCCTTATATGTCATCGGAGAGGAGGACCCATGGAGAGTTAGGCGTACACAATAAAGGACTCTCTGGGAATTGGAGGGGAGGCACTGGGGGAAGGGGAGGGGGAGGAGGGGGGAGGGAGGGAACTGGTAAAAAATTTTAAAATGTATAATTAAATTTTTAATAAAAAAAAAAAAAGATCTCACTGTGAGGCTAGGCTAGGCTGGCCTAGAACTCACTGTGTAGCCCAGGCTGGCCTAGAACTCACCGAGTAGCCCAATCTGGTCCCAGACTTGAGACAGGTCTCCTGCTTCATCCTCCCAAGGGATTATAAGCATTAACCAATACAACTGGGAATTTTTTTAATTTTTGAATGATATTTCCCTCTCTATTTATTCATTTTTGTAACTTACCTTAAAGATTTTTTGTTTGCTTAAAATACTTTTTATTTGAAGAGGAGGAGGAGGAGGAGAGGGCAGATATGCATGCCATAGTGTTCATGTCACGATCACAGGACAACTTTGGAAAGTCAGTTTTCCTTCTACCATGTGGGCTCTGGGATTGAATTCAGGTCGCTAGGTTTGCATACAGGTCCCTTTTATCAGCTGAGTCATCTCACTGACCCTATAACTTCTATTAATAGAAGAACTGTAATTCTTCAAGTGGTAGGAACTTAGTATTTATTATTCAGGATAACTTGCAGCAAGAGGAACAACCAAAAGATATTTTCCTATAGCTTGTTTTTACATTTGTAAGTTTTTCTAGACATATGCATGGTTTGACTTGCTGTTTCTATGGAATTTGGGCCCAGAACACTGAAAATCCCAACAGTTGGCATGGTGTAGGCCCTGGGGCAGGTCATGGTGGTAAATCCTGTGTCGTGCTTGCAGCTTTTGGAAGAGAAGAATATCCTCGCAGAACAGCTACAAGCTGAGACTGAACTCTTCGCCGAAGCAGAGGAAATGAGAGCGAGGCTGGCGGCCAAGAAGCAGGAGCTGGAGGAGATTCTCCACGATCTGGAGTCCAGGGTAGAGGAGGAAGAAGAGCGAAACCAAATTCTCCAGAATGAGAAGAAAAAAATGCAGGCACACATTCAGGTATCTGTGATGCTCCCTAGAGTTGGTTCTGCTTGGGATTTTCTAGAGGCTCCTCATGCCTGCTGAGGAGTCAAAGATTCTGTCATGGACACCTGTCCCCCATCCGAAGCGCAGAGACCTCATCTCATCGGTTCTTTGTGTCCTCATCAACAGTTCTGTCACTCACTCCATTCATTAGACGGGCATCTCCTCACTGGGTAACTAGCTTCATAAGAAGCAGTCAGCATAGGCGCAGGACAAACTCACTTTTCCCTGGCACTCAGTTTTTATACATAAGCTGTAGCCACATAATCACAACCATATGCACAGTTGAATGAACAGACAAACAGCACAGATGATGCCACCACCACTGCTCTCTCTCTCTTTCTAGTCACTTGGCCTTTAGTGTCAGGCATCAGCACCTGCCACCAACACTTCACGAAACTTTCTTCAGGAATGGTCTTCTTACCTTTATAGTTTATTTGTGCAAAGTTCAGATAAGTCAGACACTTGTCAAAACCACTAAATCAGTTAGACACTTCCCTCCCATCCTTCACCACAAATAGCACTGTCAGAAAAGCTGTAAAAAAGCATGTACTCTTTAATCAGCAATTTTAATCTAGTACTTTATGCAAAAGAAATAGATTTTCAACAGTGAATCCTCCAGTTATGAGTTGAAAACTCTCTATTTATATGAGAATTCATAAGACATTAAAGAGGGTTGCAGAATGAGAGTATCTACCCAAAGCTGCTGTAACTCACAAATCATGTGTATGATTCTATATGGGGCTGTCCGGAGAAGCAGAGTCGACACCAGCCACAGGGAACAACCCCCAATGCTATTGCACCAAGCGTTCAGATTTTCTTTTCTCTTTGTTTAAGGCAATGGCACCCCTAGTTCATCGTTCATCATTAGTCTCCTTTTCTTTTTCCTTCCTTCCTTCCTTTCTTCTTTCCTTCCTTCCTTCCTTTCCTTCTTTTCCTTCCTTCCTTCCTTCCTTCCTTCCATTTATTTATTGTGTATGTGTGTGTTTGTATCAGAGGACACTATATGTCCCTGTGGAGGACCATGGGTGAAATAGTCCCAGAAAGATAGCTCAGGGGTTAGACTCTGCCTTGCAAGTAGAAGGTCCTGAATTTGGATCCCAGATCCCATGTAAAAAAATGCCAGGCAGAAACAGAGGTGACCGGCACTTCTGGCCTGGTAGGTGGAGCCAGGGAAATCCCAAAGCAAAGCAAAAAGGAAGGAGAAGCAATCCAGAATAATTCCCAGTCACCCCCCCCATCTCACACACACACGCGCACACACACACAGAGTAAATAAACTTTGAAAAAAAAAAAGACCCTGCTTACGATGTAGTCTCTCCAGCCCTAATCTCCCTATTTTTTAACCCCAAACATGAATAACTACACGTGAAACACTTGCGTTTCTTTCTTTAAAACATAAATATGTTCTTGTAGAAGCAGTTAGTTTCCTATTGTATTTATGATGTTTGGGATCACATTCTCTTAGATGGCTAGGTTTCAGACTTATTTTAATTTGTCTCCTTGTCTGGTGCGGAATTCATTCTGTGCTCTAAAATTATGGCACTATAAAATTATTAATATCAGGTCTTTTCTGTAGTGTAGATTCCACACTGATTAAGTAGCCCTGGGGACGCCTCACTATTTCTCGCCTTTTCTCTCTTCCTGTTAGACTTGGAGAGGGAAAGGGGAAAGGAAAGGAATGCAACACAGCTTGAAGGAGTCTTAGAACTTCTGTCAGTAAGTTGTAGTTTGTAGGTTTATTTAGATTTTGATTCAGACAAATGTATTTGTTAAATGCTCTGGCAATGCACGGAAATGGCCCTTCGTCCAGCCCCGGTCCCAGCTCGAAACCTGCACCCTGGAATATGTCTATCAGTAAGCCCCCGTGTGATGTGGCTATTGCTGGGTGGCATAGACCTCCAGGGAGGTAGAAGTCAGCGGCACAGGCCCCCCAGGTGTGCTCTTGACAGAAACTTTACACTATTAAGAGGACTTATTCTGAAATTAATCATGATTAATTATTTAGGTAAAGCTACAGGTCCTGGGTTCAAACCCCAGCCTAATCTTGGATGTTGGCACACATCTGTCATCCTAGCACCACATGGGCGGAAAGCAAGGGAACCAGAAGATCAAGGTCAACCTCAGCTCAGCCAACTCCTGGCACAACTAAGCCATGGGAGACTGTCAAAAAAAAAAAAAAAAAAAAAAAAAAAACACCGAAAAAGTTACACACTTGAAAGTCTGCTAAATTGGCCACGCATTGGTGGACACCTGCACTTCTGTCCACTAATATTATCATATACAGTGACATATGTGTGAAACAAAGGCAAGTATGTAATGGTAACATAAGCATAAATGTTAGCATTCCTCTCAGTCAGACGACACGTGGTAACAGGTGCACTTGAGCTTGAGACAGGAATTAACTTATCTCTGACTCATATTTACTGTTTTCATGTTTGCTTTGACTAAAAAATGGCTAAAAAATTCAGTTAAGTATGTTTGGTTGGTATAGTGTTCCTTGTGTTGAAATTATTGTAACATACGAATTTAATTACTACAGGTACTCCATTTTACAGATGTACCAACACAGTTGCCAAAATCTTTATCTAGCATGTACGTAATTTCTCACTGTTAAAAACAGCACTATTATTGCGTATTTTGTGTGGTGGTGTTACAGGTCAGGCTGCCCTACAGCTCAGTGTTTTCTTGCCTCTGCCTCCTGAATGCCAGGATTAAAGGTGTGCGTCACAGCACCCAGCTCATTACATGCCATTTTCTACAAATCACCCCTAGCAATGTTCTGAAGTTGTATTTGAAAGAAATATCTGTTTTCAAAGCCCACTATAAGCCATGTTGGCTTCCAAAGAGTTGACCCAGTTTGTGCTTCAGCTTGTAGAAGGTGTAAGCGTCCACCTCACACTTTCAAACGCCATTTAAAAATATAGCCCAAGCATGCCCTGTTTCCTGCAAATCTGGTGGAGAAACTAGGAAGATTGACCGTGCACCCTCTCCCCAGGACCTGGAAGAACAACTGGATGAGGAAGAAGGAGCCCGACAGAAGCTACAGCTAGAGAAGGTGACAGCGGAGGCTAAAATCAAGAAGATGGAAGAGGAGATACTGCTTCTCGAGGACCAGAATTCTAAATTCATCAAAGTAAGACCATTTCTGTAAGGCGCTGATAACGTAGCCTGGAGGAGATGCATCATGCACTCACTGCATGTGGTCTCATGAAAATTTTCAAGCCAAAGAAAGATTTTAAAAAAAGACAATTCCAAAAAGAATTCAGATTCACTCCATTTTCTCTGCAGCCTGCCTGTCTAGAGGTCTGACAGGTCGTCACCGCTGAGCTTACACTGCAGCCTTTCAGACTTCTGAATCCTTCCCATCTGGACCAGCTGTAGCTCAGCCATGGGGTGGGGCGGTGGGCACCCGCAGGAGCCCAGCTTCCCCGGGGAGGATGCAGCCTATTGGGGGAGCAAGACCAGGTTACCCACTCTTTCTGAGCTATTATTTTGCCTGGATTTTCTAAAACAGTACTTGTTTGTTCTCTTTAGGAAAAGAAACTCATGGAAGATCGCATTGCTGAGTGTTCCTCTCAGCTGGCTGAAGAGGAAGAAAAGGCAAAAAATTTGGCCAAAATCAGGAATAAGCAAGAAGTGATGATCTCCGATTTAGAAGGTCAGTTCTGACTAGAGCAGTCTCGAACACTGACGCGTGCATGGAGATTTTACTTTAATCAGCTCTCATCAAAGGAAGTGCCTGGACCGCTCACAATAAGCACCTTAGGCCCAGATTCAGTGTTAAAATAGATCTCTTACAGGCCAGTTCATTTTCTCTAAACACTTCATATTAATGATAGAAGGGCATTAAGATGATATGCCTTCCTTTAAAGTATGGTACTTTGGCATATAGACACTGTCCTTGAATGGACTGGGATTGAACTGAAGTTAAATGAGAATGCTGTAGACCATTGGCCGTCTGGTGTTCGATGTGAACACTGTATGGCAGTGCCTTGTGAAGGGGTCAGCCAGGGGCCAGAACGGGTGCAACAGAGGAGAAACCTCTGATGGTAACAGTGGTGGTAATGCTGGTGGCAGAAGTAATGTCAGAATTAAGGTGGTCATAAAGTGAAGGGCAGACCCTGCAAGAAGCCCGTAATATACCACCAGCATTTGACGTCCACTCAGGCCTCTGCAGAGGTTCACCAGTGCCTTGACGTAATGTGTACTTTCAGCAGTGGCAGAAATGAGCATAAAGCTCTTCGTTTTGCTTCCCTCCCCCCCTTGGGGTTTTGCTGAAGTTTTTCATTTAGTGAAGACAAAAGCTGGAGTGTGGGTATGAACTTCTTCATAAACCACTTGAGTAGTTTATGGGTCCATGGCTAAGGAGAGGCCCATGAGGCTGATGTGCCCGACACTTCATCCTTTTAGCAGATGGACTCCAGCCACTGAGCACACGGGTCACGCTGTTGTGAGCTAGCCGTAGACACAGGACAGGCCTCCGCAGAACTGAAGCAGAGAGGGGGGAAGACAAGTGACCTCTGACTGCTCTTCCCCACGCGTCATGGTTCAGATCGGGATTACCACCTACAGGACTAGGGCAGGCAGTGACCGACATAATTCTGACCCTGCTGGGTCCCTTTCTGCACCTTTGGATGAAGTAAAGAATTCCACATGGTCTCAGCTTTTACAGGGTGCGCCCACCCCCAAAAGAGACATTTCTAGATACTCCCAGGTTTCCTCCTTATCGTAAACTTGTTCATCACACCTCTAGGTGTGGATCAAAAGACTTAGTATTTATTTGTATTGATTTTTTTTTTCCTTAATATTTTGTGTTGATAGTGAATCGAATGATACAGAGCAATGGGGAGAGGGAGATGGGAGAAAGCAGGTACACGTGTGCCACGGTGCATGGGTGAAGGTCAGAGAATATCTTTTGGAAATTGGTTCACTCCTTCCACCATATCTCTGGGGATTGAACTGAGGTCCCCAAATTTGCCCCACAGGTGCCTTTACCCACTGAGCCATCTTACCAGTCCCTGACACAGCAATGACATGCTCTTGTTGTGAGAGTGTGTGTGTGTGTGTGTGTGTGTGAGTGTGTGTGTATTAGAGGGCACTATGTATGCTTGTAGAGGCCCACAGGTGATTTCGAGAATCATCTTGGATAGCACTACCTCCTCTTGGCTTTGCTCTGGAGTTTCCAAGGCCAGAAATATAGGCCACCACTGCCATTTCCACCCAGCGTTTTCATGTGGGTTTTCAGGATCTGAACTCATGACCTTCTGCTTGAGAGGCAGAGGCTTAATCACTGAACCATCTCTCCAGCTCAACATGCTCGTCTCAGAATAATATAGTGTAGGCGCCCTAGCCCCTCATGGCACTCTAGTGTCATGAGTCCGTTTCTTGTTCCTTGCTCCTTGCTCCTCATGGATTCCATGTCTAGGCACCGTGAGTTCTCTGGGCCATCCTAGCCCCTCATGGCACTCCACATCTGGAGTCCATGAGTTCCAACCTTTCCTCTAATAAACTCTACCTTAATCCTCTAAAAAAAAAAGAATAATATAGTGTATTCTCATGTTTTATCAGGAACCTCCCATTCCTACAGTGGTTGTTCCTCAGTGCATTAAAGAGCTGCTTCTGTCTCACCTTGCAGAACGCCTGAAAAAGGAAGAGAAGACTCGGCAGGAGCTGGAAAAAGCCAAACGGAAACTGGACGGAGAAACAACTGACCTCCAGGACCAGATCGCTGAGCTCCAGGCGCAGGTGGAGGAGCTCAAGATCCAGCTGGCCAAGAAGGAAGAGGAGCTACAGGCCGCACTGGCCAGGTCTGCAGCCCAAGCGCTACCCGGGGCATAGGAACATCCGGGCAATGAGATGTGGTTTCCTTGGCTTTGACTTAGGTGCACAAAATGCCAGTAGCACATAATTGTCAGGGCAGCAAGAAATCATAAACCATTCCCAATGTATTTATCCTTAAAAATAAGTCACACTGGAAATCCAGGCAGTTCACACTAGAACAAGCTAGTTTATCATGACAGTCACTTGATGTTCTTTATGTTTTGTTAGCGAATGTTATTCAGGCTTGGGTTTCATTATGACATTTTCATGCATGGTCATATTCATCTACATTATCTTCTTTTATTCCTTCCCACTCCTGCTGACTATTTTGATATTTGCTTTTGTGACAAATTCTTTGTTTTCTGTACATTATAGATTAGTTTCAGTGGGTTTGAACTTTAGAGCCAATCACTTTTCAGACATATTTCCTCTGGTACATTAGTAGCCTGATTTGGTATTTAGTTCATTGCCATTTTGAATAATATTGAGACTATTTAGAGGATTTTATTCTAAACTCTGATTTATTTTCAAAGAACTTGGAGTATAATTTATAAAGTCTTTTTATAACAAGGCTGGGGAATTCAGTTGAAAAAATGCTTGTGCATTTCCTTTTTGGAAAACTTTTGCAAAGAGAGAGACACGTGGTAGAAGAAGGGAGATCATATGAAGGCAGCAGGTCTCGAATCTGTAGCTTACTCCAGGCTGGCAGTCCAGTTGTTCAGCCTTGAACAACATTTCGCTGCAGAGGACATTCTTTAATACAATATCTCACTGAGTTACAAGACAGCTCATTGTGGCTTGCACTGTAAGCTCTGAGGCCTTTTGAGGTGCCGGAGGTTGTAAGGAAAGGGGCTGTTATATCTAGCATCCTCTAGTCAGGTAGGAGATGCAACCTGCACACGCACCTGAGTGCTTGTCCACCTGGGTCTTTTGACAGAGGTGACGATGAGACACTGCATAAGAATAATGCACTGAAAGTTGTCCGAGAGCTGCAAGCCCAAATCGCCGAGCTCCAAGAAGACTTCGAGTCTGAGAAGGCCTCCAGGAACAAGGCGGAGAAGCAGAAGAGGGACCTGAGTGAGGAGCTGGAGGCTCTGAAGACAGAGCTGGAGGACACACTGGACACCACCGCAGCCCAGCAGGAACTGCGGTGAGCGGCAGGGGACTGTCAGCAGCACAGCCACACCAGTGTGGGGCCTGGCCTGGCTCCTGGGCGACGTGGTGGTTTTCACTCTTGAGTCATGCTCCTCCGGAAGCATACCAGGTGGAATGGTGGTGAAGTGACTGCGGTAACCAACCGAGAGTATAAACACGTGTGCCAGGGTGAAGGCCAGTCACAGAGAGGCGTGCGTAGCAAAGGGTATTGTCTGCCACCAAGGTCAGCAGGGGACAGATAGATACCTAGAGAAACACAGGGTAAGCGATACTGAGGGATTAGAAAGAGAATTATAGAGGGTGAAGACAGGACCAGAGGGAGAACGGGGAGAAGGTAAGCCAACAGTCGAGAAGACTCAAAAGAAGCGTGCTCGGCAGGAATGAAAGTGCTCCCCAGTGCTCTGAAAAGAAAAATGCAGGGTGAGTGTGGTCCTTGGAATGCCCTGCACAGACAGACATGCGGGGTTCCGGGAGCCAAGAGCCAGGTGCAGGCCTGAAGAAAGTGACGTGCACAGGCAAGCCCAGCATAGTAGGTGCATAAGTGGGAACCTGTAACTTCCCAGCACACAGAAAATTCACAGTGCACTAACCAGACAGAGTCCCTGCATGTGGATGTCATTCTCATGCAGGGCTGTGGAGAGATGTGCAGGGAGATGTTCCATCTGGCCAGCCCTGCTCTGTCCTTTGAATCACAATAGGAGAGCCCATAATGCTCTCACACACACATGCACACATTCCCCCTAGCATCTCCAGGGTGAGCAATGGAGGAGTAGGCTATTGCTGGTGGGTGAGGCTGCAGCCTGAAATAAAGGGAGAAGGGCCGAGGAGTCGGTTACAGGTCTGGGAGAAGCAGGGCCCAGAGGGCCCAGGAGGAAGTGGTGCGCTGAAAGACAGTGCTGTTCCCTGAAGGCGCACGCTTCTGTGGATTCCCTAACATCTTAAGTCCCCCTCCAGTGGTGACTAAAACAAGGCCATCTTCAAGCCTCCTATGCAGATCAGGTAGACCTCAGTTTATCTCAGAACATTTAGACCTGAGTGTGTGGGTGGGGAGGGGTGTGTGTACACCCAGGTCCTGCTTATGAAGCATAGGCTTAACCCCTGAGCCATCTCTCCAGCCCAGGAAACCTGTAATCTTACTACCTGTTGTACTCACATATCAGACATCAGTGATCTCTCCAAATCAGAAACTTCAACTTGTCTCCTAATCTCCTTTCCCTTCCCAACCTTGAGCCATTTCCTGGTGGAGCTTGAGACCAACATTAGTGAACTGCAGCTGTCCCATGTGGGTGGGAGAAAGAGGCTTCCTCTTGGGGTGTGTGGGGTTCTGACTGGCTTTGCCTTCAGACCCCTTAGCTATTACAGGCCTCTTGCAATTGACCTCAGGAAGTCCATTGGCTGGGAGCAGGGGCTTAGCATCTGGTATTCACCAATTCCTGACCTACAGTGAGGCTAGATTGCCCAGAAGGATTTGACAACCATTAGGGACATCACAGTGAGTCATGGTGGTAAGTCAGACCTGGAGTGGAAGTTGCACTTGTTTCTAGAACAGCTTCTGATACTATAGTAATGGACATGCCAGCTCACTGTAAGATAGCAGGCCTGATAATTTGCCAATTTGCTGTAAGGCTTAAACAAGTGAGAATAGCCCACAAAATATATTTCAGCTTAATTTGTTGGCCGCTTCTGATCGCTTTCAAATGTTTCTCTAGCACAAAGCGTGAGCAGGAAGTAGCAGAGTTGAAGAAGGCTCTCGAGGAAGAAACTAAGAACCACGAAGCTCAGATCCAGGACATGAGACAGAGGCATGCCACAGCCCTGGAGGAGCTCTCTGAGCAGCTGGAGCAGGCGAAAAGGGTAGGGAACCCTGTCACGAGTCCATCCCAGAAAAAGCCGGTTGTGACTCCATCCTGCCTGGCTGTTCCATCCAATCACATGCTGGTTAGCGCCAGCCTTTGTCACACAGCACCAGTGTACCACAGCTCCCTGGGGGGGACAGTGAAGGCTGTGACCATACACTGTAGCCACTATCTAAATGCACAGTTTACTTGGGGGGAAGCTATCAGCCCTGGAGAACCGGCTGATCCAGCTCCCGCCTCTGCCTCCCTGATAACACACTTTCCTAGAGGCTTAGCCCACAAGCCTGGAGGAGTTCCACAGTCATTCTTTCCTCCAGTACAGAGCAGACAGCGCTGGTGAAGGAGTAAGCCCGCGAAGGCTCCTTCACACCTCCCTGCCATTCTCCTTCCTTCCACTGTCCCTCCTGTATCTGACAGGCAGGCTGTCCTCTCCACTAAGCCTTCCTTTGCCGCCCTCCTCACTGTTCAGTCCTGGGCAGCCTGCCTTCCTCTCCTCCTCCTCCTCCTCACTCTCCTTTTCCTCTTTATTCTTCGTCCTTCAGGCACTTGTGCCTTCCTGGCTTGGCTTTGCCTGTCTCCCCTCCTTTCTCTTCTGCTTGGCTGCGTGCCAGCTCTTACTGTGCGAGGTGGCAGTGTCCTCAAGTACCAAGTGTTCACACTGAGGGTCAGTTGCTGCAAAGCGCTCGGCGCCCTAGTGATGTAGCACTATCATGTAAAGGGTAAGGAAATTGAGGCTCAGCAGCATAAGGTGACAAGTAAGTGGAGAGTCAAGCAGGGGAGTCCCAAAACTCCAGATACCTCTCCTCTTCACTCTACCCCCTACCCCCAGAGACCAACTCCTGCTCCAAACTTACTCAGGGTAAAAAAAATTAACAATTTTTTTTAAACACACAGTACTTGTTACTAAGTACACATAGTTTATTTCCCTGCCCTACACAGTTAAGGAGAATTTCAAAGTACAGTTAGTCTCTAAAGAGCCAAAGTTACACCCCAGCAGAGCGCCCAGGGTGTCTTGAACCCTGGCTACTCTGAAAACAGATGTTTTCATTCATTCCAGCAGCAAACTGGGATTTCAGACACAAAGCTGTGCTTTTTCTGGCGGGTCCCAGAGCCGCTGGTAAGGTCTCGCTCTGTCCCCTCTCCTAGTTCAAAGCGAATCTGGAGAAGAACAAGCAGGGGCTGGAGACTGACAACAAGGAGCTGGCATGCGAGGTAAAGGTGCTGCAGCAGGTCAAGGCCGAGTCGGAGCACAAGAGGAAGAAGCTGGACGCCCAGGTCCAGGAGCTCCACGCCAAGGTGTCGGAAGGCGACAGGCTCAGGGTGGAACTGGCTGAGAAAGCCAGCAAGCTACAGGTAAGCAGAGCACCCAGACTGGGGCTGCAACTCACCCTGGCTAATGTGCTGTGATGTGCCCAGCAAGTGCCCTCGGAGAAAGCATGTCAGCTCTTGGTGGAGATACGCAATGAAAATTTCATTTATGTATTTGAGAGAACAGACTTGTGGAGGTCAGGGACAACTTTTGGAAGTCAATTCCTCCCACCAGTGATCCAACCTAGGTTTGCACACCTGTGCTTTTACCCACTGAGTTACCTGGCCAAACTAGTACATATTCTTAAGAACAGACACAGGGGTAGAAAGATGGTTCGGGGGTAAGCCTTTGCCTTGAAAGCAGAGTTCAAATTCTGAGTTCAAATCCCAGATTCCACATGGAACCACCAGGAGGAAATGGTCGTGGCCTGTATTTCCGGCTCTGGAAGTTGGAGCCTGGGAGACCCCAGAGCAGCACAAATAGGAGATGGAGCAATTCAAGGTGATTCCCAGAGTCACCCTTAGGCCTCCAGGGCCATGCACACTCAAGGCCTCACACATACACACAAACACACAAGAATAAGATTCACTGTGAGTTTGTAGACCTAGCCAGTACCATTGTGAGTGTTGGCTACAGTTGAGTGTTTAAAGCGCTGCTTTATGTTCTCCGCTGGTGCAGGTGAATGAGAGATTAGGGGCAGCGGGCAAAATAATGAAGATTTGTGGAAACCAGGTTTCATGTGCTGTTGTTTAAGATACATTTCTTTTTCTAGAGGTCAGTTTGATAATTATGTATCATAGCCTTGAAACTGAATCCAAATGGACCTCCCCATAAATCAGTATCTTCTTATTTATGCTAGAGAAAACTAAAGCTACATATGGGCTCATCTTCAAAGCTATTGATGTAGAAATATATGTACAAACATATCATCAGAAATAACTTTAATGTCTAATAGGGGGCCTTGCTGCAGCCAGTAATGGCAGATTTGATACCTGAGTCTGTGTTGGTAAGAAAAGATGTATATGATGTATTGTTGTGCTGGTAAGTAAGCACAAGTCTTTGTTGTATCAGACTCAAGACTATCTGATAGTTCAGTAATTCACTTAGAGGACCCAGCGTCTGGTCCTCCTCACACCGTAATTTGTTCCAGTGAGGAAATGCAGAATAAAGACAGGACAGGGAAAGAATCCGGCCAGCAGGACCCTGAGGCGGCCAGGTATGTGCGTGGGGCCTCCGTTCCCATGCCAGTCCCACAGTGAGCACTCGGGTCCTCCAGCAAGGAGGCACCACTGTGTGAAGTATCATCTCCAGGTAGCTCACCAGACACTCAGCACCTGGTCATGTAGCACTGTCTGCAACATTCCAAATTGCCTGAGTCCTGGGAGTGCCACAGTTGTTCAGCACTGGCCACACTGTTTGCATAAGTAGATTAGATGCAGTGTACCACACTAACCATGTAGGGAATGCTGGGAGCCCACTCAAAAACCTCAGAAAAAGAGCCAGGGACATCACAAGCAGGGGAGCTGTGTTAACATGTGTGTGTTGAGATGTTTGTGCTCCCATCTAGAGAAGAGCTCAGAAACACAATGGATGCACAGAGGCAAGCTGAGTGACATTAGTGGTTCCCCAGGCAATGCAAGCTGTGTACATGGTTCCCCATTTCATCCTCACCCTAGTCCCCTTGTGCTAGACCAGAAGCTGAGGATCTGCCTTTCTCTGGTGACTTACTGGTAATTTACAGAGCTTGGTGGAAGGCAGATCTCTCTTGACTCCAGAACCTTTCCTCAGCACACTGTTTCCAGGACTAGTGCGTTCTCTAAGGATATTACCTAAAAGAATAAAAATAGACATGGTTGACTGTGCTATGTGTACCTGTCCCTTGTATGCATTCTCTCTGATAACACAACCAAAGGATAAGTGAGGACACAAATATCTACTGTCCTTCTGAGTCCCTCCACTTCTTCTATATTCATGGTTCTCTATACACACATGTGCACACATCGGAAAAGAAGTTTTAACTGTCTTTTACTGAGACAGGAAAGGAAAAAAAAAATACATTATTCTTAAAGAACCAGTTTATTTTCTGGTGAATATATTATACCAAATTTTGAAAGCTGAAAGAACTTTTGGCCGACTACTAGAATATTTGAGTCCCTTAATAAAAATTTCAAGTTCTATAAGAATATAAATTATATATTCCTCAAAGCATATACTTTTTTCCATTAGGTGTATGAATGTTTGCATGTGAGTGGGGACACGTGTGTACAGGTGAATGTAGAGGCTCAAGGTTAATATGGGGAATCATCCTAAATTGATCTTCCAGCTTATTCTTTTGAGGCGATGTCTCTAGATCCAGAGCTCACTGGCAGAGCTAGTCTGGCTACTAGCTTTCTCTGGGAATTTCCCATCTGCTTCTTTCAAGGCTAGAATTACAACCATGCCACCACACCTGCCTGGCACTTTTATATGGGATCTCAGGAACTGAGGTCCAGTCCTCTTGCTTGCCTGGCAAGCATTTTAACTGCTGAGCCCTCTCCCCAGCTCTCAGGCATATGCTTAATGATACACAGTAATGTGAAAAGGATCAAAGGTAAACACACCTGTTGGCCTGTACTGTCTTCACCCAGAATAGCAGTCATTGTCAACAGATATGGTGTCATTTTGTCTGTTCATAGTGAAAGAATGGTTGGCAGTTCACCGATGGTAGGAGGAGCCCTATCACCACAGTTCTCCCCGCCCCTTCAACAAAAGGGGACGGCATTGGGTGTCTGTGATGTTAGGTATCTGAGTGCTATCAGGAGATTGCAGGCTCCTGATGGAAGTGTCCTTTAATAGAGTGTGGCATTTCAGTTCACACGCATGCTGTCAGTTTTCCATTTGTATTCTAAGAGCTGGGTGCTAGACCCTTTTTTTAAACCCTTTTTATTGAGAACTTTTCATGTACAAATAAAATGAGTTTATATTGTCACCACAACCCCCTCCCCACTCACTCCTTCTCCTACTCTTCTCATCCACTCCCCTCCTCTTCCACTCTCCTCATCCTTCTTCAATCCAGCCATGTCCCGCCCATCTCAAGGTCCTTTTTTTAGCAAGGAATTAAATTTCATCTTTATTCCTCCTTACAGAATGAATTGGATAATGTCTCAACCCTTCTGGAAGAAGCAGAGAAGAAGGGTATTAAATTTGCTAAGGATGCAGCTGGCCTTGAGTCTCAACTGCAGGATACACAGGTATTCTAGGGGGGTTGGAGGTCTTCGGAATAGCAAGTGTTTCTGTGAAAGACAATAGATCAGCTGGTGAGATGCTAGGTAGTTCCCTAATTGCCTCTTGTCAGTTTCTCATGACATACACACTTGGAGTGGTCTTGCACTGCCACCAGGAAGTCTCTCGAGACTCAGCATCTTCATGTAGCATCTCAGACCCCTGCGTCCCACAGGCGTGTGGGTGGCCCAGGAGGCAACACTAGCAGACCCTTCTGGGCCTTGCCAGACTCTCTTTTACCCTGCAGTGGCTTTACTGTACTGTCTTCAGTGGTTTGTTTGAACAGCCTGTTTTATGCAGGATGGGCTAACATTTACTTAGCAACCAGCGAGACCTCTATGAAATCACCTGTTTGGGATGTTTCTGAGTTATGTGCAAGATAATCAAAATACTGTGTCACTTTTTCTTGGAGGTTTTATATTACATTTTTATTTGCAATGTGTTTTTCAGGTTTGGGGCTAGATGCTGGGAACATAGAGATGAAAGTTTCAGACAAATAGCAGTGGAATTAATTAAGCTGTAGGGACAAGGTCAGCATCCAGGGCACATACTTTGTGACAAGACACAGCCTAGCCAGTAAGACCAAAGGAGGAGACGAGCCAGGTCACCCAAGGCCTGTAATCCTTAGAAATGTTCATATCTATAACAAGACAGACATGTTGGCAGTTAAATTTGAAAGACCTTAGAAAGGACAAATAATGGGGGAGACACTTGGCACTGGAGAGGACTCTGGCGAGAACAACCAAATATCTGGACTGAGACAGAGGAAAGGGTTCTAGCACTTCCTGCAAGAATGTGAGACATGTTGAGGGGGTGCAGAAAGGAGGCGCCAATACCCTGGAGAATGAACTTGGAGCAGCATTTGGGTTGAGAGCTTTCATTCATACAAAATGACTGAGTGTGTTTCCAAGGCATTGTTTTGTTAAAGTCAACAGGCGTTTATCATCCACTGAGACAGTCTTTTCTTTTTTAATGACATGACTTAATAGAAGTTTTCAAGCCCAGGTGTTTGGTGATGAATAGGACTTGTTGCTGACTTTCTTATTTTCTGTATTTTTTTTCTTTATTTATTTATTTATTTATTTATTTATTTAAACCAACAGGAGCTTCTTCAGGAGGAGACCCGCCAAAAATTGAACCTGAGCAGTCGGATCCGGCAGCTGGAAGAGGAGAAGAACAGTCTTCAGGAGCAGCAGGAGGAGGAGGAGGAGGCCAGGAAGAACCTGGAAAAGCAGGTGTTGGCTCTGCAGTCCCAGGTGCGTCCCCTTTGGGAGCAGGTGCCCTATTTGTGCTGAGCAGCAGCTGCCGCTGCCGATGGACCTGCACTACTCCTTTGGGGGCATTAATTAGGTTGCGCTAAATTAAGTCCGTCATGTGTTTTTGTCTCTGACCCAGCCAAATACTGATATTCTCATCATAATGTTAGCGACCTTTGAAAGGCACAGGATTGTGGCTTCATGTAAGATTCCAGTCAGGCATCATTGTATTAATTAACTAAAGATTCATTTCCAGTTTAAGATTCATTCGTTTTACAATTATAGAGTGTGGTTTTTATTATTGAAAGCAAGGTTTTTTCTTCTTTAAATGCAAAATCCAGCTGAGTTCTTACAATATCCCTTCCATTTTTCCTTACCAAAACCTAGTTGGCCGATACCAAAAAGAAAGTAGATGACGACTTAGGAACCATCGAGAGTTTGGAAGAAGCCAGGAAGAAGCTTCTTAAGGACGTGGAGGCCCTGAGCCAGCGGCTGGAGGAAAAGGCGCTGGCTTATGACAAGCTGGAGAAGACCAAGAACCGCCTCCAGCAGGAGCTGGACGACCTGACGGTTGACCTGGACCACCAGCGCCAGATCGTGTCCAACCTGGAGAAGAAGCAGAAGAAGTTTGACCAGGTGGGCCCTACCACTGTGCCCCAAGCCCCTACTACTTAACCTCTTCCTGGCAAAACGCTTATTGAAAAGCAACAATTAGGAAGAGAAGAAAAGAAAAGAGAAAGAAAAAGAGAATACCCATAATCCTATACAGGTTAAGGATCCCTTGCACCAAAATGTGTGGAACCAGAACTCTCAGGCTTAGTAATTTTTCTGATTTGGAGTGTGCATCTATGTATATGATGAGGGGTTTTGGGGATAGGAGCCAGGTATAAACACAGAATCCACTTATGTGTGGTTCATCACATGTAGAATTTCTATTCAAGCATCATGTTCATACTCAGAAAGTTCTGGATGTTGATGGACGCTCAGCCTGTGACAGCATGTCAGCATTGACTCCGAGGTACTGCTCTCACTGTTCCCTTACGCTTTTACATGTAGCTGTTGGCAGAAGAGAAGAACATCTCTGCTCGCTATGCGGAAGAACGGGACAGGGCTGAAGCAGAGGCCCGAGAGAAAGAAACCAAAGCCCTGTCCCTGGCTCGGGCCCTTGAGGAAGCCCTGGAGGCCAAGGAGGAGTTCGAGAGGCAGAATAAGCAGCTCCGAGCAGACATGGAAGACCTCATGAGCTCCAAAGATGACGTAGGGAAGAACGTAAGTTGCCCGCACGCTGCATAGGACAGTGAGTTACAGGACTTGGGGATATGGGCTCATGGCAAGGCCTGCGCATGGTAGGGCATTCAAGCCTGGGACCAGTCTGATCTCGATTATCTGTGCCAAGATGTTGGTTTCTTACAGCATCCTTGGCAGATGGGCAGAATGTTTGTCCTTTCCGTTCCCCTGGCCCTCCTGTCCCAACCCCATCCTGACAAGGCCACATTTCAGCAGGATTTCATCATTCGAGCATTTGCTAGTAGTTACCAGACCCAGATACTGTCGTGTTCCCTGAGGAATAGAGGCTAGTAGCTTCCTGACTGGCCTTCCCTGTGAGACTCCAGTGTCAGCCTTCAGGGTTTCTGTGGATTTGGAGACTCGCTCTGTAGAAGCTTCTGTTGGACTCTCCCTGTATGCATCTTTCCCAAGAATTCCAGTACCTTTCACCTGCTCCTCCCTTTTGCATGCTGAGGCCAGCCATTCAGAGATGAGCTTCAGCCTGGCTCTTCTCTCGGCTTCCATTCTGACAGTGGAAGAAATCTGAGTGACCCCATCCACAGGCAATGTAGACTAGCCCTGTTTCATCTGCGCTGAGGCCCATGAAGCCTGTTGTAAACAGAGGCAGGCCAGAGCAAGGCCAGGCCTTCTGGAGCCATGCTTGCCTCTTGCTAACCTGCTTCACCACCAGTTTGTCCAGTGTGAGCGATCTTTTAAGGCAGCCTTACACATAGCACGTGGGCACCTTAGCACAGAGGTTTTCTGGTCCACTATTCCCTTGAGCTTTGGCCTGATGACCTCTGGTCACAGAGCGGGGTGACTAGAACCTGTGTAAATACAGAAGTTGGAAATCTCTGAACCCAGGAATGGCAGCCCCAGCGATGGGGAGAGTGTAGGCACATGCGTGTATGGCAGAGGCTGACGTGGGCCTAAGAAGCAAGGGACCACTCGCTCATCTTAGCTGCCTCTGTGAGGCCTCCATGTCCCTGCTGCCCCCTGCTCTTTAGGTCCACGAGCTTGAGAAGTCCAAGCGGGCCCTAGAGCAGCAGGTGGAAGAGATGAGGACCCAGCTGGAGGAGCTGGAGGATGAGCTGCAGGCCACTGAGGATGCCAAGCTCCGCCTGGAAGTCAATATGCAGGCCATGAAGGCCCAGTTTGAGAGGGACCTGCAGACCAGAGACGAGCAGAACGAAGAAAAGAAGCGGGTGCTGATTAAGCAGGTGAGTTGAGGGAGGTGTGTGTCCATCTCATGTGCCTTGCAAGCCAACCCCAGCTCAGGGTCTGCATTAGGATGTATAGCAAGAGAAAAAAATGGCCCTTTGATGGTACTGTAGCTGCTTCCGGCTTTCTCCTTCTAACAATATTTGCTACCTATAGACAGCCAGGTTGCCCTGCAACCTAGAAAGTCCTCAGCAGAACCTCAGACAGTGCGCTAAGATTCTCAAAGCTAGCAAACAAGGGGACTCCACAGATTTTTGTAGTTCATGTCACATACTTCTTTCAGTCACTTTTTCTTCTTGGTGGTGCTGGGAATTGAACTCAGGGCTTTATATATGCTAAGTAAGCACTCTACCACATCCCCCAGTCATTATAGCACTTTTTGTGAGGGAGAAAAAAAGACACTTAGATTTTCATTTTATAATATTTAGGGAGGAAAGAGAAAAGAGAAAGACTGTATATGTGTATATGCATGCCATGACACCAGGAGTTGAATGCAGGCTGCCAAGTTTACAACCATGCAGCTTCCCTGCTGAGCTCGCCCAGGACCCAAATTTCTCGTTTTAAAGTTACAGGAGGGAAAATTCATGATTCTGGCATCCTCTTCTGAATATGTTACACTTGGGTGTTAGAAGTTTAAACATTAGTGTAGACATCTTGAATGTCCTTTGGAATTCATGCTAATGGTGATTTCTGTTTAATTTCACTTTATTTCGTTATTTTCAATCCTTTAACAAACTTGATTACTCCTTTATTGCTTGATGGTTGGTAAGTTGCTCTGAATTTGGTGACTTAAAGGCACACTTGTGGTGTCTCAGATTCTGTGGGCCAGGAGCTGGTAAAGCAGTTTAGCTGTGGTTCTGAGCATGAATTCAAGAACGAATACCAGAGAGATATCTAAAACCACTTGGAAGGTAAGGGTAGTTATAATACTTACAGAACCTCTTGTAATCTTGACTGGGGGTAGACCCAGGTCTACACTGCAGAAGGCAATTACCTCCGACCATGTGGAAGCAGTTGCCTAGCTGGGGTGACAGAGGACTCACTGTCCCCTGGGAAAACTCCTGTTGACTAAGGTTTCTTCCAGAGCACCTACCTTCTGGGGTGGTGCTTCTTCCATCCGGTTTTCTCCCTGTTCATGGCAAGTGCTCTCTATACTCACATCCCTCACTGAAAGCCCCCTGGGACACAGTAGCCTTCGATAGTATTCTCCAGACACACAGCCCAAGGGAACTCACGAACTCACCCAGCTCCTCAGCAGCTTCCTGCCAGGTTATTTTCACTCCAACATCAGTGACATAAGCATTAGGATTTGCTTTAAATGATAGAGCGCCTTTCCTCAGCTCACATAGTGTGGCACAAGGAAAGAATTGCATTATCTCATCCGTGCGTGGAGGCTAGCTGCTTGCAGTAAGAGGTCCGAGCAAGGGGCCTCTGGGTTGTATGGCTGAGTCCTGGCTGTGTCAGCTCCAGTCATCTTGCTACACTCTCCCTTGTTCTCTCTCCTACGTTAAGTGACTTGGTATCAAGTAGTTTCTGCCCACCAAGTAGGTCCAAAGCCCACTACATTGAGCCACCTTTGCAGCCCTAGTTCCCTGGTCTGGCAAGCACGTGAGTCAGCACTGAGCAGGCCTGGCCTCCAACTCCAGGACGTAGTCATGCCTGCTTATTCCCCTGACCTCCCCATGGCCCCATGCTGTTTCTGTCTTTCTGTGACCTAAGATCTGCCACCTCGTGTCCTCCTAATAGCCGTCAGCAGGAATGGCCTTTACCAGGTGGTGGTGTTTAAAGACCCCTTTGAGCTTAATTTAGAGACCTGCAGAGTAACAGAAGGCTGAACCCACACCCCAGCAAACAGAGCCCAGGGTAATGATAGGCTGTCAGCCTGAAGCAGCTCTGACCCCAGGCTGTCCCCCAGGTGCGGGAGCTCGAGGCAGAGCTGGAGGACGAGCGCAAGCAGAGGGCACTTGCTGTGGCTGCCAAGAAGAAAATGGAGATCGACCTGAAGGACCTTGAGGCTCAAATCGAGGCTGCGAACAAGGCTCGGGATGAAGTAATCAAGCAGCTGCGCAAACTTCAGGTAGGTGTGATGGGGACATGTGAGACCACAAGTACGACGGGACAAACCGTGAAGCTGGAGGGAAAGATGGTCCACCAGCTAGCTGTCATCTGGTCACTGGGCTCGGTGCTGAGCCACTGCCATGCCAAGGACAGAGCACCTGTCCCCTTGGTTACGGGTTGGAGCAGCAGGACATAAAGATGGCATGTATGTGCTGTGTTTACTAGATTTGTGTTTGAGGCAGAGCTGAGGTGTCCTGGTGGGTCATCCTTGGTGTAACACATTTCTGTGGCTCCTAAACGCCCTCAGTGATGCGTCACTGAACACCCCAAGAGGATTCTGTGAGAACAACCCCCCCCCTCCTCTCCCTTCCCCATCCCCTCTTGGTCTGTTTCATTATCATTTCTGCTACCCCGACGACATGCAGTTTTACAGCCATGTACAGGCAGGCTGCTGTGGCCCCTCTCCTCCCGCTGGGGTGAGCAGAGAGGCACGGTCCTGGGATGGGATACGAATTGTGACTTATTCCTGTAAAGTCACCTACTTTAGCTTTGTAATTCCACCTCCTGAGTATGCACTTAACAAACCAAAAGGAAAATTTTACATTCAGGTATCTTAGCTGAAATATTTGTGATAGCAAAAATGGGAACAGCTTAAATATAACTTAGCTACTGGCCACTCAAGGCGGCAGGCCCTGAATGAGATGGTCCAGCGCTACCTCTGCACCCACTGCAGTGATCCTGTGGCTGTATTCATGATGGAAACACCCCCTAAACGCCTTCTTGTTTGATCTTAGGCTCAGATGAAGGATTACCAGCGTGAATTAGAAGAAGCCCGTGCATCCCGAGACGAGATTTTTGCTCAGTCCAAAGAGAGTGAAAAGAAGCTGAAGAGTCTGGAAGCAGAAATCCTTCAGCTGCAGGAGGTTGGTTTGCATGTCACCCGCTTGTTCCACTGGTGCCTGTCACCAAGCTGAGTCAGTTACATGTTTGAAAGACTTGGGTGGGATGGCTTCTGTATTCACCTTTGGTGCTCACAGTCCTCCACCTGGCAGAGCCAACTGGTGACTTGTCACGCCGCTTTCTAGGCTGCGCTTATTGTCAACAAGCTCTGGATCGTAGGGAATGGCTTTGTCTCAAAGAGACTATTCACATTATACTTCAAAGACATAGGCTTCACTGGATTCTGATAATCAAATAGGTAGCCTTTCATTCATCCCTTGAATCTTCTTTGATTCACCCGTCACGAGGGAAGAGCTGACGAAGTACTGTGTGCAACACAGAATTCTTTCCACATAAAGCTCTGTGGGATGTATACATTTCTGTATAAATGAAAGATGATCAGATCTGTTTGGAAGATAGTAGCCTGGAACACGGTGAGCACGCATTGGTGAACAGACATGCTGGAGACAGGGCTGAGCCGTGGGGACAGAAAGGGACTCCCTCTCCCTGGGTGTCAGTGACAGAACAGGAAACTAGACGGTTCATGTTGACTGAGCAGACCCTGACTTACTCCAAAAGCCAGCTTCTGAGTCTTTACTATTTACTATCCTTTGCTCCTTTTATTTTCTTTGGGATTTTTTCTCCTGAGTTTTGTGTGTGTGCTGGGGATTGAACCCAGGGCTTCAGCATGCTACACACTACCACTGAGCTATAACTCCAGCCTGTCTTCTTCTGACTTGCAAGCCTTTTTCTTGTCTCTTATTCATAAAAGACTTGAATTTTTTTTTTTCTAACTTCGTCCTAAAAATTCTAATGTGGAGTTTTCACATCATTTTAATTCTACATTTTTCTATTATGACTTCTTTATTCCATACATAATTTAATTTTTTGTTTTATTTATTCAATTGTGTGTGTGTGTGTGTGTGTATGTGTGTGTAGAACCACGGGCGAATTCGGGAACCACCGTGGACCACCTCCTCCTTGTTTACTCTGCCCCGGGATTCACAGGCTCCACCTACCAGGACCAGAAATGCAGCCCCCCCCCCCCCCCCCCCGCTTCTGCCTGCAAGGCAAAGGCTTAACCCCTGAGCCACCTCTCCAGCCCCTTCATACATAATTTAAAAGCATGGCTCAAACTTGTGTTAATTTTATCCTCCCATTGCCGGAACAAGGGTTTATTCTTACATTTTCTTGGTTATGACTGCAGGAGAATTATACCAACATCAGGAACCAAGGGAACTGGGCACAAGGTATCCATAGGAAAAGCCAAGAGGCAAACATGACTTGCCAGTCTGCCAATTTCCAACCAACTCTCAGTCTTATCCACCCATCTGCCCAAAGAATGGTTCTATCCACCTTAGACTGGATCTTCCCAGTTAATTTCAGGGTCTGCCTTAACTAAATAATTCTTCATAGGTATGCCTACAGACTCAATTAATAAAGTGACAACTTTTTATCTAACTGGCATCATTTCTAAATATATGGCACTTGTGTTTGGTGGATTTCTTGTTTAGCACATCATGGTCAGTAGCTCCAGGGCCTGGAACAGGGCCAGTTTTCAGATACCTCATGGTGCTTCTCAGTAGCACCGTGTCATGACATCCTGGGTGGGGCCTCATGTGCTGGGGCCTTCACAGGCTGTCGGCTCATGGGCCTGATATTTCTGAGGTTTCATAGTATATATTCAAGACCTTCATAGACTCCATTGCATTGGGGAAAAGAAAATGGGTGTCCCTACCCTTCCTTCAAATACCTCTACTCATCTGGCCTACAGGTCCCTCAGCTGCTTAAAGCACAGAGTTTCTAAGATCTAAGGGAATGAACCTGACAGGATCACAAGGTCTAGCTGCCAGCTGCCCCAAAAACTTGTGTCCATGTTTCTAGGACTCTGTGCTGACATATGGACCATGGAAGACCCTCCTCCCACACACTAGCAGAAGAGGCAGGCATTCATGCCAGTGTGCGCCAGTGAACTGGCACACTGTGCCAGACAGTTTTAAAATGAGCTCTTGCCAAATGCAGCCCCTTCTGGAAGGAGCAGCTGGGAGAAGCCCTGGACAGGGAGTCATCCTGGGTTTTGATGTGTGGCCAGCCTGGGAACTTTGAGCACTCTCTTCTTCCGGGCTCCACTCTTGTTGACCACAGTTGGGGTTCACGGGAAGAGTAACTGTGGTGAGGTATTGTCAGAGCTCACATGAGGGAGTGAAACTCACAGTCTGAACTCACTTAGGAGCTGGCTTCATCTGAGCGTGCCCGACGACATGCCGAGCAAGAACGAGATGAACTGGCCGATGAGATCGCCAACAGTGCTTCTGGCAAGTGAGTCTCTTGGCAGCAGATAGAGGGTTGTCTAGAAAGCGCAAAGCCCACCCTATCTTCTGCACAGCCAAGTCCTCTGCCCTCAGGCATGTGTCCTTGCAAAGGTTCGGGTGGTCACCTGACATCTAAGAGACCATAAGTGGGCTTGCTCAACCATTTGGGTTTATCAGAATGACCTTCAGGTGACAAATGACCAGTTTTTAGCCATTGGTCACACACCTACAAAACACATACATGCAAAAGACCTGTGCCAGCCCAGTGGCCTCACACACAGCAGGTGTCCACAAACTGCACTGACTGGCAGAGCCTCGCTTTCAGATGCATTGGGTGTGGCAAGCAGCTTCCTTTGCCATGGCTGTCCTCTGGATTTGTTTTTATTACAGAGTGTCTCTTACTTTCTCCTCGATGTGTTAGGACACCATAACCATTTAAGGCAGAGGTCACTGGAACCTGCTTTGCATTCTAAAAGTGGGCTCTGGCTGCAATCTGTAGAGGCAGACAGGTAGCATAGGGTCATGGGAAGACCAACACTATGGGCCCAGGGACACCTGACAGTGCTAGGATCAGGGAGGCACACATGGGCAGGAAGAGAGCTGAGTGGGGTGTCTGAAGTATAACTATGGATCAGTGGGGTGAAGAGACACAGGATTCCAGTGCCTGGCTGTTGTGCTGATGCCGTTCCCTGTCTCCCCCCAGGTCTGCACTGATGGATGAGAAGCGGCGCCTGGAGGCCCGGATCGCACAGCTGGAGGAGGAGCTGGAGGAGGAGCAGAGCAACATGGAGTTGCTCAATGACCGTTTCCGCAAGACCACTCTCCAGGTGGCCATTCAGTGGTCTGTCCCCTGGGGGGTACCTGTGCCGCCCCCTGCACAGCTGACCAAAACCATCTGTCCTGTCCCAGGTGGACACGCTGAACACGGAGCTGGCAGCTGAGCGCAGCGCCGCCCAGAAGAGTGACAATGCGCGGCAGCAGCTGGAGCGGCAGAACAAGGAACTGAAGGCGAAGCTGCAGGAACTGGAGGGGGCTGTCAAGTCCAAGTTCAAGGCCACCATCTCAGCCCTGGAGGCCAAGATTGGGCAGTTAGAGGAGCAGCTTGAGCAGGAAGCCAAGTAAGCAGTTCTCGGGCCCTGAGGGAAACATGACTATAGTCCCACACTGTGTGCGTCAGACAAGACACAGAAGTGCCCCACCCCAGCAGGGAGCACCCCTGCATACATGTGGCCTGTGTGGGAGGTGGAAGATGCTGTGAACCATGAGGGACGTGCTGGGCCAACTGAGATGGCCTGTCAACCCCCTCCCGAGCTCTCCTGGGAGTGACCTTCTGTTCCCAGTCAATCCCCAAATTGGTAGCACCCAGTGAATGCTGGTTTCCTGACAGAGAAGGCAAAGATACACGAAAGCTTTCCTTTCCCCCACGAAGGGATTGCTTGACAGCTTCCACTTTGCTACAGGTGTGAAGCACCTCTGCATCAGCAGCGTGTGGGAGCAGACCGTCAGCTAGAGCCAGCCTGCTAGAGCGCGGGGCCCGGAGATGCAGGGCCTGCACTCGGGTCCAGCAGCCTCCAAGCTGGCGCCCAGCACTGCCTTCTCACTCCTCTCACCATTCTGCTGGGTTGTGTGAGTGTGGAGGAGAATCAGTGGGTCAGTCAGTCAAAGATAGACATACTTTTAGGGAACCCACAGTGATCCAATTTCACATAACATTAAGTTCACAAGAACTTTTATTTTCTATGGAATCCTCCAAATGTCACCTCTGGACAGACATGGTGATTTAACTTCTAACCAAAGTGTGTGTGGAGTTTGGTGTCTGCAACAGCTCACAGCGTCACAGTCACTATTAGTAAATTCTAAATTAAGATAACTTTAAAAACGGGGCTTTGTTTTTTTCCAAGAATAAAGGCTAGGTAATTTGACTAACCAAGATCTTTAGCTCCCAGAAGTTTGTGTGATATAACGATAGCATATGTGCCATTTGAGTCACTGAATAAAGGATTTCATAACTGCACATAGGTCTGTCAGCTTTGAGGAAGGAAGACACTAAAGGCAACACCGCTTTAATCAAAAGGACCAAATTTCAAGGTCATATTAATCATTAGTCTGGGAACACCTACACTAGTACATGTTGTCTTCCAAAGAAAAGGGACTTTAAATGGGGGAAGTATGATTTTAAGGATTCTAAAAACTGTGACCACTTTTACAGGGAACGAGCAGCTGCCAACAAACTAGTCCGTCGTACAGAGAAGAAGCTGAAAGAAATCTTCATGCAGGTTGAAGATGAGCGGAGACATGCGGATCAATATAAAGAGCAGGTATGAGAAGAAAGCCAGGCATGGGACTGGGGCAGATAGCTTGGCCTCCAAGTATGGAACTGAAATTGGGATCCCCAGAATCCGTGTAAAATCAGGGCAGCACTAAGGTGGTCCACCTGGAAAATGCCTTAGCAAACAAACTTTGGCTGAAGTAAATGAGCCAGAGAGAAGAAAATGCTGGAAACTTAACTCTGATGTTTCAACTGAACATCAACTGATTTGTTCCCACTTGGTACATAGAACGAGAGTCCAGAACAAGCCAGCAAGGCCAATATTGAGGTGTGAAGCCTGGACTGAGTTGAAATTGCCAACAAGTTGAAGTTGAGTAGGTGCCTAGTGTGTTCAAAGACTGAGGTTCAATTCCTAACATCAAAAGTTCAACACCTAAGCATCTAACTAATGTTAGCTGGGTATGACGCCTGCCCCAACATTCCAGAAGTGAGGGAAGAGAATCAGGAGATGAATGTGAATCTATGTTAGCAAGTGAAAAATACACTGCATGTGGGACCTGAGTGCACGGTACAACCTCTACCCCATCCCATGCCTGCAGCCAGATGCCTGACAGAGTCAGATTTGTACTGTACCCCGGGTGGCTGTGCCCTCCCTTCTGCTATCTCCTCTGCCAGTGGGTCTTGTCACTGCAGACACAGGACGAATATAGACAGCCAAAATTTCGCTTACTGCTTTTGGCTCAACAATTCTCCAGTTGCTTCTCACAGGGCAGTGTCTGCAAGTTCTGCAGCAGAGCAAGATAGAGAGTTCTTAGTGGCAGGTATACATGGCCCTCTTCCCAGAGTGACTGAAACCGGTATGAATGCACTTAGCTCTTGCAGGGCACACTTTCCAGACTGGACATGCCATGTTTCACAGCCACATCATTCACTTCGTGAAGACATTAAAGCTTTTTTCTTTATAATCCCAGAGATTGAGAGTGAAGATGCAAAAATTAGGTCACTTTTCTACAGAAAACTCATGACTAAAAAGTCCTAAGTTTAGACTATTAGCATAGGCTTGCTGAGTGCACTGGCTTTGCTAAGTGGCAGGTGAGTTTCAAAGCCTCGGAACAGCCCTGGGGCACGCGTGCGCCCACAAGCATGGCCTGCAGAGCTGGCATATCAGACCCAGGTGCCTGGGCTCACAGTTTGTCTCTATTCATGTGACTCCCCAGATGGAAAAGGCCAATGCCAGGATGAAACAGCTTAAACGCCAGCTGGAGGAAGCTGAAGAGGAAGCGACCCGTGCCAATGCGTCTCGGCGTAAACTCCAGCGAGAACTGGATGATGCCACTGAGGCTAACGAGGGCCTGAGCCGCGAGGTCAGCACTCTGAAAAACCGGCTGAGGTAAGCGCTGGTGGCGGCAGTCTCAGGAGGGCTGCTCTGGAATGTGCAGTCGACACTTAGGAAAGACAAGGAGGGGCAGTCCCCACAGAAATCTAAAGAGCTCAGCCAGGTGTGCAGAAACCAACGTGATGGGAGGTCCATCCTCCTCCTACAGACAGGAAGGAGATTCTACCAGACTTTACATACCCAGTGGTGGGCAGAGCATGGCAGTGCCAGTCACTGGCCAGTGTGCACATGCGCCCTGCTTTTGTAAGAGCAGTAAATATTTTTACAAGGGTTGAAAAATTCAAAAGCAAGAATGTGATAAAGACCTATGTAACCCACAAGGAGTAGTATTTGCTCTCTGACCCTTTTATAAGGAAGGGTGGTTTGACAGGGGCTTTACTTGAGATTACTAAACCCACCTTCCTTACCACATCATCTGATGATCCTGAGGATCAAATAGGTTTCTAAGACTTCCTGACAGGACTTAGCTCCCAAGGCCATGTACCCCAAGGCCAGGTGGAAGGAGGAAACAGCATCATTTAAGGTTGAACAACCCAACAATCATGCACAAGGGTCCTGATGTGTGTCTTTCTCTCCCCAAGGCGGGGCGGCCCAATCAGCTTTTCTTCTAGCCGATCTGGCCGGCGCCAGCTCCACATCGAGGGGGCTTCACTAGAGCTGTCAGACGATGACACAGAAAGTAAGACCAGTGATGTTAATGAGACACAGCCACCCCAGTCAGAGTGAAGTCACGAGAAGTCAGAGGTGACGCAGTGACACGCAGGACCTCCTGGCAGCACCAGCCTGCTTGGGGACTCCTGCAGATTCAGGAATCACACGCTACAGGATTCCTCATGGGAAGATCAACTGTCTTAAGGCTCTGCAGCCTGTGCAGACTGTATCCTGCTTCAGATTAGGTACAAATGCTCCCCTTTTTATACATATACTACACAAGACATGCGTATTAAACAGATTCTCCTCCTTGCATCTGTTTTCCATGTATTCATCAAGAGACCATTTTATAACATGTTAAGAACGAACCCTTTTTAAAACGGAAACTCCAAATCCTTTGTTGCCAGTCGCTGGGCCAAGGGGGCAGCCCGTGGTCATGGCTCAGTCGCTCTGCATGCTGTCGTACTGACAGGTACCTTAGTTCTGTGTTCATGTGGCCCTGACTCCTCAATCACATCCAGTCTCTTAGAACATTGTGGAACCTAACCTGCACTTGTATCTCTCATTTCCTTTGAATAATGACCACTGTTTCAGTGAGCAAACTGTGAAAGGGGCTTTTGGAGGCTTAGGAGGGTGGGATGGATCGGGGGGCAGCAGTGTCTATCTGGGGTGGCCATGCCCTCCCAAGGGGTGGCCCTGTATCTCCTCTGTGGCCAGGGGCTATCTGCATACAGAAGGTAGTGGCCACGATGCAGCCAAGGCCCCAGGTGACAGCCACAGCAACTTCCATATGGTCCCCTGAAAGGTCTGGCTCACTTCCAGAGGGAGCCACCATGGCCCGTGGATGCTAGCGAAGGCCCTCTCCTGCCAGCCAGACCCTCATGCTGATCTTGCAAATTCAGCTACTGCTTTGAGCCCAAAATGAGAATATGGTTTTGTGTCAGAGGCTTGTTCCGAGTTTGTCAGTGAGGTCTAGAAGACCTCAAGAACAGATGTCACCTACCTGAATGTTGACATGCCCGTGAGTGTGACTCCTTCATTTTTCCTTTTCCCTACCTTTGGACAGTGTTACAGTGAACACTTAGTATCCTGTTTTTGGTTAGTAGTTGAGCAAACTGACATTACAGAAAGTGCCTTAGACACTACAGTACTAAGACAATGTTAAATATATTATTTGCCTCTCTAACAATTTAATGTATTAAGTTGTGACCGCTTCATATCATGTACCTCTTAGTCAAAGTAGTATTCTGAACATTCAGTGACAGCAAATCAGTGTTAACGATAAATCCCAACCCTCTGCAATGTGCTTGAAAACACAAACCTTTTGGGTTAAAAGCTTTAACATCTGTTAGGAAGACTTTGTCACACGGGTGTGGAATCCTGGATTTCCCCTGTATGGACTGTGCTGGCTGTTGACCACCAGACACCTGACTGCAAATATCTTTTCTTGTATTCCCATATTTCTAGACAATGATTTTTGTAAGACAATAAATTTATTCATTATAGATATTTACGCCTGCTCTGTTTACTTGGAGGAAAAAGCACCCGTTGAGAATAAACAGACCTCAATAAACAAGAATACTCATGTGAACATGGAGTCTGTTTCTCACCTTATGTTCTGGCTTTCCCATCTGTGATCCGAGTGGAGGGGGGCTGGGCTGCTCACATTTTGAACCCTGGTCAGGGACCTCCACAAATTGTTCTGGCTGAGACCAGTTCTCACTGGAGGCTCTCGGTGGCACTTCAGAAAAGAAAGGACTCCGGCAACAGTGCTGTTGAGGGGGCAGTTTAAGGTCTGGTCACTTGGTGAAGCTTCAGATTTTAGAATATTTTTAAGAGGTTGCAGAACTTTGAGGCTATGTGTTCAGACGGGATTCACTGAAAATGTTCTGGAGAAGAGTCCCTGGCTCAGCTCCCCACTGTCAGCCTCAGCCTCTCCAGTGAGTGAGATCTAGGTTGTACAGAAACCCCAGGGAGCGGGATTGCTGATTTCTTACCTTGTATTTCTACTGACTGGTATTTGCCTAGAGGCATACCAGTAGGTTCCTTTAAGTTTCTCGGCAATGGTGAGGATGTGAAGAATGTACGAAAATGTTCTCAGCTCCTCTTCACAACCATGGAAGAAGTTCATAACTGGAAGTCAGTGTTTCAGACACATACAGAGTTTAAGGATTTAAGCTCAGTGGTACTGTGCTTGCCTAGCAAGTAGAAGGCCCTGCATTTAGTCAGCATTTTCGCCCATGTGTCCAGTATCTTGCTCCATCCAGGTTCATGAACTCAGGCTGTTTGCCTGTCTCAGTTCTTGCCTGCTGTCTGGCCTGGCTGGTATCTATGTCAGCTGCTCTACAAATCAACCTGCCAGGAGACTCTCCGTGGAGTAATTCCAGTTTCTGATTCCACAGACACACTAAGAGGGACCCTTTGTTCATAACATAATCCCCACTTTGTAATCAAGGGCAGTTTGTAAAACCCCTGTTGGACTAGGTGTGGTGGTACACGCCTATAACCCCAGTACCTGGGAGGCTGATACAGCAGGGGAATTTGAAGTCACCTGGGCTATAACACAGACCCTCTCTTAAAAAAAGGGAGGAAAATTTTTAAAGGAAAGAACCTACCTCAGCTGGGCATTTAGAATATAAGAGGAATGGAGAGGAGACTCTTCCTCACAAGCAAAAAGACCTGGGTTTACATCCTGGATCCCATGTAAAAATATCAGGGCTGCACTTCTGGTTCTGGAAAGTAGAGAGTATGGGAAATCCCAGAGCAGAGCAAAGCAAAAGAGATAGAAGCAATCCGGGATGATTCCTAAAGTCACCCTTGGACCTCCACAGGCATTCACAGTGCGCTCTTATACAAACATGCATGTCAGGCACATGCAAAAGTGAAAAAAAGAAACTTGTTAAAACACAAAGCAAGGAAGCTAGCCAGCTTCCACTTAAAGGTGTGTTCCCACCAACAGCAGGGACTCGGTGAGGTTTGGATGAGAAAACAATTGTCGGGCTTTAAAACACTCACTGTCCAAAAAACTAGGACTAACACCTGGTTCCTAGCCTGCTGGCTTGAGGGTACACTTCCGGATCCCTGGTATCAGCCTCTCACAGCTTCTCAGTGTCTCTGCTGCCAGAAACCTCAGCTCAATGAATTAGACTATAAAACCAACTTGTCCTTTGGGCCAGCAGCCCTCTGCCCTGGTTTAACTGACCCAAAGCAGATGCTGCGAAGGGGCAGACAGGCTTATCCATGTAAAGACTGAGGAAGACAAGTTATAGAATCCAGTCCTTTCTGCCCTGTCCTCCCCCACCCCCACCCCAAGGCAGACAAATCAGAGTGGCTATAGGTCAGACTCTGAAGTGGAGGGCTGGTTCCTCTCGCCCAGTTCCTGCCCATCTTGAGAGGGAAACAATCCCCATGAGCTGCTTGGTCACTTGACAGGCACAGCAAACCCCCTTCTGCTTTCCCATGCACCAAGAGAGTCCCAGTCTTTAGTGCTTGCTAAAAGGTTGCCCTGGACCAACTGTCAGGATCACACCCTACGTTTCATTCATTTTGTAAACTACTTGTCATTTGGGAAGGAATGTGTCATGTGAAATACTTCATTGTTGCCAGAAATCTAACATGGATCCATATAGTAAGATGCCGTACTATGTACTGATGGCTAAGAAATGTGCCCATGTCTTCCAACCCCTAGTGATGCTAGAAATTCACATCTGACTTATTACAGCAGTGTGTCCTGTTTGTTTCATAGCCCAATAATAGGCTCCATTCCAGCTGACTGCATGTCATGAAATATTCAAGATATGATGTAGCCTAATCTACTGAGCAAATTCTAAAATGTCCCAAATCTCAAACATCTCACAATTGCAGTCAATAGGTGTCAACTGGGGCGTGGCTGCCTTTGCCTGACTAAAAGCTGCATAAAGCATACAGAATGGTGTCAGGAAATGTGGAATGTGCTTTTCAGGAATGTCACATCACCAGTGCTCACCACAGCACAGGACAGCACTGCCAGAACACAGCCAAGGACAACACAGGGCAAAGAATGACAGAACACCAGACTCACACCACAAAGTTTTAGGAATCACTCACCTTTTCCTTGTGAAAGGAGAGAAATCTATGGACAGCTAAAAGCTCTTTCAATAATATTAAAAGTCTAAGTGGTAAGCATTTTCAGAGTTCCAATTGGCACATTTTTTTGTTGATTCACAAAATGAAGGTATGTCTTATATTCTAGTGTCTGAGATTCTGCAAAATAGCACCTCCTCACAACCTGCCTGAGAACACCTGGGAATCTGTTTTACTATTTCCTCAGGTGTGCCTGAGCTGATCATCATCTCTCATGCTCCTACACAAAAATCCTAACTCTAAGCATACATCTTTTCAGGCCAATTTGGGCAACAAAAAGAAATCAATTTTAGTACTTTGGTCAGTCTTTTAAAATGTTGGCAACCTCAGGGCTGGAGAGGTGGCTCAGGGGTTAAGCCTCTGCCTTGCAGGTGGAAGGTCCCGAGTTCGGATCCTAGACCCCACGTATAGACGCCAGGCAGAAGCGGGGCGGCCTGCGTTTCTGGTCCAGGTAGGGCGGAGCCTGTGAATCCCGGGGCAGAGTAAACAAGAAGGAGGTGGAAGCGTCCATGGTGGTTCCCGAATTCGTCCATGGTTCTACACACACACACACACACACACACACACACGCATGCATACACGCACAATTGAATAAATAAAAAATAAAAAAAAATGTTGGCAACTTCAAGAGATGGATCAGGGGCCAAGGAGAAGAACCTCCAGCTCCACTCTTTCACCACTGGAGCTAGTTATCATATAGATTTGGGGTTCCCACATAAAGGTCTAGTAATGCTGAAACCACTGACCTAATCTAGTCCTTCCAAAGACTGGCAAGAATCGGAACTGCCGCACATCACCAAGTCACAAAGACTTGGCTTTCCCGCCACTTGGTCAGGGCAACTGAGCACAGCACACATTGCAGATGCCACTTGGTGAGTGAGCTGTTTTGTTTTTTTTTTTATTCAATTGTGTGTGTGTGTGTGTGTGTGTATAGAACCACTGGCAAATTTGGGAGCCACCATGGACGCCTCCATCTCCTTGTTTACTCTGCCCTGGGATTCACAGGCTCCGCCCTACAGGACCAGAAATGCAGCCCGCCCCTGCTTCTGCCCGGTGTCTATACATGGGGTCTAGGATCCAAACCAGAACCTTCTGCCTGCAAGGCAGAGGCTTAACCTCTGAGCCATCTCTCCAGCCCCATTGAGTGAGCTTTTAAAAACACCTTATTAACAGACAAAAATGTTAAAAAGTCTATCCTACTTACCATTTTTAACTTTCTTGGGAATTGACTCAACTTCTTTTCAATCACTTATAATTTTGAAATTATAATTTTGAAAGATGCTATTTTGCTCCTGTCAGCAGGCAGTGTTTGAAACATGATGCAATCATATAGACTATATTTTATAATTTCCTCAACTGTGACCTGGTATCTTGCTTCCAAGCAGCTGATGTTTTCTTTCACTAATGTCAACCCAAGAAAAGAAATGAGAGCAGCACCTTCTCTCCCATCCCAGCACATCTGCCACACAATGCTGTATGTGGCATGACTGGCAAGCCAGCTCCAAATCTATCCAGCTACACTCCATGCCCTTGCAAACTTCTTCCCAAAGTCCTGAGCCTTCCCCATTGTCATCTGAGGTCGGGGCCACTCTCAGGCTAGAGACCAGCACATCTGCTTGGTGCATACGGCACCTCCCAAAGCTGTCTCAATCTTCATCTCATTCCACAACCATTCCATTGTGCATCCCACATTACAGCAGTTGAAACTCTGAACCTGGGTTTGTGTGCTTTAGCTTGTAGGATGGCTGGAATCAAATAAAGCAACCTTGACCCTTTTTTTTCTGTGAAATTTATTGTTTCCACATTAAAAGATTCTTTTTGGAAGGGAAGTATTTTCTTTTAACCACATGATGATCCTATACAGCTGCCCAAAGTAGGACACCATCGTAAGTCATTAACATGCCATATGAGTCTGAATAAATAAAAGCTACAAAGCCCAAGTTATATACAAATACCTTAGGCAATAATGTTTACAAACCTATATACAATAAAACAAATGTAAACAGTAGTGCAGCATGAGAATAATCAAAGGATGCAAGGGACAACCACTTTTGGCCAGTCTGCCCCCAAGAGCCAGCACATCCAAGCCCCAGAATCAGGCCCCTCAACCCTTCCCAATGCAACTGGGACAGACCTTCAGAAGAGAAAACAAAGATGCTCTGAGATGTCATTGAACTGAGGGACCAGAAAGCTGGCAAGGAGGTTACCATCTGCTTCCCCTGAGTCTGAGGCACATGGATGAGGGGCAATACAAAGGCTCGACCCTGGAACACCCAGGCCTGGAAGCTCCTACTACCTGCGGCTCAGACGGGCATCTTGCTGCTTTGGGAAGCAAGCCTATGGAATGAATGGTTAACTGCTTACATAAAGTCAGAAGGTGCAGACATTCCCTAATTCAGGGACCTTCCTGTCTCTACCAGAAACAGGCCTGAACTGTAGGACTGAAGATGGGGGACACATGATTATGAGCACTGAAGATGCTTGGGTGGGAGTGTAGAGGAGCACACGTCAACCTGATTGAGGGAGAACTTCTAGAAGATCTGCAATGTCCTAAACACAACTAAATCCTATCAGCACAGCAAAGTGGGGGCTATGAGGCAAGTGTGATGAATGGGTACTTCCACATCCAGTGACCGAGTAATACACGTATGTATCACTTGTGACCCACAAAAGTGCAATCATGTGAAACCAACGGCACTACGGCGAGAAGAGAAAATAGCCAGTATTGATATCGCGCAGAGTCCTGGGGCTGTGAGGGCCCAGCAGCCACCACTGCATGCAGCCTGCCCTCTGCCAGCGGTGGGAAGGCAGACGGAGGGGCTCAGGGCTGGGCCCAGGCACCGAGGGGTGAGGCATAGGTGTCCTGGGCTGCTGGAGGAGGACAGGGGCCCCCACTTGGAGGCCGGGCACTCACACACTGAGAGGCAGCATACCAGGTGCTGATGATGGGCGCGAGGAGCCCAGACCAGGAGGAGGAGCCGGGTCAAAGCCGTTTACTGCCCTGTGGGGTGACCAGAGCAGGGAGAAAAGGGAAGAGAAAGAGACACTGTCATTTAAAATCACTTCACACAAGAAATGCAACTACTTTCTATAACCAGTCTTCTTCCTGGAACACAGTATGACAACCTAGAGGGCAAGGGGCTGCCCAGAAGGCATTGGATGGGTCAGAGAATGAATTATTCTTAGTTCTGGGGTACTAAGATCATGTACCCCTTTTTAGGCAAAAGTTTGTCACAAAAGCCACTGTAGCCACATCCTGATTATTTCCTCCATAGAACAGGTCTAAATATCTGATGACAGAACTAGTTAAACAAGAATTATACAACAAAACAACAAAATACAAACATAACCATTAAAAAAATTCCATGTGGTTCTCTAAGAACATGGGAAAATATTCAGAATGTAGTGAATGCTACAAGAAAAAGGAAGCAGGCTACCAAATGAGCATTCAGTGATACAAAGAAAGAGGGGAAAGAGTATATATCCTAGATTCTCTACTAATAGACATTACTATCCATGCAGCGAAGTGTAAAAAAAAAAATACGTATAAAAATACGTATTTATATTCTCTTCTCATATAAATTCTGTCCTCTGGGTTATGGGTAAATTTTATTCGTACTTACTCTTACAATATGAATTTTCAAAGAAGAAAAATAACTAAAATTAGCAGCAAAGCCAGGTAGGGAAAGCTTGAGTTTTTTTGCACTTGTATGTAGCAGTAGCCCAGTTGTATCCAAGCATACTCAGCAAGGTGGAGTGTGCCCAAAACCCACCCACTAGCAAGCAACCACAGAAAGCAGGGAGAGAAAGAGGAAGAGAGAGACCTGGAACCTCTCTCAGGAGGCTACTTCTATCCCATGAAACTTCCTAGATCTGTCCCATTACCAATTTAGGAGACATTGCCGGCTGCAAGGAGCCACAGTACACCAAACTTGACTGCCAATGTCCCTAATTTGCTCCTGAGGGATTCAGGGAGCTGAATAACAAATTCATAGAAACTGAGCTATACAATCCCTATAAAGACCACAGTTTCATATGCTGAAGCAGAAGCTGTAATCTTAAGCAGAAATGGTCACACAGGGACTTGACAAAGAGCCCCTGACTACTAGAAGGAACAAGACTTCATGTATTAAGAAACTAAACGCAATCCACACTTGAAACTGTAATCAAGCCACATACAGAAACCAATAGCAGCAGGAAGTCATTCAGACATAGTTCTTCCCTGTTTCCCCCCACACTCCCCTTGGGCTGTACTTTTGTTCCACCTCCATGATGGACAGCCTAAATTTTCCTTCTTTTTGATTTCCCATTCTCCCAAAGCTATATCCTATGCCTCCTCTCTGGCCTAAGGCTATAGCCAATTGATTTACCTGTGTAGCATTCACTTACCTCATAAGCACTACCTTTGTCAGTCTAATCCAGAGTCCTGATACCTGCTCTCTTAGAAACCTCAGGAAGAAATATACAATGGCCTCATATAACCTGTTTCCTGACCTCACAGAACAGTGACAGGGGAAGTTGCACTAAAGACAGCCCCCAAAATTCAGAGGACAGCTAGAACTGCTCCATAGACTGGGTAACAGGGTCACTGCCAGCTTTTCCTTATTTCAGTAAGTAAAAAGAAACTTAAAGCAGTTCTGATCAACTCTAGTCCTCAATCCAGGCCACACCAACAATGAGCAGTTGTGAAATGGAAGGTAGCTTATATATACTTCCCATCTGCATCCCAGTTCGATCTGGGCATACCAGAGAAAGCACAGGGTAAGGAGCTCACTTACTATTGCAATGCAATGGTAAAAAACAGAAGCAGACAGGAGGAGCCCCATCCTATGAAGACAGTCTACCAAGCACCCCCACCCCTCAACTCAGACATATCCCTGCCCTCTATGGGAATGCCACCTGGCAAGCTGTCACAGTCACACAAGACCACTGCACTATTCTAAACTTCTGGGCTTGGGCAATCCTCCTGCCTTGGCCTCCCAACCAGCTGGACATCAGGCATTCAAGTGTCAACCCACTGCCATGCCACTGTTCTACACAGCCTCGCTAACAACATTGGTGAGTAATGAAGTCAAACAGGCTGCTGAAAGCTCACCACAGGCTGTAAGTTGGTTGAAGCTGAGTCATCCCCATGCATGCAGTTAGAAAAACCATCTTATTAGTGTGTCTTCCACCACACACCATGATTAAGAAAGAGAGAAAGAAGAGCACAGCAAACAAATTCAGTTACCCATGAACAACGTGGGAAATATGACTTTTTCTTGCCTAATGAAAAAAAGGAAAAAATGTTAAGCAGTGATACCAAACACTATTTTTACATCATGCTCTAAAGTTAGTCCACACCTACCTACACACAGCCCAAAAAAAGGACTGGCTGCCAGCATAGGACAAATGATGCACAAGAAAGTAAATTAAAATTTTGGGGGAAAAAAATGTTTTACAATTTCAAGTGAATCTACCACATAGGCTTTTGTATCCTTCAGAATGGAACATAAGAACTGTAGTGGTGGAAGAACTGGCACAGCAAAGCCAGCAAGCAGTCTGTGTGTGAGCAGCTGAGTTTGAGAGGCCCTCAGATAAGCAGAATTTGCAAATCCTGAAGCCCATAAAGCAATGCGCCCAGTTCAGGTGTCATTTAATGGCAAGGCTTCATTGAATCTGACGCTATGACAGATAGAAAGGTGGTGTGACAGTGCACATGCCCTCCGGAGAAAATCTGCTAAGTCTCCAGTAAACATGGAAGATCCAGTGGTAGAGCTGCAGACTCCTCAGGATCAAGAGCAAGGCAAGCGCTGCAGTCACGGCTGGAAGGTGCAGGGCTTTTCCCACATGAAATCACAGCCACATCTCTATACAAAAACTGGCTTTTTCTTTAACTTGCCAGATTTAACGACGGATCTGGGAATCGGGCTGTTTTCCCCTTTCCTCTTGCAGCTGGTACACACCACTTTGTTTTTTATCTAGTTGGCATAGTGAGCAGAAGAAAGGCCAGAGATAAAAATCCAGGCAGACTACAAGCAAAGTAGCAAGGAAGCAGTAACACAGCAAACCCACAGAAGAGCACTCCTACAGAGCACAGCAAACAGACCTTAAGCAACGGTAGGTTAACACTGAGGTGTGCATACACCACACTTGTTAAATAAACCCATGATCAAGCCAGGTTCACAAAAACAAATTTAATTCTTGACAGAACAGCACAACATAAAATCTATACAGTTTAAAATCAAAACACAAAGACCAAATGTAAATGGTTCTGTGGGAAAGCACCCTGCCCGTTCAGTTCAGGAAATAAGGACTGCAGGGCACCTCAGTGTTCCTGCAGGCATAGGTTCAGAGGCCAAGGCCCTAGGGCTCTGAGCCTGCATTGAATCCTCATTTCCCAAGGGTGGGTTCACCTCTGGGCAGACCTGTCCTGATGCTCTGGGGTGACACTGAGTGCAAGCAATAGTAGTGAGACTAAAGGAATGTTATCCCCACTCAGAGTCACCATCCTCACCTACTTTCCATATATAGGCCCCTGCACAATATTACGATGATAGACAATAAAAAACCATTTTAAGAGTAGACTATGTAAAAAAAAAAAAATCTCATCTTCCATAAACAAGCCATAATAATTAAGGACAGCAAAAAAATACATGGTCCTTTAAAAATATTGAGAAAATCTCTAGGGTTGTTCCTGCATTGCTTAAACACACACACACACACACACACACACACACAAACATCAAGACAGAACTGCCTGTTACTACTCACAAGAGAGGACAGCAAGGATCATGAGCTAGCTGCATAAGTTACTGTTCCAGTAACAGTCACATCTAAGGTAACTATATACCTACTAAGGTCAGCATGCCAAACCAGAGGACCTAATCTAAGGACCTATACTAAGTCATGTCCAAAACAGGATGGCCATGCATCATTATTAGAAGGGGAAAATTTGAGTAGAATGATATGTGCTGACATGAAAAGACACTGGTAATATAAATTATGGCAGGCAAGTTGCTAAGCAATAACCTTATAGGTGTGTTGCAAAAGACTTAAAACAGATGCATAAGACTGATTTCCCATGCTGAAGAATAACACTAAGGAATACTTAAAAAAAAAAAATACTGTGAAACCAGAAAAGTTCCTTTGTACCTCATATCCTCCTATGACCACTGAAATTTCCTGCATTAAGGATGTATGGCTTTAGTCTTAAACAATCTTTCCTTCATACACAAGTTATATCTTGACTGTATTTGATCCAGTGTCATAATACTGTAGGGTTTTATATTTTCTTTGTATTTGTTCTACAGCAAAACAAAAGGTTTTATTCCCTTCTCCCCTCAAAAGAGACCTGCTGAGAATACAGCCCTGCAGATTCTCCTGAGCCCAGCAGAGCAGCTTCAGTTCTGCTCTCACAACAGAACCTGCAGGCTCCGGGCTCCAGGAGCAACAGATTCCATCGGGACCAGAGGATGACAACAGATCTTTGTCCCCCAAGACCTGAATGAGGACAAGCTTCAAGTAGTGCCTTCTCAAGACTTCAGTAAGCTTATTTAAGAATATGAAAGCTTACTTCTCCAAACCTGGGCACTTAAAGTCTAGGACTTACCCTTTATCGAAGAAAGACGTGTGCCCTGATCGCGAGAACTTTGTGCCGTTGCTATTCATCACCCCACAGTTAACATTCCCTGAAATATAGGATTTTCGTGATGCTTGGTCCTTTGCAAAATTCCTGCAAGCTGCTAGTTTGGATTCTAAAGCCTACAAAATAAAGAAAGAATAATTTAGCTGTCAAAATAGTGGTTAAGAAAAAAAAAATCAACATTTCAACCATTTCCCACTGGAGCTTCAACAAAAGGATAACGGGAGTTTACACCACAATCGACTGCCTTTTTAGTAAAACAAGGGAACAAGCTGATCCCTTCCTAATAAACTCCCAAGTTTTACTTGTTTCTCTCAGTGAGAAATATGGACATAATCTACACCTTATGCCTAAGAAAAACTGGCACAGGAAGACAGAGACAGACACCAGACCACTAGTCAGGTTTAGTAGTGTATTTATAAGTACAGCAAGCATTAAAAGAATCAAAAATCACTTCAAAAGGTTTTTAATGCAGTTGACACTTTTTATAGATTCTTCGATCTATTTTTTCCAAGAAAATCATTTGCAGAAAACATTCTAAAACATTTCACACCCTTTTTGTCTATAATTTATTCACTTAAAAATGATCCTTTTTTTTTAACATTCACCTCCAAATCCAGCACTGTTTCCTTGCACCTGACAAATGCAGGTTCCACCAGCAAACAGATATAAGGAAAGAATGGGAGCGTATCTATTCCCACATACAGATATCACCCTTTCTATCAGCCCCAGATCAAATCCCCATCCCTCCCCTCAAAAAAAGGAAAATATAATCCAGGACAAAAAAAAAAAAAGTCCATCTTATTATCCCTAACACTAAAAGATTAGAAATCCACAGATAAAATATAATCTGTGAGCCATTAGAGATCCTGCTCCCACCAATTCAATAAGAATTTATAAACAGCACCAAACAGACTGACACTTTTATCTTCTCTCCCCTTCTATTCTCTCCCTTTCTAAGGACAAAAGTACAAAAGCTAGTTAAATATGGCAGAAGTAGTAATGACCTTGTAGGATGGTTAAGAAACATCACTAACTTGTAAATAATATATCTTGTAAATAATCTAACTTGTAAATAAATATCTCTACAGAAGACACTGAAAGTCTTTAATTTCCTATATCCATGAAGGTACTTATCCAGTAATCCAAATATTTGCTGAGCATGTGTTACATCGCAGGCACAACTTATGTTTAAGGTATCAGTAAGATACACAGTGGAACAAGCATTGGGTGTTTTCAAAGGAGAACAACAGTCTGAGATAAAGCTAAGGAGCCATCTATACTCATGATAAAAAAATTAAAAAAAAAGAGTAAGGCCCAATAAGACATCAAAAGAAAGGCACAAGCAGCCAAGAAACAGTGTCAGGTAAAAAAAGAAAATACAGTTTCAAGAGGAGAAGAAACACACCAGTGCTGAATGTTCCGAATAAATTTAAAAGAGCACACACTGGATCTGATGACAATGAGACAGTAAGCAATTTTGGTGATGTAAGCAAGGATGTGCAGCTACACCAGAATCTAGGGCACACACAAAGCCAACAATAAACATAGACTGGCTTTTAAAAGGGAAGGGAAAGGTGGTGGGGGAAGAGATATATAATATATTTTAAAAAGAAAGGATCTTCATTTAAGATTATAACACCAGCAAGATGGATCAGCAACAGGTGAAAGATGCCTTTGTCCAAACCTGGTGGACACATGGTTTAAAAAGAATCAACTTCTAAAAATTGCCCTCTGGGACTGGAGAGATGATTCAGGGTTAAGACTCTGCCTTTCAGGGCTAGAGAGATGGCTCAGGGATTAAGACTCTGCCTCACAAACAGATCCTGAGTTCAGATTCCAGATCCCACAAAAAATGCCAAGCAGAAATGATGGCTGCCTGCAATTCCAGTTCTGATGGGCAGAGCTTAGGAAATTCCAGAGTGAAGCAAAAGTTGTAGAAGCAATCAAGGATGATTCCCAAAGTCACACTTAGTTCTTCACAGGAACACACAGTATCTTCTGATACACACGCATGCACATACAAATAAAAAAGGGGGAGGGATTGAGCACCTGAGGCTAAATTCCCTATTTTATTTGTATAAAATTGGTTACATAAAGATAAAATACGCACAACTCTTAACAATAAATTGGATTGAAAACATAGCTGCCTTGGGAGTGATGAATTGTTCTTCACATGTTACCTTTTATAGAATTTTAATTTTAAATTGATCTGCTTTAGACATTAAAAAGGCAAAGTTAAGACCTTGTCCCTTAAACTCTCTTTCTTCTCTCCTCTGTCTCTCTCACTCTCTTCTAGAGATAGAATATTTCTATATATAAACCACCCTGGCCTCAAACTCACAAAATTACTGCCTCAGTGTATGTCTTCTTAAATAGAGTAGCATCCAATTTCTACTTTTTCCGGATAGTATCTTGAACAAAAATAAGTGATAGTGGTAGATAGTGGGAAATTGCAAAGATTGACTACTGAAAAAGAAAGTGAGAGAAGGGTTAGAAAGATGGCTCAGGGGTTAAGACTCTACCTCCTCACAAGCAGAAGGTCCTGAATTCAGATTCCAGGTCCCATGTAAAAACGCCAGGCCTGCATGTCTGGCCCCGGTGGGCAGAGCCTGGGAAATCCCAGAGTGAAGCAAAAGAAGGAAAAAGCAATCCAGGATGATTCCCAAGTCACCCTTAGTCCTCCACAGGGACATGCAATACCCTCTGACACCACACACACACACACACACAAAATAAATTTTAAAAGTTACGTTTATAAAAAGGAAGGGAGAGAAGAGGGAGGGAAGGGAAGGAGGGAGGGAGGGAAGAAGGAAAGCAAGAAAAGAGGGGGAGAGGAAAGAAGGGGAGGAGGGAAGAAGGGAAAGCCAGCAGAAATTTGACAGGAAGCTGACTGCTGCTAGCAGTACTGATGCCACAACAGTGGCATAAACCCACATAGTCTAAATGCTTCCAGCCCCCACCTGTTTGTCACATCACAGGTATGCTTTCTGACGGAAACCATCAAGCAACGGTAACAATGCAAGCCATTTCTGAAGTCATGAGTAGGAAACAAGTGAGACCAAGAAGTGGCTGCTAGATTCTAATGACACAGAGCACTATTTTCCATGAGGTCAAAGGGCATTGTCTATTTTTTTTTTTGGGTGTGTGTGTGTGTGTGTGTGTGTGTGTGTGTGTGTGTGTCAGAGGGCAGTGTGTGTGCTTTTGGAGGCCTAAGAGTGACTTTAGGTATCACCCTGGGTTGTGCTCTTTGGTTTGCTCTGGAATTTCCCAGGCTCCACCTTCCAGAGCAGGGAAGTACCAGCCACATACATTTCCACCTGGCGTTTATGTGGGCACCAGGACCCAAACTCAGGACCTTCTGCTTTTGAGGCAGAGGCTTAACCCCTGAGCCATCTGTCCAGCCTGAGTCAGAGTATTAAAGAAAGGCTGAGCAATAAGCAGGGCACAAGGTGCACCCTATTTTTGGCTACATGGGAGGCTGAAGAGGTTCACCTGAATCCATCAGTTGGAGACCAAGAAAATACTGTCTCAAAAAAAAAGTTTCATATTTCAAAAGTCAAAATATTCTAAATACAAGGTTAGAGCCACAAAGGAAGTGTGGGGGTTGAGGAGACCCCAGACAAACAGAGGAAAGCAATGTCACAAACCAAATAGCATCATCCCACAAAATACAAGATGAAGGAGTGGCCAGGAGGATGGGGACAAGAGAGACTAGGAGAGAGGAGCTCAAAAACAGCACACCTCAGAGACAGTGTGGCTTATGCTGTCGACAGCACCAGGGAACAGAATGAATGCCAGCATAAACAGAGCCCAGGCCCTGCCAAAGACACCTTAAGCTCGGCACTGGAGGGGTTCATCTGGACTAGCCTTGCTTGCTACTAGATGCTTCTTGACTTCACTGGAGTTCTTAGCTTAGGAAAGAAACATTCAATACCATCTCAGCAACTCAAACGCCTGTGATAAATAATTGAAGGCTTACCCCTACTTTCCGTAAAAGATCCCCCACGATGTTTAGTGCTGATATCCTAGCAGAAGGAGTTAGTGGACTGGTTCCAAAACCATTTGGTATAGCTACAAAAAAAGAAAAGGACAGTGATGACATTAGCAGCTTGCTCTGTATCTGGGTTTTGCTGCTGATGTTACAAAACTGGATACACTTGAAGCAAAATTGACATGCTGTTTCAAAGCATGAAATGTAGATATATCACAAACAAGTTAAACCATTTACCAACTAACAAGTAAATTAGACTACATCAATTTTTCATTAATACAAACAAAGGACAAATAAAAAGGCCTTAAATATCTAAATATTTCTGGAGCTCCTAAATATAGAATTGTTGGGAGAGGGATGATGCCCCCTTTCACCTTAACAGCCCTGCCAAAATACTCCAAAGACACTGAAGCACCACTATCCCTCAGGGCAGTGTCTGCAGTAACTTGAGATACTATCTTTTTCTTTGGAGAGGCAACTAGATAGCCATGTTATTTTAACTTTTGTAATACTAGTCACGTGAAGCTCCTCTTCTGGATATCATCTGCTGATTTTCTTCACTTCTAATGTGGCTTTCTCTAAATCATTTTCAGGAAAAAAAATTTTTTTTGCATGTATTTATGCTTGTTTGTCTGTCAGGAGGCACTGTCTGTCCCTGTGAAGGAACAAGAATGGCTTTGGGAATCATCCCAGACTGTTTCTACTTCCCTTTTTGCTTCACTCTGGGATTCCCAGGCTCTGCCAGAAGTGCAGACCACCATTACTGCCTGGCATTTTCACATGCAATCTAGGATCTGAACTCAGGTCCTTCTGCTTGTGAGGCAGAGTCTTAACCCCTGAGCCATCTCTCCAGTCCAAGAAACTTTTAAACTACAATTATTCCTTACACCTCAGCAACTCCTGCTGATCAGCAAAGCCTCTAAAACTGGTAATCCAACAGAGCCTTAAAAGAGAAAAAACACGGCAAACCTTTGGGTGAAGGAAAACTGTTTTCCGTTCCCTTGCCAACAGGGGTCGCTGGCAAGGACAGTGAGGCCTGGACAGCAGAGTCCATCTTCTCACAGTCTAGAGTCGGAGAACTGGGAGCCGACTTTCGGGTCACTTCCTGTTGTCGTTCCCGAACTGCTAGCTCCTGTCTTAAATCTGTGAAATGATGTATAGAAAGCAGGAATACTCACAAATCAGCAAGCACAGTCATATGTGAAATGTTGTAAAGACCGTCTTTCCTAAGACAACCCTTCACCAAAATGAACTTCCTTCCTATCCAACAATTTTCATGTTAAGAGGAATAAAAATGACAACTGTACACTCTAAATAAATGATCTCCTAGAACTTAAAAAGGCTGTTAACTTCAGAAAATAGTTGTTACACCTAAATGCAAAAAGAAATAGGGCAGGATTCAAAATAGAACTTAGAGTGAACCTAAAAGAGACAGAATATTCTTTACAACTAACTCATTTGTTTCCAGATTTTAAAATGATAGTTTCCTGGTAACCACAAAAAAATGAACTGCAATTTGCCATTTTAAATGTTTTTTTAACTACCACAAAACAAAACTGACCTTTAATGTTTTCTTTTCTAGTTATATAACTAATCTACAGAGTACTTGCTTATGTTATTAAAAACGTGTGATTTGAAAATACATGAAGTAAATATTAGGAGGGAAGAGGTTTAAACAGGGAGGGAGAAGGGAGATGGAGAAAGGTGGGGTTGCTGAGGAAGAGTCAACCAAACTAAAGATGTATGGAAAAACAACTAGAAATCTACTACTTTGTGAAGTAACTAAAAATAATCATTTTTTATAAGTTTGCATTGTAGGTATCCTGCACAGGTGGATAATGTTTCCACAAGCCATAGGTTTTTAAACAAAAATCCCAATGGCTAGGAATAAAATACCTCCCTTTACCTTATTAGCCAGGGAATCTCTAGAAACCCCCAAAACTATACAGCTTATTGCCACTATTCTTGGCTGCCCACCAGAACTAAGTGGTAAGCCTCTACAACTGAAGATGCCACACCCTCTATACGAGGAATCAAAGAAATTAGATACAACTGAGCTGGAAGCTTCCTCCCTGCTGGCCACCATTCACATTGCCACAAGGTGCAAAACCAGTTGCTGGAGGACAAAAACCATAAAATTTTACTCAGCTGTGAGTCTTGTGTGATATAAAATTAGTCTGTCAGGCAAAATATGCCCATTAGTACAATGATAGCATGCCTATTTGGGGAGTGATCAATCACTTTCTGGGTTGGATTTGAGAATTGCTTCAAGGACTAGAAAGCATGCCTGATACTGTAAACTTGGGCCAAAAGCATATGGCTAAGGAGTTCTAAGCCTATGACAATAATTACTACAGATGTCATGCTAAATGGAAAATGCCTTCTATATATTTATGTTTGTGACCATAGAACTAGTGCTGTTCTGAGCCTTGGTCACAGAAGCTTCTTTTTGCAACTGGCAACAATCAATGCAGATTCATAGCGGATCAAAGTACTTAAAAGAAAATGCCTGTTGAGTGCCACAGCCCAAACAGGATATCTAGATTAACCCTTCCAAGGTCCAGGAATAACACAGAAGCAAGAGCAAGAAATACTAAGAACTAGAGCCGGGAAGGAGGGATGCTATCAAGTGCTGTCTACTAGCGATGACAGGACTCGTACAATGATAAACACAGGAGTTGTGGCTACATATAAAAAAAAGAAAGAAAGAGAAAATAGGAGGAGAACAAGTTGGGAAGAATTAGGTCATGTCACCAGGAATGGAAGATCAAGAGTTCTGCAAAGAGACATTTGTAACTGTGTCTACAACAGCCAATTGTTCACAAGAGCCAAGAGATACAAGCATTCCCCAATGCCCAGCCATGGGTGAGTGATAATGAAAATGGATAGGTGCAATGGAAATACTGACTCAGAGTTTTGTTTTGTTTTGTTTTAAAAAAGAAATCCAGCCACTAAAATACACATGAACCTAGAGAATACAACTCAGTCAGTCAACATAGAAAGACAAAGTTCTATGTGGTTTCGCTCATAAAACACACTTAAATAACCAAACTCATAAAAACTCAGAACTGTGTTTCCAGGGCCTGGGGGAGAGAGGATGGTAAGCTGCCATCTAATGGTTTGTCTAGTTCATTATGCCAAGATGAAAAAACTCATGAGATCTGTTATCCAACAATATGAGAACACTCAGCACTATTCTCTATACACTTAAAAATGACTAAGACTAAATTGTGATGCTATGGTTTTCACCAAAAATTAAATAAAAGGCTGGGAATGTACTCAGTGGCAGACTACTTGCCAACTAGGCACAGGCCCTGGGTTCAATCCCCAGCACCTCAATATAACTGGACAAAACAACGAACAGGACTTGGCATGTAGCTCAGCTGGCTCAATGCTTGTCTAGCATGTTCAAGGTCCTGCATTCACTTCCAGCCCTGCAAACTAAGCAAAAGCTATTAATGAAAAAAGCTACTGTTGTGTACATTATATAAATTAAGTTTTTCAGATGAACACATCAACTCAGAAGAAAAAGAAAAAAAGCACATACACACACACACAAAAAAAAAACCGTGTAAGATTAAGACTGGAAAAAGTTTTCAAGTAGTAACTGAGGAACTACAAATTAAAAACCAGTGGGGGAGCTATTTTCAAGTCTCAAATGGGTTCACTTTAAACAATTCTTAAATGTATTTTGGAAAATTTAGAGCCAACAAAGTATGTGCCAAGAACCTATCAGTCTATTGCCAAAGGAACAGAAAAGTACCAACTGGTAAACAACATGGGATTATGGTCATGAAATCATTTCCTCTACCACTTCTAAGAATCTCTTCTTATTCATCAAATATACTCCTAAATACTGTGTGGACAATTCTAGTCCCAGAACTGTTTGCATGGGGGGGTCCAATATAACAAACCATAAAAATAATAAGATTATGTAATTTTTTAAGTCTCTTAAAAATTTATAATGGCGGGGCTGGAGAGGTGGCTCAGGGGTTAAGCCTCCGCCTTGCAGGCGGAAGCTCCTGAGTTCGGATCCCAGATCCCACGTATAGACGCCAGGCGGAAGCGGGGGCGGCCTGCGCTTCTGGTCCTGGTAGGACGGAGCCTGTGAATCCCGGGGCAGAAGGAGGTGGAGGCGTCCATGGTGGTTCGCGAATTCGTCCGTGGTTCTACACAGACACAGACACACATACACGCGCACGCGCACATACACATGCACATGAGCACAGTTGAATAAATAATAAAAAAAAAAAATTTATAATGGCAGGTATTATATTCCCTTAAATGGGAAAAAAGAACAAGAAATGTGTATATGTGTATGTGTGTATAATGATCTGGTGATGGAAGGAAGATTAGAATTACAGATAGGCAAGCAAGCAGACAGGCCATCGGGTAAACAAGCAGGCAGGTTAGTAGATAGACTTCGATACAGTCACAAGAAAGATTAGAGAGACATGTGTCAAAACTGTTAGTAGAATCTCTCCAGACAAAGAGACTGGCAGTGATTTTTTATTTTCTTCTTTAAATATTCTAAATTTTCTAATGCTTCTAAAAGGAGGAAGGTGGCTGGAAAGATGGCTCAGGGATTAAGACTCTTCCTCAAAAGCAGAAGGCCCTGAGTTAGGATCCCAGACCCCAAGTAAAAACACCAAGTGGAAATAGCAGCAGTCTTCACTTTCAGCCCTGGAAGGCAAAGCTTGGGAAACAGAGCAAAGGGGAAAAAAAGGAATTAGAGCAATCTTGAATGATTTCTGAAGTCACTCTTGGGCTTCCAACAAGTATACACAGTGCCCTCTGACACACATATATACATACATCACATGCATAAATACACAAAATGTACACATGTGCATACAAAAAAAGTTAACATTTTAAAGGAAAATATTAACTATATGTATAATATGTGAACAATAAGTATACATACACAGTTCTATGTATGTAATGCAAATTTAAGCAGTACAGAAAATCCAAGCTGATGAGCTATATTGATCAGAACTCAAATTTCCTGTACCTCAGTTTTATATCTATAAAATAAGGGTTAGGGTGATATCTATTTCTTAGCCTTGAAATATACATATGAAATAAACTAATAATTAAAAGGATTTTAGCACAATTTAAAATTATATAAAAGCAGTAAAATTAGAGCTTAAAGCAACTGAGGGCTGGAATGTAACTCAGAAGCAGCTCTTACCTGGAATGCACAAAGCTCCGGGTTTGGTTCCCAGCATCACCAAAAGGTGTGATCTTGAGCTTCTCTGGCTTGAGGACAGCAAGGCAATACATAAATATTCTCTAAGCTATAAATCTTACCTCTTGCTTCATCCTTTAACCTTTGTACAGAGACCAACAAAGATTCCTTTTCATCGAGTTCACTTTCTAAAAATGCATTTCGTTCAATGGCCTGATTTAGCCTTTGTTCAAAGTCTTCCAGTGAAACTATTGTTGCCCTTAAAAAAAAAAAAAAAGTGTACAAATTAACTAAATAACTCCTACAAATGGCTAGTATAAAAGGAAGCAGTCAGTTTATCTCTTGCCATTCCTGCCTGACCCAGCCAGCCTGATCCAGTTCACAGAATGATCTCACCCTATTCAACAAAAATTAGCATTGCACTTACTCTGTGGATTCCCACTCCAGGCTGTCTTGCTACAGAAATAAAATTTCCTAATCTCAAGTTGAAACTCCAAATGCCAACTCCAAACTTAGCAATTTTGTGAACTGCCAAACTGTCTCCCCATCCATTTCTTGTTTAATTTATGACCCCCAACTTCACTCCTCTGTCTTAATTCACCTATCATCTAGATTACTCCTTAATGGTCTTACATATCCTTCCTACTTCCAATTTGTCAGTATGTTCTTCTCAAATCAAGATCTGGTGTTACTCCATTCAAACAACAAAAAAAGAGACTCACAGCACATAATTCCTCACAACTTGGCCCCTAACACATTCCAAGTCTCATCTTAAGCAGTCATGCTATCTCGAGACTTGTTGAGCAAAGTGGGCACTAGTACTCCAAGCCCCTTCCTGCTTGTCTGCCTTTGCACCTGTCTCTTCACCTGGTTAATGTCTCTTCTTCCTTGCAGACTCAGCTCCAGTAGTGAAGAATCTTCCCCGGTCCCACAGTGCTGTGGTTGCTCCCTCATCAATGCCCTAGAGTAGCCTGTACATTCTTTATCCCGGAGCATTTGTCATAGTAAATGTTCTTATTTATCAGTCCCAAGGACAGGGACCACCTTAGTTCTGTATTCTCAACTCTATCAGCATGTCAATCACTTGAGAATCACCTGATGAAAGAAAGAGAAAGAGAGAGAGAGAGGGAGGAAGGGAAGGAGGGAGAAAGAGAGAGAAAGAGCGGGGATTAAGCTGAAAGAAAACAAGCGGGCGAAAGCAGAGGAAATAAAGAAAAAAAAAAAAGCGGGAGAGAAGAAGCGGGATGAGGAAAAGAACGAAGAGCGAGAGGGAGCGAAAGAAAGACGAAAAGAACGAAAGAGAGAGAGACACGAGAAGGGAAGAAAGGAGGGAGAAAGGAAAAAAATGGGAAAACAGAAAAAAAAAAGAAAAAAAAAAGATAAGGGAAAAAGAAAAAAAAGGAAACCAAAGAGAAGGGGGAGGAAAGAATAAACAAGAGAAAAATGAGGAGGGGGAAAAAGGAAAAAAAAAAAGATGCAAAAAAGGGAGGGAGGGGAAAGGAAAAAAAGAAAAAAAACAGAAAAAAACAAAAAAAAAAAAAAAAAAAAAAAAGGAAAAGGAAAAAGAAAGAAAAAAAAAGGAAGGAGAGACGGAAAGAAAAAAGAAGACAAAAAGGAAAAAAGAAAGGAAAGAAGAAAACGGGGGGGGGAGCAGGGAAATAAAGAAAAAAAGCGAAAGAAAGAAAGAAAGAAAGAAATGAGGAGGAGAAACGAAAGAGAAAGGGAAGTAAGAGAAAGAAAGAGGAGAAAGATGCGAGGAGGGGGAAAGACGGAGAGAGAAAGAAGAGGTGAGAGGGGGAGAGTCGGGGAAAAGAGACGAAATAGGAAGATGGGGAGGGGGAGAACGACGAGAGGGGGTGGGGACAAAAAAAAGATAAAAGAGAGATGGGTGAGAAAGGGAGGAACCGGGAGGAGAAAGAAAAGACACTGAAAGAAACGAAGAAAGAAAGAAAGAAAGAAACGACATAAGAAAATGAAAGAAAGAAAAAAAGAAGAACGGAAAGTAAAAGAAACGAAGGGCCAAGAAAGAATAGGCGGGAGAGCGCGGACAAAGACAGGAGTGAGGGACGACGGGAGGGTAGGGGAGGGAGTGGTGGAGTAGGGGGGGGGGAGGGTAGGGGTAGGGGTCGGGGCGATGGGGGACGGGGAGGGAGGGGGGGAGGGGCAGTGAGGGTGGTGAGGGAGGGGGGAGGGATCGGGCAAGAGGGAGGAAGAAGACAGGACGGAAGGAAGGAAGGAGGAGGAAGGAAGCGAAAGGAAGGAAGGAAGGAAGGAAGGAGGAGGAAGAGAAAGGAAGGAAGAAGGAAGGAAGAAAGAAGGAGAAAGGAAGAAGAACGGAAGAAAAGGAAAAAGAAAGAAAGAAGAAAAAAAAAAAAAAGAAAGAAGAGAAGAAAGAAAGAAAGAAAGAAAGAGAAAGAAAAAAATTTAAAACTTGGAAGGGCATTATCTGGGAAAGTAAAGATTTCGAGGGACTTCCTTTCAATCCAATGGGCTGCAGATGACATGAAACGCCAAGATGAGGTGAGCACGCCAGTCTCATTCTTACCATAACACACCCATCATTATTTACCTTTTCGCTCGCTCCAGGTCATCATTGGCCTGCTCCAGCTCCCTCACGTACTTATGCAACTGCTCCTTAATGGCCCGAGTCTGACTTAAATCATCCTCTAATACCGACACCTGCTTGTAGCTCTGTGCATACTGGTGCTCTAGTTTCTCCTAGAGGCATACGTACAGAGAAGAATGTGTTGTTAAAGAGCTGTCTTGGGAAATTCTCAAATTAAGTTAGGCAAAGGCAAAAGATCAAAGGAATCAGTCACAATCTGCATTGATGACATCCCTCTCCTTTTTGAAGTATTCAAAATCTAAATGGACATATATATCCAAAATGTTTTAATTCAAGTAAAATTTATACAGTAACCATTCTCTTCCAGGAAGAAATCTAATCATCTTTCTGAAAAACAAAGCAGTGAGGGCCAGCAAGATGACTTGGTGGGTAAAGGCACTTGAGCATGAATCTGATTACCTGAATTCAACACCCAGAACCCACATGGTGAAAGGACTTACTTATGAAAGTTGCCCTCTGACCCTCACATGAGCATTGTGACATGCACACGACTGTGTGTCATGCCCCCCCCACCGGAAAAAATAGAAAAAATTAAAATAAAATAGAGAAGCCTTTGCCTCAAAAAAAAAAATCCCTGCGGCTGGAGAGGTGGCTCAGGGGTTAAGCCTCTGCCTTGCAGGCAGAAGGTCCTGAGTTCAGATCCTAGACCCCATGTATAGACGCCAGGCGGAAGCAGGGGTGGCCTGCGTTTTCAGTCCTGGTAGGGCGGAGCCTGTGAATCCCGGGGCAGAGTAAACAAGGAGGAGGTGAAGCGGTCCATGGTGGTTCCCGAATTCACCCATGGTTCTACACACCCACACACACACATACACACACGTACATATGCGCACACATGCACAATTGAATAAAAAAAAAATTTTTTTTTAAAAAAATCCCTAAACCTAATAGGGGGAGCCAGCAGGTTGGGTCTGCAAGCTAATACAGCCCTAAGTAAGCACAAAAGAAGACTGTCACAGAGTTCAAGCCCCCTACCCACACCTGTCCTCCTCGACCCCTCTAAAGCACACCTACTCACAACTAAAGGGTCACAAGCATTTGGCTAAAGAAAAAAAAGGTTGTTTTTTTTTTCCTTTGGTTTTTGTTTTTTGCTTTGTTTTACATAACTAGGAACTGAACCCAGGACTGTGCACACATTAGGCAAAGAACTCCTAAAAATTCCTTTGTGAAATATCTAACCCAAATTAAATCTAAACCCAAATTAAAAACTTAAGTGGCTATAAATAATACAAAATAAATACTTTAAAGTATTTTAAAATATACAAGGAGGCAAAAAATAAGTCCAAACAAATAACTGAATAACTTTTAAATACCACAAGAACTACAGTATAGAAACATTGTAGCTAGAAAACCCACAGTCATGAAATTTCTAAGAAAACTTCTAAACTCTGAACCACCTTTCTTTTGGTTCTACTGGGGGAAAAAAAATCCACTCAAAAATTCACTGTGGAGAGATGGCTCACGGGTTAAGCCTCTGCCTTGCAAGCAGAAGATCCTGAGTCTGGATCTCAGATCCCACGTAAAAAATATCAGGTGGAAATTGTAGCAGCCTATACTTCTAGCCCTGGAAGGAAGAGCCTGGCAAAGTCCAGAGCAAGAGCAAAGAGGAGGTAGTGCAATCCAAGGTGATTCCCGAAGTCACCCTTGGCCCTCCACAGGTCCCCTCTGATACGCAGCACGCACGCACACGCACAAATTTTAAAAAATTGACCTTGGGACTTTTTGGATTTGCTGTTGTTGCTGCTTCTCTTACGCACCACCTGAACAAGACATTTCATTTACATAAAACTCTGTACATCAGACAGACCTGTACCCAGCAATTACCTTTAACGCCTCCACTTCATATTTCAGTCTTTGGTTATCAGCTTGCAGGTCTCTATTTCTTTGTTCAGCCTGTACTAACTGTGCCTCCAACTCTGCTTCTAACTCTCTGCTTCCTTCCTGGAATTCAACTAGCTCATCTCGAGCTTCCTGGAAGCTAATCAGAAGCAAAGTGGAAAAGATTAGAACCACAGGGTCAGCCTAATTACATATCAGTTTGATCATTTTTGCCAGAAAACTAATGCTCTAATAAAATGTTAAACAATAAGGAAAATCAATTTTGTATTTCTTACTCTCAACATATATAGGGTTAAATAAAACAGTTGTATGTCCCCAAAAGACAAATCAGTAATTATAGCATTTATAAAAGACAATCTACATTGTTCAAAACCATTAGCTTCTTCCTCCATAGGATTTAACAGAGGGATACATCTTTATTTTCACTAACAAAATTTAAATTGGGCATTATCTTCAATTCCGTTCAATAGAAATCAACAAATACTTTTACATCACAACAGTTGGTGTAGATCTCTAAATATCATTTATTCTAATCACTAATTCAAAATTAAGTAGTTACTATGCTCCTATCTTTTGTACTTAAAGCACTAATAATACATTATTGCATTACCACAAACTAGCTTAATATTTAGATAACTGTTTTAATACAATTTTTTGTTCTGTAATTCTTTTAATTTCATGTATTTAAAAACATTCTGAGAAGAGGTCCGGAGACCTCCCAGCCTATGAAGGCATTTGTAATGCCAACAGATGATGAATCCCTGGCATATACACAGCACCTATATCTACCTGCCCAGGAGAATAAAGAACAATGAGAGTTAACTGTTAACGCAAACAGGAGCATGGGCAAATATTTTACGATTGCATCTAATAACAAGAATTTAAAATAAGCTTTGGTGTGAAAAAGTTGTTGCTTTTTCCAACTAAACAAAATAACTATAATTTCGTAAAATATTCCATAGCCCTAAAGCTTGGGTACCTCCAGACACTAACAATCAATGACTAAAGAGAGTAAAGTCTGCTTTAGCACCTCCACATGAGTAAATGATGAGGTAGCTGCAGTACACACACAGCAGGCCAAAGATGGCCCAGTCTAGTGATTGATTGGTTAACAGAGGCAAGCCTGCAAAAGAAATTCTAAGTGGCACCTAGTTTCCCTCACTTTTTCATTTTTAACAACATATAGACTAGTAGCATTTTTATACTACTTAAATACAAGCAATGCTGTGACTATTTCTGTAATCACAATCCTAAATCTAAAATTCTAAATTTAGTTGTATATTTTAAAAAGATGCACAAGCAAGACTTAGTATATTCCAAATGCCCTCCCCATTTTCAGTAAATACTACCTTTGCTTATACTTTAAGGAAAGTTCCTTCCAATAAGCAGTTTCTTCCTTTAAACTTGAAAAATCTGGTATATCTTCACCATCCATGATCAAGAAAACCTGTGACATGTTAAAAGCAAACAGAACAAGAGAAAATCTTTTTTTTTTTTTTATTTCAGCTCATACAAACTTATTAGGTACACCAGTTCCCTCCCTTCCTCCTCCTCCCCCCGTACCCCCAAGAGAAAATCTTAATAAAAACACTTTGCAGCTTTTTGGAGGAAGCTCAATGTGAAAGGCTCTGGAGTGTTGATCACTCTCAAAGAACTCAACAGCAGCACTACCTCACTCAGGACAACCAGTTTGTGGATGAGGTCATGACAAGAGATGAGCTCAACACGGCCCTTTGGTATAAAACCAGTGAGGCATTTTGGCCACATCACTGGGTGCTAGGTGACTTGATCCCATAGAATCACCCCCACAGTTCTAGCACTTAGTTTCCAGAAATCCAGTGACAGAAACAAACAGATGTCAGAGATGCCACAGTATGCCGTTCCCTGTGGTACAGAGGCATCAAAACACATGCTTGGGGACTGTAATCCCAGCATTGAGGGGACACAAGAAGGATCACAAGTTCAGAGTCATCGTTAATGACAAAGAAAACTCAAAACCAGCCTGGGCTACAAAAGATCATGTCAAAAAAAGAAATACAGAGAAAGAAAGAGAGGAGAGAGAGAGAGAAAGGAAGAAGGAGGAAGGAAGGAAAGGAGGAAGGAAGGAAGGAAGAAGAAGGGAAGGAAGGAAGGAAGGAAGGAAGGAAGGAAGGAAGGAAGGAAGGAGAAGGAAGGAAGGAAGGAAGGAAGGAAGGAAGGAAGGAAAGGAGGGGGAGAGGGAGGGGGAGAGGGGAGAGGGGAGAGAGGGAGGGGAGAGGAAGGAAAGGAGGGGGAAAGGGAGGGGAGAGAAAGAAAGAAGAAAGGAGTGGGGAGAGGAGACTTGCTTGGAACCCTAAATGCCAGGTAATAACTACCAGGAGTCTCAGTTATCCTTCAGTTCAAGTTTACTGCAAAGCCTACCCACCTTCAAGTTTAATGATTTCTATCTTAATTCTCCCAAGGAATTCACAGGCGGTGGGGCGAAGGGATCAATTTAGATGATCCCTGGCTAACTAAAACTCCCAATTGATTTTAAGACCAGGTGAAATGCCAAGATGTTTAGGCCACTATAGATTCATACCCAATCTTTCCTACCATTCTTCCCATTTTCATATCACTCCATCAAAAATATGTACAGCAGGCTATTTCAGGTCTGGGTGCCTCCTGTACCTGATGATTCTGCAACCCTTAAAGCCAGCTGTCATCTTTTCCAGAAAGCCTTTGCTGCCCTAAACCACTAAAGTCTGCTGCACTCCCAGTTACGTCTACCAAACATACATTCTCTCAGTGACATCCTTACCACACAATGCATTTGCTCATACTTTTGTGTCCCTTATTAGGCTGTATATCACCCTAATTTCTGCACCCAGCTCCATGTCCACACAACAGTAGACATACATTAACGTACGCTTAATTAAACCATACTCCACAGTACACAGAAAAGACTCAAAAATCAATTTTTAAAAATTTTTATTTATTTACTTACTGGGGGGGGATTGGGACGGTATTGTGTGTCCCTGTGGAGGACCAAGGGTGACTTTGGGAATCCTTGCTTGGTCTAGGATTTCCCAGGCTCCACCTACCAGAGTCGGAAGTGCTGGCCACCGCCATTTCCGCCCAGCATTTTACATGGGACCTGGAATCTGAACTCATGACCTTCTACTTGCAAGGCAGAGTCTTAATCCCTGAGCCATCTTTCCAGCCCTCAAAATCAATTTTTGAAGTAGATGAATATTGCTGGAGAGATGGCTGAGAAGTTAAGACTCTGCAGAAGGTCCTTAGTTCAATCCCAGGTCCCATGTAAAATGGTAGGTGGAAATGGCAAAAGCGTGCACCTCCGGTCCTGTGGGCTGGAACTAAAAAAAAGAGAAAAAGAAAAAAACCTCCAGGTCATAATGGCAGCAGTCTGTACTGCCAAGTCCTGGAAGACAGTCTGGAAACTCAAAGCCAAAGAAGAGGTAGTACAATCCAGGGTGATTTTCCACGATTCCTGAAGTCACTCTTGGGCCTCTACAGGCTCACACAGTGTGTTCTTATACAGACACACAAACACACAGAACTCAGACAAGTCACAGACAAGAACAAAAGCAGAACTCCAGTTTAAGAGTAAATATTCCAAAGAAACATGAAAATGGTTTTTAATGAAATACAACTAAAAAGTGATAATATGTTGAGTACAAATTCCTTTGAGGACTACTGCAAATTTTCCTTAATCAAGTCTGTCTTGATCATACCATCTATTATTTCCTTGACATCTGTTGGCTGACCTTCCAGTTAGCTTACCTACCAATCGTCCTAGAAGTTCTTTGAAGAAATGGGTCCTTGGCATACCTGTGCTCCTTCATGGCATCAACCACCCAAGACTCTGAACACTGAATTAAGTGGTTAAAAAAAGAAAAGAAAAAAGCCTGGGAGCATGTTTACTGACCAAACACATCATCCTCTAATCTGATTATCCAACCACAGCACACAATTGTATCATTGACAGCATTTTAAAATGTTAACCCCCAGGGCTGAAGTACTATTAAGCCAGTTCTAGCTTTCAATTCTGCTGCTAAATTACTTACACAAACTGTTTAAACTCTTAGGGGTTTAGGTGTCTTTCTAATGAGAGTTTAAACTATTCTGGATGACTTATGTTTGAGTTAAGTATATGGATAAACCGAATGGTTTTACAGTTCTGTCCCTTCACCGAAGCCCTCATTAACACTTTCTTACAAACTATGAAGGTAATCCAGTATCAACAGCTTGGTTCACAGTCAAGCATGAAGGATGAGGCTCTGCACCAACAGAAGCATTCCTGTCTCAAAAGACCCAGCACACCTACAGGCACTATCTTGTGTGCTGACGACTTTCCACAGGGACTGTAACCTCAGTCTTTTCGAGAAGAGGACACTGTTCAACAATTTAGATGAAGGCAGTCATCTGAAGGCGGCAGCATCCAAAGTTGAGGCAACTATCCCATGTCCTTCTAATGTTCTACATAAAATGTTTTTCCCAAAGTGTCCCCAAAACTGTACTACATTCAAATCTACAAATCCAAGCCTGAAGAGGCTGACTATAAACTCACAGACACACCTACCACTTGAGCACTAACAACTCTGTCAATGTACAGTTCCAAGGCTCAGTTTCTGCTACCCAAAGCAATACAATATGGGTTTCAGAATGCTGTGAAAACCAGAGGTGACACAAGAAGTGAAGCTGTACTATGAGGGTCACTGCTTTCCTCAAGAAGCAAATGAAAGGCCAAGTCCCTCTAGTTTGTTCCTTAAGGGAAGGTCTGCATCTTTTCTATAATCCTTCTATGCCGTGGGAAATAAATGCACTTTTCTCTTTACTTTCAGAATACTAATTTCTTACTAATACTTGAATTTCTTTCTTAGAAATAGAAAAAGCAGAAAGATGTGTGGTAGTTTATCCTACCTCAAAAGTTACCACCATTAATGAAAACACGAGCTGAAACCTATCACTTCCACTGTGCGGAATGACGAGACACTATGGGGAATAGCCCGTACAGCTATTCTACAAGCAAGGCTACAGTCACAGACACACCAACAACAGGGAGTAGTCTGCCACCATTCAGCCCTTCAGTGTTAAACATAAATGGATAGCCAAGAACACCAGCTCATTAGGAAAAACTCAGTATCATAAAAAAGAAAACCCTAAACCAGTCGGACCCAGCAGCACAGGCCTGATAATCCCAGCTACTCAGACAACCTTTAAGCAGGAGGATCACAAGTCCAAGATCTATCTACATGGATCACTTAGTGAAAACACATCTCAAAATAGAGTAAAAAGAGGACTAGGTATGCACCTTAGTGGTTACAATGCTTATTCAGCATGAGTAAAGAAGATGAGAGGAAGGAGAGGGAGGAGGAGGAGGAGAGGGGGGAGGAGGGGGGGGAGGAGGAGAGGGGGGAGGAGGAGGGAGGGGAGGAGGAGAGGTGGGAGGAAAGGGAGAGGGGGGAGGGGGAGAGGAGGGAGGAAGAGAGGGGGAGGAGGGGGAGAGGGGGGAGGGGGAGAGGGAGGGGGGAGGGGGAGAGGGGGAGGGGGAGGGGGAGGGGAGGGGGGAGGAGGGGGAGGGGGAGGGAGGGGAGGGAGGAGGGGGAGGGGGAGAGGGGGAGGAGAAGGGGGAAGAGAGGGAGGAAAAGGAAGAGAGAGGAGGGGGCGAGGGGGGAGGAGAGGGAGGAATAGGAAGAGAGGAGGAAAGGAAAAGGAAAGAGAGAGGACGGAGGAGGAGAGGAGGAGGAGGAGAGGGAGGAGGAAGAGGAGGACAGGGAGGAGGAGGAGGAGAGGGAGGAAAGGGAAGAGAGAGAGGAGGAGAGGGAGGAGGAGGAGAGGGAGGAAGAGGAGGGTGGAAGGAGGAGGAGGAGGAGAGAGGAAGGAAGAGAAGGAAGAGAGGAGAGAGGAGGAGAGGAGGAGGAGAGGGAGGAGAGGGAGGAGAGGGAGGAGTGGAGGAGAGGGAGGAGAGGGAAGAGAGAGAGGAAGAGAGAGAGGAGGAGGAGAGGGAGGAGGAGTAGAAGGGTGGAGGAGTAGGAGAGAGAGGGGGAGGAGGAGAGGGAGGAGGAGGAGAGGGAGGAGGAGAGGGAGGAGGAGGAGAGGGAGGAGGAGAGGGAGGAGGAGGAAGGAAGTAGGAGTAGTAGGGAGGAGGAAAGAGGAGGAGAGGGAGGAGGGAAGAGGAGAGGGAAGAGGAGGAGAGGGAAGAGGAGGAGAGGGAGAAGGAGGAGACGGAGGAGGAGGAAGAGAGAGAGGAGGAGGAGGAGGAGTGGGAGGAGGAGGAGGGAAGAGGAGGAAGACCCTAGGACCTGGAGAAGAAAGGTAACTCAGAAAGAGCAGGAAATTTTTCTCTCATAGAACCAGTATTGTCTCTCATATTTCCTGAGCTGGTGACACAATAGGGGTTGGAACACAGGATGTAGGGACACAAGGGCTTCAACCCAAGGTTGCAATAAAGAGAAGTCCCAGGATGAAGCCTAGGCCATGGGGCCACAGAACAGCTCAGATGCACAGAACACTGAAAAAAGAGTAATCACTCAAAACAGGCACCATAACTGAGGAAGTCTGAAATGTAAGGTTGTAAAAGTACTTATTTTGTCAGTTAGCAAAACAGTCACTTGCAAGCCTCAGAAAGACTGGAATTTAATGTAGCACAGTAGTAGGTAGTACTTGCTTGCATCAAGTACAAGACCATGGTTTTGAGTCCTAGAATCAATCTCTCTCTCTCTCTCTCTCTCTCTCTCTCTCTCTCTCTCTCACACACACACACACACACATGCAAACACACAAAGGTCAGACAATATTCAAAAAATCTGATCTTTATACAAAACTTTAATATTTCAAATGCAGATTTTTTAACTTATTTTATACTTCTGTAAACAACTAGGATAAATTCAATAATTCTACTGCCATCGATAACTTTCTTTTTCACCCTAAATTTGTTACATTTTATACACTAATCTGTTGCAAGTTTTGAATTAGGTAAACAAGTTTGTATTTCTTTTTATGCCCTTTGAAGACTGATGATCATGCCTTCCCAAAGTGAACGCTTCCTGACTTTTTAGTCCATTCAGCAACTATCTCAGGATCCGAAATATTTTCACTGTCACACCTTACAATATCCTGGTTCCTGTCTGTCTCTGAAATAGAGCTAATTCAATACTTACTCTCTTTTATATTTCCTTACTTGAGGGCATGCACATGCATGCCACCATGTAGCGCACAGCTCAGAGAACCACTTTCATAAGATGTTCTCTCCTCCTACCATGTGAGCTCTGAGGCTCCAACTCAGGTCCCAGGTTTACAAACAGGTGTCTTACACACCACTGGCTCTTTTGATTTTTCCTTATTTGTGTTACTTTGTAATTGTATGACCTATGGGCCAGAGAGTGTCCTTATGCAAGTTCCTAGTGACTGTTACATATCTTTCTAGGCATCTAATATTTGTAGTTATATGGAATCAATCCTTCTACAAATACAAGTCAGAGTTGGTTTTACCTATAAATGCTACTCACACGCTCACCTTGACACTTTTATGTGTGGAGATGTCTTTGCTGTTCAGACACATATGTATAAAGGTGCACTGAAGGAACTATTGGTGGCTATGCTTTGAAGACCCCTTAGTTCAGTAGTGGTCCTGGAGCAGCTCAGTTTATACCTCTGGGTATGGTGGGAAGTATACAATGTTTATCTAAACTCTACTTCTTAAAAAAGGCCATATTCTTTTCCTTTATCTATGTTAGAAAAAAAATAATAGAAGTTGGATATATTCACGGGGTACCATGTAAAGTATAATATGTGGATATCATTTAAGTTAGGTTAAACATATCTACCTCCTCAAATATTTATTACACTGTATGTGTGCTTGTGGAAGTCAAAGGACAACCTGGGGTATCGATCCTCCCCTTCCACCTTGGTTGAGACAGGATCTTGTTTGATTTTCACCACCACATTCACCAGGCTACCTGGCCCATGAGCATCAGGGAATCCTCCTGTCACTGCTTTCCATTACACCACAGGAGCACTGGGATTACACGTCTGGCTTCACATCTGTAAGCACCTGACCCACACAGACATCTCCCCGACACTATCTATTAAGTTTTTTCTGATGAAAATTTTTCAGGGCTGGAGAGTGGCTCAGGGGTTAAGCCTCTGCCTTGCAGGCAGAAGGTCCTGAGTTCGGATCCCAGATCCCACGTATAGACGCCAGGCGGAAGCGGGGGCGGCCTGCGCTTCTGGTCCTGGTAGGGCGGAGCCTGTGAATCCTGGGGCAGAAGAAGGTGGAGGCGTCCATGGTGGTTCGCGAATTCGTCCGTGGTTCTACACACACACACACACACACACACACACACACACACGCACACACGCACATACACATGCACATGCACACAGTTGAATAATAATAATAATAAAAAAAATTCTTTAAAAAAAAAAAAAAGAAAATTTTCAAAATCCTTCCAGCTTTCAAGGGACATTTTCTTTCTGTGTGTATCCTTGGGTATGTACATGTTCGTGTGCACATATGTAAATGTGAGTTCATGTGTGCGCCAGCATATGTATATATTTGTACATTACGCACACATGTGTGCACATAAATGGAGGTCAGAGGACAACCCTGGGTATCAATCCTCAGGCTTACTGGCCTGGAGCTCCTGTTAGGGTATACTGCTGGTCAGCAGGTCACAGGGTCACTTGTCTCCGCCATCTCTTTCCCCCACCCCAATGCTGGAATCCTAAGTACATACCACCAAATTCAGGGTTTACAAGGAATGCACTTTACTGACTGAGCATCTCACACCAAGAGGACAGACATATTTGTAACACAGCTACCAACTCTTCCATCGCTATTCTCCAGATGTCACAAGTATTAAGCATCCTTTTCTAGTTTTCATTCTTGTTTCTGTCTTCTTGTCAAATATACTAGCAAAATATTTTAACATTTTCACCTGACACGTGCTTTAGTTTTCTTGCTGAATGTCTTATGAGCCCAACTGTTCTATCAATGAGCTACTCGTTTCTTGTCTTTCATGCTATAATAAAACCCATTCTAGAGATCTTTTGTTAAAATGAGCATCATTGGATCAGGTGTGGTGGTGCACTCCTAGAACATCAGTACTCAGGAGGCAAAGGTAGAAAGATGCCCCAAGTTTGGGTCAGCCTGGTCTATATAGCCACCTCAAGTCAGGCAGGGCTATGTTAAAACTCACCACAAAAAACTACAATCAAAAACAAAAAGCTAAAAGAAATGATTATCATCTTTTCCAGATTAAAAGCCAATTAAAAAGTAGCTGTCAAAGAACAGCACAGTGAAGTGGTTAAGAGTTCAGACCCTGCCTGGGTTTGAATTAGGCTCCTCTACTAGCTAGTTGAGCAACCTTGGACAAGTAACTCAACTACTCAGTGCTCCATGTCCTCACCTATAAAACAAGAACCATCACTAAAATGATGTGCTTTGAAAATTAAGTGAGTTAATAGTTGTAAAATACTTATGACAGAAAAGAACATAAACACAGCATAAATGTTCATTCAATTGGGAGAAAAAGGCAGTAGCAGGAGTGGACTTGTAAACTTTGACTACAAATATAAATTTTAAAAAACACAAATGATTTCTTAATCATTTCAAGCATACTATATTCATATTCCAGTGAAATCAGCATTACCAAAAAGATTTCTAAAATTTCTCTTTGAGAACACCTCTCATGAGCCAGATTAACAACTGTAATTTACTTGGTGGTATTATCCAGTTTTATCCTACTAAATTTATTCACCAGATTTATCCTTTTAAAAATCAGTTTCTTTACAATGAAAATGCACTATTCCTGCAGATAAACGCAAATCTATTTCAGGGGCTGCAAACACTGTGTTCACTTTGCCTCAAGTTACACTGAGAGGATGGCTCACCCTGTCATTTGAAACTATGTAAGAGGAGAAAGTAAGGTTACAGAAAGTTAGTCGATATTTTTAAAAAAATGTTGCTTTGAAAAAAAAAAAAAAGAACTCAACTGATACACCTACAATCTTCTGAAACTGGGATGCAGGCAGACAAGTATTTTCTGTTTCTTCCAATATTTCCTTAATACTATATCTCATATGGATGGAGGATGAGTCTCATAATTAAAACTTTACATCAGACCTTTTCATATTCTGCATGACCTTCAGATGTCTAACAACTGCTAACTGCCCTTCAGGTTTTTAAAAAGCCTGTACAGAATACCTTATTTGCAAAGAAACTACTCTGTACAGTAAGAAAATCTACTTCACACGGTCATATCCACTTATGACAATCAGAGAATGAAGTAATAAAGTTTGAACAGCTCCTCTATAAAACTCTGTAGGTAACATTGTCTTTTACTGGAACGCTTCTACTGCCCACAAAACATTGATTTTTCAGAGTTAATAAAAAATAAGTCCCCTCCCCTTTTAAACCTATCAAACTTTTTCAACATTCTGAGTGCCGAGAATTTTCTGCCAGAATTTAACTTTAGTCATCAAATCTAAATAGCATTGTTTAAAAATAAGTTTTGTAGGAACATGAAAATGAAAACAATATCTAAGTTTTTACTCGGGTTTATTTTTCTTCCAAGGCTCCATATCCAACTTCAAAGCTACTTCAAAAGATTTAGCAACTTCTAGCAGGATCAGATCAACCTCTAATTGGGCCTAGCTAAAGATCTTTGTCCCTTATGCATTCCAATTCTAAATAACTTTAGTTCTAATAACAAATTTAAAAATATTAGTTTTAAAAGTAACTCAGAAGAGACAGTCCCCAACGTCCTTTGGCTTTTCTCATCTCCACGGTTTAATGCTGCATTCTGCCCCCATCAACTTGGCGATTTGGCAGACGTTCTACCCACCTAAGTGCACAGAAAGCAACGTAGTTTAGGAGACTGACCGGCCACTCACAAACAAGCTTCAGAGAAAGATCTGTATTTCTTGTGACTGAACAGTTAGCTTTAAAACCCATCTGGTATGATCTTTGACACATCACATCCACACGTTCTATCTTGCTTTCTGGTTTAGAATATACAAAAATCTCAGACAAAAAGAAACCAGAACGCTAAGCTTAGAAAAGTAGGCCTTTCACCGAGTATAAATCATTTAACGCCCCTCATTCACTACCCCCCCCCCAAATACACACACACCTAGTAGGGTCAACTGCCCCAGCCAGCAAAAGGGGACAGAACCCGTCACTGCTGACAGCACAGGTTCTGACCCAGGTAAAGACGCTACTGGAATGGAACGTACAATCGCTAGTGAAAAGCACCTTCCCTTTTCCTGGAAAAACTTCACGGGTTCAAACACCTCGCTGTTCACCAGCGAAAAATACTAAGCGCCCACGGCAACCCGACTCCGCCACTGACACTTGCAGAAACTCCAAGGGGAGGTGATCTGCAGTTCTGGGCGGGGAGTCACGGGACTGCCCATCGCAGCCCAACGCGGGCCGCGGCCCCTCACGCCCCCCGCGGGAAAGCGGCACCTAGAGATCAAAAGCCCACGACCCTCACGGCTACCCGGAATCCCGGGACGCTGCAGCGGGACGAGCGCCCAGGCCGCGGTGCCACGTCCCCGCCTCCGTCCCCACCCCGGGACGGGCGCACCTCCCTCGGAAGCCGCCAGGCTCGCCCCCTAGCAGGTGCCCCTACGGGGCCACACCTCGGGCCCGGCTGGCGCGGAGGACAGTTAGAGCGGTTGGAACAGTCCGTCCCCAGACCCGCAGCCCCAGGACCCAGCCCAGGCGCGGCCCGCCCCGCGGGGCCTCAGACGCAGCCTCGGCCGGGCAGGCTCCCGGGGACAGGCCTCGGCGCCGCGCTCGCCTCGAGCCCCCCGGGGGCGGCCCGGCCCGGCAAGCTCACCTCCGACGTGTCAAAAGCGCATGTTCGCCGCCGCTCGGCCGACGTCTCCGCTCTGCTGGCCTGGCCAGGCCCGCCCAGCCGCTCAGCTCCGCTCTCCTCCGCAGCCCTGAGCTCCACTCGGCGCACCTCGGCACTCGGCTCCTCCCAGACACGTCAGGGGCTGCCCGGACGTCGGAGGCCATTCTGTGACGCACAGTGGGGGAGGAGCTGGGAGCATGCGCAGCAGCACGCGGCGGGAGGGGCGGGGCTGGGCGAGGCTAGGGTCACGTGGCGTCGGCCGAGTACTGCGCGCTGACGTCAGGCCGGCGGCATCCTCCTGCACGAGCGCGACCTGGCCCAGGGAGAGGTGGTTTAGAGCTCTGCGGAAACTCTGTCTTTGGGGAAGGGAAACAGGCAAAAAAACGGGATCTAGCTCGAAAAGCAAACCAGAAAGGAGAGCGAGTTTCAGAAAGGGGAAACTTAATGTCATGCACACTATAATTCTGATCTCAGTGCTTGATACCTCCAAAGCGAGCCCCAGAAACCGAGTTACACTTACGAGGGAGGTAGCTGTATACAAAAACAATGCAAGGAGTAGCCAAATCAAAGAAGACCAGAGAAGTAAGGATTGGTGGGTTCTACGAGAAGGATATCTATATCTTGAACTGGACTCTAAAGGTTGAAAAATAGGATCAGAAATTCATTTTTGCTGTGCAGCTAGTTCTACTGGCAAAGTTTGTATCAAGCATTGGTCTGCATTAATTCATCACAATGACCCCAGGAGGTAAACACTATAACTTTGACTTGACAACTAAAAGAACTGGGCAGAATGCGGTTGTCCAGGGTCACTCAATTTAGGCAAACTCGGTGAATTGTGCAACTCGAGTCATACTGCCTTCCACCCCATTGGCTGTCAAGAAGGGGAATATTAATAATACCGTTGATTAGGCTATGACACTGTGCCAAGTGCTTTACATACGTTACACCACCACCACCCCCAGTCCTCGCAATCTGTGAAGTCGGAATCATTGGTTGCCCTTCTGTGAGGACCCAGACCAGACCTGCTGGGGTCATATCCACTTGACTGGGTTCTAACAACCTCCATTTTATGTATTGAGACCCAAACCAGTCTTTTGTCTCAAGGCCAGTGGCCCTGGGACATCTTGGAAACCCAGGCTCTAAAGCTCTTCCTCCATGACTGCATTTGGGCTCAGCCTGATGACATCTCATCAAGCTTTAATGAATTAATGAAGACTTTCCTGCAGAGCAGGTGTAGAGATGAGCACGTCTCACCCCGGCAGAAAATAAGTAAGACTGCAGCTTTTGTCCTGCCTGCTGGCTGAAGCGCTAGGAAACACACTGAGTCATTTAATGATAGGCCTCAGAAAGTTGGCATCAAACTCCCAGGCTGCAGCCCCTCCCATACAGTTTTGCCCTAGGACTGGTGTTTGTATCATCATCGTGCTAATGAATAGGCTTTGTTTGACAGGGCCCTCAGAGATATCAAAGGCCCTGTTCTAATCTCCTTTGGTTGGTTGAGTTTTCTCTCTAAAGAATTGCCCTGAGACTGGATATGATGAGAAAGAGTCAGCAAATTTTGTTCCCCCTTCCCTTCTAGTATGCCAAATCAAGGGAAAGGGAAGGTGAGAGGCAAACTCAAAAGGAAGCACAAGTTATAAAAATAAGCCTTGTGAACCTGTCAGAGATGAGTGAGGACTGAGCCTCCTGTCAACTTTTCCTTAGATTCTGGTACAAGCTCTTTGTTGAACTAAATCTGAGTTCTCAGTATCACAATCTTCAAGCCACAAATCCAGAAAGAGAGAGGGATTCCACCCAGGTAAGGAGAATGACTGACTGCCAAATCCAACTCTAGCTAATGAGACTGCTGGGTTTAAGTCATGTCACATGCTCACACAAGGAAATACAGTGCACATAAGCCTACCTCTGAAATTATGAAGAAATGGGTCATATTTAACTGATGAGTAAATGAATTAAAAGACACCTCAAAATCAAAGGCTTAGCAAGTAGAAAAAAAAAAATAGGTGGATCACCAGCTCCAGGCTAACCTGGACTACATAAGAACACCTTATATAGATTTGTATGATCCAAAGAGAAGAATATAACTCTTCCCCCTTAAATGTCTTCTTAATATGCTCTAACTGCAAATTATATCTGTCTGACTGGCAAAATGGCTCAGCCTGCAGGTAAATGCATTTACAAGCAATCCTGAAAACTTGAATTCAATTCCCAAAGCCAGCAGAGTGGAAGAAGAAAAAGGAGAAAACCAACTTCAAAAAAATCATTCTCGGACTTCTGCATGAACTTGTTCTTCTTTCTCAAGTAACAAGCAAAATAACTTTTAAGGCTGGAGAGATGGCTCAGGGGTTAAGACTCTGCCTCCAAAGCAGAAGGTCCTGAGTTCGAATCCCAGGTCCCACATAAAAATGCCAGGCAGAAACAGTGGCAGCCTGTACTTCCTGCCTTGGTCGGGGGAGCCTAGGAAATCCCAGAGCAAAGCAAAAAGGAGGTAGAAGCAATCCAGAATGAATCCTGAAGTCACCCTTGGTCCTCCACAGGGACACACAGTGCCCTTTGATACACAATTAATTAATTAATTAATTAGTCTTGATTGACTGGCGTCTCATGCCCAGTGCCTTTGATACCAGTGAAAAATCTTAATGGAGCCTAATCTCTATATTATTTTAATGGGTGGACTTCTGCTTTGTTTTGCTTTGCTTTGCTTTGGCTATTCCCTAAGATCACAGATAAGGCTGAGTGAGGGGCACCTGGTGGCTGCCTGGCTGCTGGTGGGCCTCATGTATCCACCTGATGTTCTGCGTGCTAAATCTCAAAGAGATTCTCTTTTTGCTTCAACTGAAATTCCCAAAGCAATTTCCATGTTTCTGGTTCTCCTAGTCACTGAGCCACAAAGCTCAAATCAAGTCCCCCTAAATAATCCCCCTTTCCCAGCATGCACTTCACTCATGTGATCCCCAAACTCAAGTAAATCCATCCGTTTCTCCTTTCCTTCTTCCTGCATATTCCCAGTCCAAAAATTTATCTGTTCTTCTCACACCAAAAAGCGAAAGATTTATATGACCTGAAGAGAAACTTCTCTTAAATGTCTTCTTGCTCTAGCCCAATTTTCTATGCATAGTCATCAGAACAGTATTTCTACAGTTCTCTGGTGTACAGAGCATCATCCCTGCCCCAAAATTTGTTTTATCATCTTGTTACCTTTGCCATGAAGTGCCACACAGACTTGCACTCCTGCCTGCAAAGTTGTTCCCTCCTGCTTCTGCAGTCTGCAACCTACAGTCTCCTGTTATCTAGACTCACCACCATATCCCCCCAGGAGCAGTTCCGTTCCCACCCTGTGCACTGTGGCTGCTCCCTGGGCTGGGGGGAGGGTCGGTCCCTCTTTCTTTCCCCTGCCTCTTTTAGTCTTATGAGCTACCTCCTCCAGGAAGCCTCTCCTGATACCCAGAGACCAAGAAGAGCCCCTCATAATTCACAGAAGTGTGTTATTTCCAATTTCCTCCAGAAAACCAAAACCCATTCAAAGCAGAAACAGAGTGAGTAATCATTCCAGTATCTCTTCAGCTATAGGCACTTAGCAAGAATGAATTCTGGATGGCTAGGATACCACATGCAAAACTGACCGAGCTTACTGGAAAACATCCCAGATTCTGAAAAATAACACCATAAATAAAGAAGACTTTCACTGATTTTAAGATATCCCACCACCCCCAGCAGATCTTTCCCAGCCATTCTTCCTTCTAAAACATTCTCTAAATGTATCATGTCTAAGCATAGAAACCCATGAAGCTGGTCCCAGGGCTGAGAAATACAAAAGGCAGAAAAAAAAAAGAGCACACAGAGACAGATACATAGAGAAAAGTTGAACCAAAACAGGTGGAAGAACCCACTGCCTCCCAAAGGGAGGTCGGTGAGAATTCACCACTCAGGCCTGCCAGACTTTATTTATAATCATGGGGCTGGGAATCTGCATATAAATCTGGGCATGGGACTTCTAATTAGTTGGAAGGAGAGATATGAGCAGGATATAGGAGAGGGTTTCTATTTTCTGATACCTGCTTGGATGACCATCCTGAGAGCCAGAGAATGAACATTCTTGATATCTATAGTGGGTCAGATGGTCTATACATGAAACACTTCTAATATGAACAAAAATCCCTAAGGTTTTGGGCTATGGCCTTATCCCTTGAAGGGCTCCAGAAAGCTCCAGTAGGTTAGATGCCAGTGAGTTTCTGTACTTCAATTTCCATGGAAAGCTCATGATTTTAACTCCTCTCAGTCTTCCATGCTTTTTTTTTTTTTTAAGGAATGAGATTTCCTTTTCTAGCAAGTGACCTCCCAAACACCACTTTCTACTACTTGGCTCTCTACAGCTGGTATCAAAGACTCCATGTAGGGGATGCCAGGTTACCAAGGACCTGGGACTCAGATCCTAAGTTATACCTTTTCTCCAGCTCAAATCCTTAACCCAATCAGAAACACCTACAGTCGCCAACATATCTCTTGCTTTTATCATCTAAAATAGTATTACTAGTTTTTTACTATTAAAAAATTACTTTAGGACAGTCAAATGTCTCAGCAGGAAAAGAAGCCTGCATACAAACATGGTGGCCTGAATTTGATTCCCTGGAGCCTACATGGTAGAAGAGAATCAACTTCTAAAGGTTGTCCTCTAGTCTTCACGTATGTTCTCTCTCTCTCTCTCTCTCTCTCTTTCTCTCTCTCTCTCTTTTGTCCTCCCTCCCCCCTCTCTCTCTCTCAAATAAGTTTTTTTAAAAATTTTAAAAGTGCTTATAATCTGGTGAAATAGCTCAGTTGATATAATAATTATGTAACTGTAGGATGAGTGAATGAGCTCTGGGTTCCATTCCCAGAAGTGCATAAACCAGATGTAGTAGCACACGCCCGTAATCCCAACACTCAGGAGGCAAAAAGATCAAACACCTTTAGCTACATAACAAGTTCTAGGACCATCCTATGCATGTAAGTTCATGTCTCAAAACAAACACACATACACATTAAATAAACGTAAAAAAAAAAAAAGAAAAGAAAGAAAAGAGGCTGAAGAGATGGTTTTAGGGTTAAGAAAGCAGAAGGACTTGAGCTCAGATCCCAGATCCCATGTTAAAAATCATCAGGCAGAAAGAGCAGAGGCCTGAACTTCTGGCTCTGGAAGGCAAAGCCTGGGAAATCCCTGAGCTAAGCACAATGGAGGTAAAAGCCACCCGAAGCCACCCTTGGACCTCCACAGACACAGAAGTGCCCTCTGACACACACACACACACACACACACACACACACAAAATAATTTTTTTTAAATAAGAAAAGAAAATCTGTCAATCATCAGCTAAGAGTTTAGTGCTTGTTGGGTCCAAAGTATTTTTCTAGGCCTTGGAAATTCAACCATAGCTTTAAAAAGTACCTGGCATGCTCACCCATGCAGTTTTATATTGCAAGGGAGAAGACAGATAAATAGGCTAATAGGCAAATTTATTCTCATGATGAGAGCTATGAAGAAAAATCAACAAGGTCAAAGTCTAGCACGGCGAACATGCCTATAATTCTAACCCTCAAGAAGTTAAAGCAGAAGGACTGCTGTGAGTTTAAGACCAATCTGGATGCATAGAGAAACCTGTGTCAAAAAAACAAAAGAGTATAAAGAAACTGCTCCCTGAGCGAAAACACTGCTTAATGTTCACAGGATTCTTCACCCTCCAGTAAGTTGTCAGGGCCCTTTCAATAAATGAATGTAAAAGATGTGTAAAATTAACAAAGAAAGTAAAAATACATGCAGGTGTCTTAACTAGATAAATATAATGGACTTCATCACATTGCCTGGCATAAACTAAGCACTCAGATTTGGTTGGAGAATAACAACTTGGATGGTCTGTCTACAGAATGCCAGCACCTTTGGCCAGACAGTAAATTTCCCCTTCCAAGATTTTGAATGACAGGTCTGGGGAGATAGTTCAGCCATCACAGGGCTTGTTACACAGCTAAAGGATCGGGAGTTTAGATCCCCAGATATCATGTAAAGTGCATGGTGGGTGTAGCAGCCCTCCTGTAATTCTCCCCCTAAGAAGGTAGAGCTTGAGAATTCCCAGAGCATGCTGACTAGCCAGACTAGCCCTAATAGTCCATTTTGAGTTTAATTAGAGACCCAGATTCAAAACAATAAAGTGGAAGAGAGATCAAGGATGATTCCCAATATCAGCCTCAGGTTTCCATATGCACACTTATGCATGCACCTGTACTCACATACACACACACACACACACTCAATTACATGCAAACACACACACACACACACACACACACACATGTGCCAGCACGTGTACATGCATTCATACCACATTAAAACACTTTTTTTTCCTGAATGGCAATGGCTTGTGTTTTGGTTACAAAATGCCTACTTCTGAGCCAGAAGTGGTGGTGAATGCTATAGCCTCAGCTTCCAGGAGGCTGAGATGGTAGAACTAACAGAGTTTATGGTTTGTAAAACATCTGGGGCAACATAGTGACATCCCATCCCATGGGGGAAGGGGCTGAAGGAGGATAAAAAAGATTTGAAAAAAATGCCTACTTGGATTAGTCCCCAAGTCTTGGCTCAGACAGCCATGAGCAGCTGGAGCTATTCTCCATACACCTTACAAGGACGGGAAGTTCCACTGGTTTCTCTTGTATCCTCAGAACTTCCTTAAATAAACAGTATCCACGAACTAACCAAAGTGGCTCAGGCTACCAGATGTCAGCTCTTCCACCAGAATCTGTCCCTTTAATTTCAAACCGCAATTGCCTACAAGTCAACAGAAAGGCAGGAATTGGTGAGGCAATGGATTTACTAAGTGGTTTGCTTGATTTTGCTTTCTTTTGTTTTTAAGAGATAGGGCTCATTGTGTTGCCCAGGTTTGACTTCAAACTCCTGGACTTAAGACATCCTCCTGCAGCTTCCCAGGCAGTGGGGATGGCATGCACATGCCCTGCTTATGCTGTCTCAGGTTCCAAACCCCTTGCTGCTTTCCCTTTTCCCTGTGCCTGTCTGAGAAGGCCACCAACTCCTGGCTTTTGGAACCTTTGCAGAGAAATGCTTTTACCCTCTGCAATTCTCCAATCATCTCTTGGTACAAGATGCCTGTGGAAGGTACAGAAAATGAAAACAATATAGGCTGAAAATGCACAGTCCTTCCTGTCACAGTTCTTCCCTGATTGCTGGTCCCCAGAAAGAAAGAGCTCTTTCCTTATTTATCCAGCCAGACAAGTGGAGTCTGATAATCTGCCAAGTGCCCACAAATCTCCTAAAGTTTGTCCTGGTTTCTTCCCCAGCAGCGTACCTGACCCAGGATTTCTTGCCAGCCTGGAGCTGCTTGCTTCTCCTGGCTGCGGCGCCTCCGGGCTCCAGGCTTTAGTCTTCATGCAGAGCTCTGGCTCCAATGCCAGCCTGTACCCTAGAGTGGCAGCTGCCTCCCCAGGAAAGAACAGCAAACGCTGTTCCTCGCTAATTGGGTTAACACCTGGCAACCCAAAGAGCTGTTGATATCACACCTACACAAACAGCGTGACTGTCCCCGGAGAAAAATGACATGTGCTCACATACCTTTACACAGACAAGGAGGCACCTGCTTGCCTTCTCCCAAACCAAACTGACGTAATCACAGGGCAGAAAAGAAATGCAATGTCTCTCACCAGCTGATTGTATCACACAACCCCAGCCTAGATTCCCACTGCTGGGTAAGCCGGTGAGTCAGTTACCAACACCCAAAGATCATGTATTCAACCATTCCACAAATATTTATTGAGTGCCTAGCACTGTTCTTGGCTTCAGGGAAGGGCAATTAACAAAAGAAGCTGAAGTTGCTTCCTTCCTGGCGGTTTCCAGCTTATTTGGTTTTTTGAGAGCAGTTTTCGCTATGTAGACCAGGCTTGCTTTGAATTCTCAATCCTCCTGCCTCAACTTCCTAAGTGTTGAGATGACAGGCATGCACCAGCCATGCCCAGTTCTCTGGGCAATGCAGAGAAGGCTCGTGGGTAACAGCACCTGTTGGGCAGGCCTGAGGACCTGAGTTCATCCACATATCCATGTCAAAGCTGGGTGTAGTGGTGCATTATCCACAACCCCAGTGCTGGGAGAGCAGAGACAGGTGGAGTCCATGGAGCTCATCAAAATAGCCAGCGAGTTTCAAGTTCAATGAGAGATCCTTTCTCAAAAGCATAAGATGGGGGGGGCCTGGAGAGATGGTTCAGGGGTTGTGACTCTGTCTCACAAGCAGAAGGTTCTGAGTTCGGATTCCAGGTCCCACATTAAAACAAAACAAAACAAAAGCATAAGATGGGGAAATAATTGAGGTAGTCCTTCCCATATCAATCTCTGGCTTTTGCATACACCTACACACCAGTAAGTGTACCCACATACAATACACAAACACACACACTAATATGAAATGCAGACGAAAACTTAGAGAAAGCAGCTCCCTGTGTAGATGCTGAGGGAGGGGCACTTGAAGTCAGGTTTTCTACTCAGCTCTTTAGCAGTGTGCTATAGTTTAGATGTAGAACATCTCGGCCCCAGTACTTCCACTAACTATTGGGAAGTGGTAAAATCTTTAAGGGATAGGGCTTCGTGGGAAGACTTAGGTCATTGGTGTGTGTATATGTGTGTGCATGTATGTATGTGTATGCATACTTGTGTGTACATGTCAGTAGGTGTGGAGGAGTATAAGTGTATATGCAGTACATGTATGTGTGTATTGCAGTCAGCCTGCAACATTGCTGATAAATGACCATCAAAAGGCTTAAGGGAACAAAGGGTTTATTTCCTTATCACAGTCTGGTTACAGTTCTCAGTCCAACTTGAAGGGAGAGCACACACCAACACCAGGGCCGAGGGAACTGGTCACACCATCACCACATACTGGCTGAGGGACAGACAATCCTTACTTGCCAGACCAGCATGTCTGGCCAAGTGAACAGAAGGATGCCAACTCTCTCAACCAGCTCTCTGTGATTTATTCCAGAGCCTAATCCCGCCCACCATGGGCTGGATCTTCCCCATCAGCTAGACAATCTCCTGCAGGTTTGCTCTGGGCCTAACTCAGCCACTAATTCTCTACGAATGCGCAGAGCTCAAACCCTCAACTGTTAAGTTGACACCTGTGCCTAACCATGACAGTGTGTGTGCACAGCATGTGATGGCCAAAGGTCAACCTTGATGTTGTTCCTCTGGGAAACTGTGAGACCTTGTCTCTTCCTTTGTGTGTGCATGTGTGTCCCCACCATGAGATAAAATATCCATGGTACCACAGGCTTCCACCATTGCTATACTGTCTCCTCCCACAAGAGACCTAAAAGCAATGGTCCACCTGACTATGGACTAAACTTCCAAAACTGTGAGCCAAAATAACCCTTTTCTCCCTGTGAGATAGCAGCAATTATCAACCTGATGCACTTACAAGTCAAGTCTCCAGGCTCACCTGAGAGTATTCTGTAGATAAGGCTAACCTCTGGACATGCCTATGAGGGACTGTCTTGCTATGGAAGGCCTTGCCCATCGTGGGCAGAACCATTTCCTAAGCAGGTAGTCAGAGACTGTATAAAGACAAAGAGAAAGGCTGGGGAAAATGGCTCAGGGGTTAAACCTTTGTCTCACGAGTAAAAGACCTGAGTTCAAATCACAGATCCCATGTAAAAAATGCTGGGGGGAAATTGTGGAGCCTGGGAAACCCTACAGAAAAACAATAAGGAGGTAGAGAAATCCAGGATGATTCCAGATGTCATCTTTGGGCCTCCATAGACACATATACCAAAGTGCCCTTTTGTATATACACACAAACATATTCTCTCTCTCTCTCTCTCTCTCTCTCTCTCTTTCTCTCTCTCTCTTCCGTAACTCATTTTCTCATTCTCAAAAATAAAATGTTTACATTTTTTTCTAGGGGCTATGGAGATGGCCTTTACCTAGAAAGCAAAAGTTCAGATCCCTGGATCTCTATGTAAAAATGCTGAGCAGAAATGGCAGGGGCCTGCACTTCTGGTCCTGAAAGGTAGAGCCTAGGAAACCCCACAGCAGAACAATGAGGCAGAACGATGCAGGATGATTTCCGATATTACCCTTGGCCCTTTATAAGCACATGCACTCAAGTGGCCTCTTGTACACATACATGCACACACACACATACACACCACACACAAATACATAAAAATTTTCTGAAGATCATGTATTAATTGAATGCTTATTGAAACCCTGATTAAAACAAAACAAAACAAAAAGACATGAGACCTGGACAGATGGCTCAGGGGTTAAGATTGCCTCAGGTCCCACATAAAACACCAGGCAGAAATGGCAGTGGCCTGCACTTCCGGCCCTGATGGGAAGCGCCTGGGCAATCCCAGGGCGAAGCAAAAAGGAGATAGAAGCAATCCAGGATGATTCCCAAAGTGTGGCAGCCAGAAGCCCAGACACATAGAGCTGATCAAAGTGTGGCAAGATCCACCTCCAGCTGAAGGTACAGGCCCACCCCTCCCCAAGGCTCCCCGCCCAGGTGTGGGAAACCCAGGCATGTCTCTGCGGGGTGCTGCTCCCCGCCTTAGAAACTCAGGTATTTATTCATCTGGGCCAAACCCATCCTATCACTGATGATTTCCTTCAAGTTACTTCCTAACTCTAGGCCTCAGTTTCTCCATTTGTCAAATGAGCAGGATGATCCAGATGACAGTTGTTGACTGGGGTCTATGAGTCAGGACCCATCACATTGCCTTACCAAGCATCCTCCTAGTGGGAACGAGAGTTTCTCTTGCCTTTGGCCAGGCTGACAAACATGATGGCTGAGCAAACCTGCGCCCTGGCTGGGTGAGATCAGGTGGCCAATGTCCCTTTCTCTGCCCCTGGGAAATGCTGAACTTGCAGAATGTCCCACTTCAGTGTATCATCTAATGATGGGAGTATTCATTTCCTGTGGCTGCTATAAAAAATGACTGGATGGCTTCAGTAACTTTACATTACTTATCCTCTCATACCTTTAGAAGTCAAAAATCCGAAAATGAGCCTCACAGAGTGACAATCAAGATGTTAACCCCTTCTGAAGACTGAAGGGGAGGAAATCAGCTCCATGCCTCGCCCAGTTTTGAGCAAGCCCTCCTTTAGTTCAGGGACACAACACACCACTTGCTGGCTCAGACCCTCTAGCTTCCTCCCTAAAATAAAAGGATCTTTTCACTGTACACCACATATCTAAGCTAGAATCATCTTTCCATTTAAAAAAAATCTGTCACATCTGCAAAGCCCCTGTCATGTATGATAGCATACAAGTCTGAGGACCAAGGTGCGGCATTATTCTGTCTCCCACATCTGACATTCCAAATTGACCACCTGCACAATTGTCATCTCTGCCCCCCATCTTTGGATTGACTTGCCCATCTAAAGATGAACTTCATTCTCACCCTTCCGGTCACATCTGTGAAACCCAGAAACAGACTGCTGGTCAGACTTCCTGCTCTCCGTCAAAGAAATACATAACTATCAAGTTTCAAATGTTCATCTCTCTTCCATTAAATCACTTCGCATGCTACCAGTAGTAGCGATATCAACCTTTGGAGGAAAAAGAAATAGAATTCAGCTTCCTCATTTTATAAGAAAAGGTCATACATCCAAGAATGCACACCAGCAAAGCTACGGCCACCCCCGCAAGATCTCTTCCTGTCTCCAAGCTCATTAATCACAACCTGAAAATACGTCACCTTTTCTTATTGGCAACCCTGGCGCGATGACTCATATAACTTCGGGTTTCCTTCTCTTTTGCTGCACTCACGAGTTTTCTACTTGGAGAGCTGAGGTTTCCTGTTGCTTCCCCTACCACCTGATATCCATGCACCTGACTTATGTGTGTTCAAAGGTGCCTGTTTACTTGACCCACGTCTGGACAGTAGCCAGACCCTAGGGAAGAATGAAGCTAAAAAGGGAGGTCCATAGCCAGCGATCTCTGTGTACTGAGCCCCTTTGGCATCTGTCCCAGCTACAAACTGAACTTTGAAACCACCTTTGAGAAAACAGAGTTCTTCCTATAAACCGTGGGGGATGACATAATTACCCTGTCTTATGTAACAGTCAACATGCATTAAAAACAGCTATCCTTTATAGGATACTGACTATGGGTCAGGCCCTGTGATAAATGCTTTATGCACATCAGTTCACACCAACCCTGCCAACTAGCTGTCAGTGATCCCACTTACACCCAGCCTCAGAGAGGTCAACACAACCTGTCTAGGATTACACAGCTACTGTGGCAAAGCTGGTCCTCAGAGAACTGCAGAGACACAGGGGGACTTGGAAATCATCTGACAAATGACAAAATGGATACATTGAGCGATCTGCCCAAGGACACAGAGTCAGAAGACTCAGGGACAGAATTCAGACCATCACCTTTTAGAACGTTCTCTCTCTCTCTCTCTGGATTTCCTCTTTGAAGCTGTGGCTTGGGCTGGCGTGCTTGCTCAAAAATTTGGCAACCCAATGGCAACCTGAGTTTGATTGCTAGAAGCCCACAAGAAGCCCACATGGAGAGAAATGATTTCCAACTTCTGGACATTGTCTTCTGACATCCACCCATATGTTATAACATGAAACTTCTCTCAATCTACCCCTCTCTCCCTTCCCCCTTCTCTCTTCCTCTCCCTCTCCCTCTCCCTCCACTTCTGCCTCTCTCCTTTTCCCTCTTCCTCTCACCCCCCTCCCACTCTCCCTGCCTCTCTGTCTCAAATAAATTTTTAAATGAAGCTGTGATTTATCAGGTGATCTCATCAGAAACCTGCTTAGTCAGATTTTTTTTTCTTCTCATTGCCTATATGTCTCCTTTCCTCCCAGCTTTACCCTTTCATTTCAGTAAGGGAAAGCCATGGAGGTAGCACAAGAGTTACCATTCTCCACCTCATAGAAAGTTCTAGAAAACTTCCATCGGTCTGCACTCATTAACTCGGGATTAGTAATGAGTTAACCAAGAAGGATGAACGTGTACTCGAAGAAAGGAAGGCAGGAACGGCAGGAAGGCAGGAAGGCAGGAAGGCAGGAAGGAAGGAAGAAAAGAAGGAAGGAAGGAAGGAAGGAAGGAAGGAAGGAAGGAAGGAAGGAAGGAAGGAAGGAAGGAAGGGAAGAGAAGGAAGGAAAGAGGAAAGAGAAAGAAAGAAAAAGAAAGAAAGGAAATAACGCAAGAACGAACTGAAAGAAAAAGAAAGAAAGAAGAAAGAAAGAAAGAAGAAAGAAAAGAAAGAAAGAAAGAAAGAAAGAAAAGAAAGAAAGAAGAAAGAAGAAAGAAAGAAAGAAAGAAAGAAAGAAAGAAAGAAAGAAAGAAAGAAAGAAAGAAAGAAAGAAAGAAAGAAAGAAAGAAAGAAAGAAAGAAAGAAAATAGAATAAGCAAAAATGTCATGGGAACAGATCAGGTGAGGTCATGATCAAAGGAACTTGTTAATGAAAGTTTTAGTCTAGAGAATGCACGTGTGCATCACTAGGAGATCAGTCAGATCAATGGTTGTATGGAATACTGTTCAATAACTAAAAATGACATCTTATAACTGTGTAAAGGGCCAGCTAGTTAGCTCAGAGCGTAAAGGCACCTGCACACAACCTAGCCACCTGAGTTTGATCCCCAGAGAGAACTAACTTGTGAAAATTGTTCTCCACAAACATCCCGTGGCTCTCTGTCATGGTTTGAAATGTGTCCCCCACAGTCTCATATGTTTGGGAAAGTCATGGTACTTTTAATAGGTGGCATCTTGCTGGAGAAAGGTGGTCATAGGGGGTGGGTCTTGAGGTGGATTAGTCCCACCCTACCTCCTGGAGAAGTCTGCTTTTGGAGCAGCAATCTTGCATCTCTCAGCCTCCAAGATGTTTGCAGTGATTTAGCTCGCTTCCAGCTTCAGCCAGCCAGCCATACCATGTCTGTCATGAAAGACCATATATCTCCTGTGGAACCATAAGGTGAATAAAATCTCCCTTTCCTCACTAAGTTGTTTGAGCCTCAGCGGTGTCTCACAGCAACATTATTCTATCTATCTATCTATCTATCTATCTATCTATCTCTATCTCTCTCTCTTCCTCTTCCTCTCACTCTCAAATTATATATATATATATATATATATATATATATATATATATAGTGTGTGTGTGTGTGTGTGTGTGTGTGTGCATCTGTCTGCATGTCTGTCAGTATATCAGGGGGTATTGTGTGCTTGTAGAGGCCCAAGGGTGCCATCAGAAATCATTCTGTATTTATTGCTTTGTTCTTGGGCATCCCAGGCTCTTCCTTCCTAAGCCAGAAGTGCAGGCCACCTCCATTTCTGCCTGATGTTTTTGCCTGGGATCTGGGATCTGAACACAGGTTCTTCTGCTTGTGAGAAAAGGACTTAACCCCTGAGTCATTTCTCCAGCCCCAAAATATTTTTTTTTCACATACAGGAAAATTTATTTGTCATTACTAAAAATCTGAATTTTAAACAGATTCTTGGACTGGTGGTTCATATCCATCAGCTCGTTCAACCTTAGCGCCTGTCTCATCACCAGTAGCTTTTCCAGAACTACTGCCTTCACCGTGAAGCTCCATGAGTTTTCCCAATTCAAACTTGGGTTTCTTCAGCATTTTTACTTTCCTAACGAAGACATCATGAAGTGGATAAGTAGACTGGCAAGCCTTTTCTATGTTTTTTTCCAATGCTGTCTGGAATCAATTTATTGAGCACTTCTTTCAAGTCATTTGTCTGCACCTCTCTGGTCATGATTTCCATCATCTTCTTTCGGATCTGGCGGACCTGTTGCTGCTGAGCGTAAGAAGTCTTACATATCTGGTTGTTGCGTTTTTTGGTAAAACCCACACAGAACAAGCGAAGCAAATATCCGTCAGTTGTCTTGACATCAACATGAGCTTCTATCATGGTCTGCCATTTTTTGACCATGGAACACATCTTGTCCCGAGTAAGATCCATACCATGAAAGTTAGTCAGGCGGTTTTTGCCCTGAACATCCTCGGTTATTAGCTTGAATTTTCTAAACGCAACTTCATCATTCTGCAGATCAGCAAGGCTGACGTCAAACACATGACCCTTTAGGCCATCAGATGCAATTTTGGTTCCTTGAGTTCTGGTGACTAACGTTTTTCCAATATTTCTAATATTGAACATTGCAGGTGCTTTCACGTCATACCAATCTTTCTTAGAAAATGGATCAACCACTTTCTTCTTGGCTCCCTTCTTGCCACCTTTCGTCAGGCGCTTGTTCTTGCCGACCGCCATGGTGCTGCTCCGGGAGCCAAAAGGCCCCAAAATATTTTTTAAAAGCACTAGATATAATGATATGAGAACAAACCATGACTTAGCAAATGATTAGTTCTACTTTTTATTTTTATTAGCAGATATTCACAGGAAAATAATATTTGGATTTATGTAACTGGTGTCAATCTCTCAGTAAGTTATGCTACACAGTCAATTGCTATGTTTGGGGGCTGGCAAGGTAGTTCAGAGTCCAGCTGGCAAGGTGCCTACTCACACACCTGGTAACCTGTGTCACATTCTGAGGGCCCACATGGTGGAAGGAAGGAATTGACTTCTGAAAGTTGTCCTTGGACCTCCACCCATGTTGACATAAATGCACATACTTTCCTTCCCTCGTTCCCTCCGTCTTCTTAGTTTCTCTCAAGTAAAGTAAATTTTTTTAAAGAGATGTTATTTTTAGACTGGAGAAATGGCTGTGGTTAAAGTGTAAGTGCTTGCTGCATAAACAAAAGGACCAAAGTTCAGATCTCCATATCCCACATAGAAAACACTGGGCGGTATAGCAGCCCACTTGAGATTTTAGCCCTAGAAAGTGGAGCCAGGTGGCAAGGCAGAAAGGGAAGTAACAAGAGGAAACGCTTAAGAGGGAGAGAAGTAAGAGGATAGAGGACAGGAAGGACTCAAGAAGTAACAAACAACATTAATATTGAATGTTACAACCAGATAGAAACCACTCATGTTATTAGTATATTTTTTAAATCTTTTTATTTAAAAAAAAAAGAATGAGAACAAACATACTCTCGAAGAACACATAGAGAGGAAAATTGGACAAAGAAGAAAAATGCCCTATGACATGCCAACTAGAATCTATAGGCAATTAAATATACCAAATACCAAGCATCATGGTTTGAAATGTGTCCCCCATAGTCTCATGTGTGGCAAGGTCATGGCACCTTGAGAGGTGGAACCTTGCTGGAGGAAGGCAGTCACAAGGGGTGGGCCTTGCGGTGGATTAGTCCCACCCTATCTCCAGGAAAAGTCTGCCTTTGCAGCAAGCAGTCTGCAGCTCTCAGCTTCCAAGATGTCTGCGGTGACTTAGCCTTCTCCAGCTTTGGCCGGCCAGCCATGCTGCCTCTGCTTTGAGAGACTGTTTCTCCCCTTTGGAACTGCAAGCTGAATAAATCTCCCTTTCTCCCTTAAATTGTTTGACTTTGGGTGCTTTCTTACAGCAATAGTTAAGAATAACCATTACACCAAGTATGTGATACCCTCTATTAAGATGTTGATCAAAGAGGTTGTAAAGGTCCCCAAAACAATACAGGTTTTTACCATTGCTCTTGATTGCCCTCCAGAAACTAATAGTAAGACTGTATCACTAAAGATGCAAGGTATGTTCGTCACAAGACAGGTATAGCAACCAGTCAGAATTGGTCTAGAAGCTTTCTCTTTGCTGAACAGGTTCATAGTACCAGAAAGTAGTTTACAAGCTTCTGGGGGAGAAAAGTAATCAATAATCTCATTAATCCATGAAAGCTGCAAGCTGCAATAGCAATCACCCTGGCTAGAGGCAACCATCGGTGTAATAGTGGCATGAAAGTCAAGGGGGCAACCAATAGATATCTAGTTGGATTTAAGATCCACTTTTCAGCAAGGGATCACATGTCTGATACTGTAAATCAAAACAAGAACTATGAAGGGGGGGCTGGAGAGGTGGCTCAGGGGTTAAGCCTCCGCCTTGCAGGCGGAAGGTCCTGAGTTCGGATCCCAGATCCCACGTATAGACGCCAGGCGGAAGCGGGGGCGGCCTGCGCTTCTGGTCCTGGTAGGGCGGAGCCTGTGAATCCCGGGGCAGAAGGAGGTGGAGGCGTCCATGGTGGTTCGTGAATTCATCCGTGGTTCTACACATACACAGACACACACACATAGACATACACACACGCGCACACATACACACGCACATGTGCACAGTTGAATAAATAATAATAATAAAAAAAATTTAAAAAAAAAAAAAAAAAAGAACTATGAAGGGGGGGAAGGCTTGGAGAAATGGCTCAGGAGTTAATCTTATGCCTCCCAAGCAGAAAGACCTGAGTATGGATCTGAGTCCACAAAAAAAATAATGCCTGGTGGAAATGGCCACAACCTGTACTTCTGGCTCTGGAAATCTGAACCTGGGAAACCCCAGAGCAAAGCAAAAAGGAGGTGGAGCAATTCAGGATGAATTCCAAAGTCACACTTGTGCCTCCACAGGCACACACATATACACAGATTCACACACAAATAAACAAAAATAAATAAATAAGACAATTAAAAAAAGAAAGGGGAGGAAAAGGGTGCAAACCATTAAGGTTTAGCTAGAAAAACACTGTATCAAACTGCATTAAAGTAGTTTGTCATTAGTGCTCACTTCGGCAGCACATATACTAAAATTGGAACAATACAGAGATTAGCATGACCCTGCACAAGGATGACATGCAAATCGTGAAGCGTTCCATATTTAAAAAAAAAAAGTAGTGTCATAACCCTTAATTGGAGGAACACTAAGCAGTTAACTAAGAAGCTTCCTTTTGCAATGGAAGGTGTTTCATAAAGAAGATATCAGCTGGTAAAAGTGCAAAAGAAAGGATGGCAGATGGCCGCCAAGTCATTCACCCACCCAAGGCTCAGGAAGGTTTCAAAGAGGAACAGTAAAACGTAAGAGCCTGAAGGGCAGATGGAGTAGGGCCAGATAATATCCTCTCACCATGAAAGGGCTGTTACACCATGAGCACACAGCCGCTCTGCATATTTCTGTAACACCTCCGTGGGATTTGTCCTACCAGCATCATAACCAAAGGGCGAGAACTCAAATGGCTCCACCCAAGAGACGGATGAAGGTCAACCCCGATGGGAGGTGGATGCTTCCTAAGTGGTATAACTATTGACATATATCACACTCCAGCAAGGCTCAGGTACATGCCATCAAAGGCAACCTAGTGAAATCCAGTGGACCACTCACAAAGAAGGATAATAGGAGGAAGACTGGCAGAAAGCAGGAAGATTATAGTGGGAAGGGGAGGATGATGGAACTGAAGATTAAGGCATGAAACTATCATAAATTCACTGTGTTCAGGGAGGGAGGGGAGGAGAGAGAGAAGAAGAAGGAGAGAGAGAGCGAGAGAGGAGAGAGATCTATTAGGGTAAGTAAGGTAAAGAAGGTGCCTGCCAGCAAGTCTGGCCCCCAACCAGTTTGATCCCGAAGAAGGAAAGAACCAGCTTCAAAAGTTGTTCTCTGACCTCCAACGAGTGCCCTACCACGGTGTTCTCTCTCCCCTCTCTTTCTCTCCCTCCCTCTCCTAAATAAGATAAATATTTTTATTTAATTCATTTCTTTTTTTGAGAGTGTCTGATTCATTTATTCCACTATTCTTTTTTAAACATTTTTATTATTATTTCTGCTCATACAACATTAATAGGTACACCACTTCCCTCCCTCCCCCTCCTCCCCCCGAACCCCCTGCTCCCCCTCCCCACCTCACCTCTCTCCCCACCCCCAGTGCCTCCCCCCCAATCCCCAGAGAGTCCTTATGTGCATGCCAGACTCTCCTGGGCCCCCTCCTCCAATGACGTACAAGACCCAGTTGTATGTCCCTGAACCCTTTCCTGTGCTCCCCTTAAAGGATATAAAATAATTTTTTTTAATGCTGAGAGATGGCTCAGGATTAAGACTCTGCCTTGCAAACAGAAGGTCCTGAGTTGGGATCCTAGGTCACACATAAAAAAAAGCCAGACAAAAATGCACTTCCAGTCTTGGTGAGCAGAGCCTCGGAAATCCAGAGTGAAGCAAAAAGAAGGTAGAAGCAATCCAGAGACTTCCGAAGTCACCCTGTGATCTTCAACAGTGCCCCATACACACACACACACACACACCACACACACACACCACACAGTGAGAATGAATGAATGAATGAATGAATGAAGTTTAAAATATATATTTTCTAGTGGTTCGAGGTGATTAGAGGTAAGAGCTCATCATATATATATGTGAAGGGAAGAGGAGGGGGAGGGAGGAACAAAGGAACAAAGAAAGAAAAGAATGAGAGAAACTAAAGACCTGACCACATTGAAGGAAGCTAGTAGCTATATGGGAGAGAGTCGTGATTACTATACAAATTAAGAATGGAAAACCGGGGGCAACTATCAACTCCAGGAGAAAAACTAGACAAGAAAGAAACTTTCAACATTATTGTGGCATAACAATCATCTACATAATTCAGAGAATAGTAGCTGTGGAGTTACAGCACAGTGTGTCCAAAAAAACATGATAACGAACTCAACTAAAGTCATATAGGATGGGAAACAAAATTGTAATATAGGAATGATGGCTAAGTACTACATCTTTGCCTTTCACTCTAAGAGATCAATGGATAATAGTTAACCAACTGGAAGGATGGGTCAGGGTTAAAACTCTGCCTTGAAAGCAGAAGATCACATAAAAAGCCAGCAGAAATGATGTCAGCCTACACTTTCAGTTCTGGAATCCCAGAGCAAGCAAGGAAGAAGAGCATCTAGGATGATTCCCAATGTCACTCTTGGGCCTCCATAGTTATGGTGGCA
>JALPQD010000005.1:11169410-11354410 GCA_023101885.1 Typhlomys cinereus
CCTTGGCCCTTTATACACATCACTCAAGTGACCTCTTGTACACATACATGCCACACACACACATACCACCACACAAATACATAAAAATTTTCTGAAGATCATGTATTAATTGAATGCTTATTGAACCCTGATTAAAACAAACAAACAAAAACATGAGACCTGGACAGATGGCTCAGGGGTTAAGATTGCCTCAGGTCCCACATAAAACACCAGGCAGAAATGGCAGTGGCCTGCACTTCCGGCCCTGATGGGAAGCGCCTGGGCAATCCCAGGGCGAAGCAAAAAAGATAGCAATCCAGGATGATTCCCAAAGTGTGGCAGCCAGAAGCCCAGACACATAGAGCTGATCAAAGTGTGGCAAGATCCACCTCCAGCTGAAGGTACAGGCCCACCCCTCCCCAAGGCTCCCCCCCAGGTGTGGGAAACCCAGGCATGTCTCTGCGGGTGCTGCTCCCCGCCTTAGAAACTCAGGTATTTATTCATGGGCCAAACCCATCCTATCACTGATGATTTCCTTCAAGTTACTTCCTAACTCTAGGCCTCAGTTTCTCCATTTGTCAAATGAGCAGGATGATCCAGATGACAGTTGTTGACTGGGGTCTATGAGTCAGGACCCATCACATTGCCTTACCAAGCATCCTCCTAGTGGGAACGAGAGTTTCTCTTGCCTTTGGCCAGGCTGACAAACATGATGGCTGAGCAAACCTGCGCCCTGGCTGGGTGAGATCAGGTGGCCAATGTCCCTTTCTCTGCCCCTGGGAATGCTGAACTTGCAGAATGTCCCACTTCAGTGTATCATCTAATGATGGGAGTATCATTTCCTGTGGCTGCTATAAAAATGACTGGATGGCTTCAGTAACTTTACATTACTTATCCTCTCATACCTTTAGAAGTCAAAAATCCGAAAATGAGCCTCACAGAGTGACAATCAAGATGTTAACCCCTTCTGAAGACTGAAGGGGAGGAAATCAGCTCCATGCCCAGTTTTGAGCAAGCCCTCCTTTAGTTCAGGGACACAACACACCACTTGCTGGCTCAGACCCTCTAGCTTCCTCCCTAAAATAAAAGGATCTTTTCACTGTACACCACATATCTAAGCTAGAATCATCTTTCCATTTAAAAAAAATCTGTCACATCTGCAAAGCCCCTGTCATGTATGATAGCATACAAGTCTGAGGACCAAGGTGCGGCATTATTCTGTCTCCCACATCTGACATTCCAAATTGACCACCTGCACAATTGTCATCTCTGCCCCCATCTTTGGATTGACTTGCCCATCTAAAGATGAACTTCATTCTCACCCTTCCGGTCACATCTGTGAAACCCAGAAACAGACTGCTGGTCAGACTTCCTGCTCTCCGTCAAAGAAATACATAACTATCAAGTTTCAAATGTTCATCTCTCTTCCATTAAATCACTTCGCATGCTACCAGTAGTAGCGATATCAACCTTTGGAGGAAAAGAAATAGAATTCAGCTTCCTCATTTTATAAGAAAAGGTCATACATCCAAGAATGCACACCAGCAAAGCTACGGCCACCCCCGCAAGATCTCTTCCTGTCTCCAAGCTCATTAATCACAACCTGAAAATACGTCACCTTTTCTTATTGGCAACCCTGGCGCGATGACTCATATAACTTCGGGTTTCCTTTCTTTTGCTGCACTCACGAGTTTTCTACTTGGAGAGCTGAGGTTTCCTGTTGCTTCCCCTACCACCTGATATCCATGCACCTGACTTATGTGTGTTCAAAGGTGCCTGTTTACTTGACCCACGTCTGGACAGTAGCCAGACCCTAGGGAAGAATGAAGCTAAAAAGGGAGGTCCATAGCCAGCGATCTCTGTGTACTGAGCCCCTTTGCATCTGTCCCAGCTACAAACTGAACTTTGAAACCACCTTTGAGAAAACAGAGTTCTTCCTATAAACCGTGGGGGATGACATAATTACCCTGTCTTATGTAACAGTCAACATGCATTAAAAACAGCTATCCTTTATAGGATACTGACTATGGGTCAGGCCCTGTGATAAATGCTTTATGCACATCAGTTCACACCAACCCTGCCAACTAGCTGTCAGTGATCCCACTTACACCCAGCCTCAGAGAGGTCAACACAACCTGTCTAGGATTACACAGCTACTGTGGCAAAGCTGGTCCTCAGAGAACTGCAGAGACACAGGGGGACTTGGAAATCATCTGACAAATGACAAAATGGATACATTGAGCGATCTGCCCAAGGACACAGAGTCAGAAGACTCAGGGACAGAATTCAGACCATCACCTTTTAGAACGTTCTCTCTCTCTCTCTGGCTTTCCTCTTTGAAGCTGTGGCTGGGCTGCGTGCTTGCTCAAAAAATTTGGCAACCCAATGGCAACCTGAGTTGTTTGATTGCCCTAGAAGCCCACAAGACGCCCACATGGAGAGAACATGATTTCCTCCAACGTCTGGACATGTCTTCTGACATCCACCCATATGTATTATACATGAAACTTCTCTCAATCTACCCCTAGATCCCTTCCCCCTTTCTCTCTTCCTCCCCTCTCCCTCTTATCCTCCACTTCTGCCTCTCTTCATTTTCCTCTTCCTCTCACCCCCCTCCCACTCTCCCTGCCTCTCGTCTAAAATAAATTTTTAAATGAAGCTGTGACTGATTTATCACGGTGATCTCATCAGAAACCTGCTTAGTCAGATTTTTTTTTCTTCTCATGCCTATATGTCTCCTTCCTCCCAGCTTCCTTTACCCTTTTCATTTCAGCTAAGGGAAAGCCATGGAGGGAGCACAAGAGTTACCATCTCCACCTCATAGAAAGTTCTAGAAACTTCCATCGGTCTGCACTCATTAATCGGATTAGTAATGAGTTAACCAAAGAGGATGAAAGTGTACCCTCAAAGAAAGAAGCAGGAGGCAGGAAGGCAGGGAAGAAGTGAAGGCACGAAGAAGGAAGAAAGAGGAAGAGGAAGGAGGAAGGAAGAAGGACGCAGAAAGGAAGAAGGAAAAAGAGAAGGAAGGAAGAAGAAGGAAGGAAGAGGAAGAGAGAAGAAGAAAGAAAGAAGAAAGAAAGAAGAATGAAAGAAGAAAGAATAGAGAAAGAAAAAGAAAGAAAGAAAGAAAGAAAGAAAGAAAAGAAGAAAAAGAAAAGAAGAGAAAGAAGAAGAAAGGAGAAAAGAAAGAAGAAAGAAAAGAAAGAAAAGAAGAAAGAAGAAAAAAAAGAAAGAAAGAAAGAAGAAAGAAAGAAAAAAAGAAGAAGAAAGAAAGAAAGAAAGAAGAAATAGAATAAGCAAAAATGTCATGGAACAGATCAGGTGAGGTCATGATCAATCAAAGGAACTTGTAATGAAAGTTTTTAGTCTAGAGAATGCACGTGTGCATCACTAGGAGATCAGTCAGATCAATGGTTGTATGGAATACTGTTCAATAACTAAAAATGACATCTTATAACTGTTGTAAAGGGCCAGCTAGTTAGCTCAGAGCGTAAAGGCACCTGCACACAACCTAGCCACCTGAGTTTGATCCCCAGAGAGAACTAACTTGTTGAAAATTGTTCTCCACAAACATCCCGTGGCTCTCTGTCATGGTTTGAAATGTGTCCCCCACAGTCTCATATGTTTGGGAAAGTCATGGTACTTTTAATAGGTGGCATCTTGCTGGAGAAAGGTGGTCATAGGGGGTGGGTCTTGAGGTGGATTAGTCCCACCCTACCTCCTGGAGAAGTCTGCTTTTGGAGCAGCAATCTTGCATCTCTCAGCCTCCAAGATGTTTGCAGTGATTTAGCTCGCTTCCAGCTTCAGCCAGCCAGCCATACCATGTCTGTCATGAAAGACCATATATCTCCTGTGGAACCATAAGGTGAATAAAATCTCCCTTTCCTCACTAAGTTGTTTGAGCCTCAGCGTTGTCTCACAGCAACATTATTCTATCTATCTATCTATCTATCTATCTATCTATCTCTATCTCTCTCTCTTCCTCTTCCTCTCACTCTCAAATTATATATATATATATATATATATATATATATATATATAGTGTGTGTGTGTGTGTGTGTGTGTGTGTGCATCTGTCTGCATGTCTGTCAGTATATCAGGGGGTATTGTGTGCTTGTAGAGGCCCAAGGGTGCCATCAGAAATCATTCTGTATTTATTGCTTTGTTCTTGGGATCCCAGGCTCTTCCTTCCTAAGCCAGAAGTGCAGGCCACCTCCATTTCTGCCTGATGTTTTTGCCTGGGATCTGGGATCTGAACACAGGTTCTTCTGCTTGTGAGAAAAGGACTTAACCCCTGAGTCATTTCTCCAGCCCCAAAATATTTTTTTTTCACATACAGGAAAATTATTTGTCATTACTAAAAAATCTGAATTTTAAACAGATTCTTGGACTGGTGGTTCATATCCATCAGCTCGTTCAACCTTAGCGCCTGTCTCATCACCAGTAGCTTTTCCAGAACTACTGCCTTCACCGTGAAGCTCCATGAGTTTTCCCAATTCAAACTTGGGTTTCTTCAGCATTTTTACTTTCCTAACGAAGACATCATGAAGTGGATAAGTAGACTGGCAAGCCTTTTCTATGTTTTTTCCAATGCTGTCTGGAATCAATTTATTGAGCACTTCTTTCAAGTCATTTGTCTGCACCTCTCTGGTCATGATTTCCATCATCTTCTTTCGGATCTGGCGGACCTGTTGCTGCTGAGCGTAAGAAGTCTTACATATCTGGTTGTTGCGTTTTTTGGTAAAACCCACACAGAACAAGCGAAGCAAATATCCGTCAGTTGTCTTGACATCAACATGAGCTTCTATCATGGTCTGCCATTTTTTGACCATGGAACACATCTTGTCCCGAGTAAGATCCATACCATGAAAGTTAGTCAGGCGGTTTTTGCCCTGAACATCCTCGGTTATTAGCTTGAATTTTCTAAACGCAACTTCATCATTCTGCAGATCAGCAAGGCTGACGTCAAACACATGACCCTTTAGGCCATCAGATGCAATTTTGGTTCCTTGAGTTCTGGTGACTAACGTTTTTTCCAATATTTCTAATATTGAACATTGCAGGTGCTTTCACGTCATACCAATCTTTCTTAGAAAATGGATCAACCACTTTCTTCTTGGCTCCCTTCTTGCCACCTTTCGTCAGGCGCTTGTTCTTGCCGACCGCCATGGTGCTGCTCCGGGAGCCAAAAGGCCCCAAAATATTTTTTAAAAGCACTAGATATAATGATATGAGAACAAACCATGACTTAGCAAATGATTAGTTCTACTTTTTATTTTTATTAGCAGATATTCACAGGAAAATAATATTTGGATTTATGTAACTGGTGTCAATCTCTCAGTAAGTTATGCTACACAGTCAATTGCTATGTTTGGGGGCTGGCAAGGTAGTTCAGAGTCCAGCTGGCAAGGTGCCTACTCACACACCTGGTAACCTGTGTCACATTCTGAGGGCCCACATGGTGGAAGGAAGGAATTGACTTCTGAAAGTTGTCCTTGGACCTCCACCCATGTTGACATAAATGCACATACTTTCCTTCCCTCGTTCCCTCCGTCTTCTTAGTTTCTCTCAAGTAAAGTAAATTTTTTTAAAGAGATGTTATTTTTAGACTGGAGAAATGGCTGTGGTTAAAGTGTAAGTGCTTGCTGCATAAACAAAAGGACCAAAGTTCAGATCTCCATATCCCACATAGAAAACACTGGGCGGTATAGCAGCCCACTTGAGATTTTAGCCCTAGAAAGTGGAGCCAGGTGGCAAGGCAGAAAGGGAAGTAACAAGAGGAAACGCTTAAGAGGGAGAGAAGTAAGAGGATAGAGGACAGGAAGGACTCAAGAAGTAACAAACAACATTAATATTGAATGTTACAACCAGATAGAAACCACTCATGTTATTAGTATATTTTTTAAATCTTTTTATTTAAAAAAAAAAGAATGAGAACAAACATACTCTCGAAGAACACATAGAGAGGAAAATTGGACAAAGAAGAAAAATGCCCTATGACATGCCAACTAGAATCTATAGGCAATTAAATATACCAAATACCAAGCATCATGGTTTGAAATGTGTCCCCCATAGTCTCATGTGTGGCAAGGTCATGGCACCTTGAGAGGTGGAACCTTGCTGGAGGAAGGCAGTCACAAGGGGTGGGCCTTGCGGTGGATTAGTCCCACCCTATCTCCAGGAAAAGTCTGCCTTTGCAGCAAGCAGTCTGCAGCTCTCAGCTTCCAAGATGTCTGCGGTGACTTAGCCTTCTCCAGCTTTGGCCGGCCAGCCATGCTGCCTCTGCTTTGAGAGACTGTTTCTCCCCTTTGGAACTGCAAGCTGAATAAATCTCCCTTTCTCCCTTAAATTGTTTGACTTTGGGTGCTTTCTTACAGCAATAGTTAAGAATAACCATTACACCAAGTATGTGATACCCTCTATTAAGATGTTGATCAAAGAGGTTGTAAAGGTCCCCAAAACAATACAGGTTTTTACCATTGCTCTTGATTGCCCTCCAGAAACTAATAGTAAGACTGTATCACTAAAGATGCAAGGTATGTTCGTCACAAGACAGGTATAGCAACCAGTCAGAATTGGTCTAGAAGCTTTCTCTTTGCTGAACAGGTTCATAGTACCAGAAAGTAGTTTACAAGCTTCTGGGGAGAAAAGTAATCAATAATCTCATTAATCCATGAAAGCTGCAAGCTGCAATAGCAATCACCCTGGCTAGAGGCAACCATCGGTGTAATAGTGGCATGAAAGTCAAGGGGGCAACCAATAGATATCTAGTTGGATTTAAGATCCACTTTTCAGCAAGGGATCACATGTCTGATACTGTAAATCAAAACAAGAACTATGAAGGGGGGGCTGGAGAGGTGGCTCAGGGGTTAAGCCTCCGCCTTGCAGGCGGAAGGTCCTGAGTTCGGATCCCAGATCCCACGTATAGACGCCAGGCGGAAGCGGGGGCGGCCTGCGCTTCTGGTCCTGGTAGGGCGGAGCCTGTGAATCCCGGGGCAGAAGGAGGTGGAGGCGTCCATGGTGGTTCGTGAATTCATCCGTGGTTCTACACATACACAGACACACACACATAGACATACACACACGCGCACACATACACACGCACATGTGCACAGTTGAATAAATAATAATAATAAAAAAAATTTAAAAAAAAAAAAAAAAAAGAACTATGAAGGGGGGGAAGGCTGGAGAAATGGCTCAGGAGTTAATCTTATGCCTCCCAAGCAGAAAGACCTGAGTATGGATCTGAGTCCACCAAAAAAATAATGCCTGGTGGAAATGGCCACAACCTGTACTTCTGGCTCTGGAAATCTGAACCTGGGAAACCCCAGAGCAAAGCAAAAAGGAGGTGGAGCAATTCAGGATGAATTCCAAAGTCACACTTGTGCCTCCACAGGCACACACATATACACAGATTCACACACAAATAAACAAAAATAAATAAATAAGACAATTAAAAAAGAAAGGGGAGGAAAAGGGTGCAAACCATTAAGGTTTAGCTAGAAAAACACTGTATCAAACTGCATTAAAAGTATTTGTCATTAGTGCTCACTTCGGCAGCACATATACTAAAATTGGAACAATACAGAGATTAGCATGACCCCTGCACAAGGATGACATGCAAATTCGTGAAGCGTTCCATATTTAAAAAAAAAAAGTATTTGTCATTATACCCTTAAATTGGAGGAACACTAAGCAGTTAACTAAGAAGCTTCCTTTTGCAATGGAAGGTGTTTCATTAAAGAAGATATCAGCTGGTAAAAGTGCAGAAAAGAAAGGATGGCAGATGGCCGCCAAGTCATTCACCCACCCCAAGGCTCAGGGAAGGTTTCAGAAGAGGGAACAGTAAAACGTAAGAGCCTGAAGGGCAGATGGAGTAGGGCCAGATAATATCCTCTCAACATGAAAGGGCTGTTACATCCATGAGCACACAGCCGCTCTGCATATTTCTGTAACACCTCCGTGGGATTTGTCCTACCAGCATATCACCATAAAGGGCAGAGAACTCAAATGGCTCCACCCTAAGAGACTGATGAAGGTCAACCCCGATGGGAGGTGGATGCTTTCCTAAGTGGTATAACTATTGACATATGATTCACACTCCAGCAAGTGCTCAGGTACATGCCATCAAAGGCAACCCTAGTGAAATCCAGTGGACCACTCACGAAAGAAAGGATAATAGGAGGAAGACTGGCAGAAAGCAGGAAGAGTTATAGTGGGAAGGGGAGGGATGATGGAACTGAAGATTAAGGCATGAAACTATCATAAATTCACTGTGTTCAAGGGAGGGAGGGAGGGAAGGAGAGAGAGAGAGAGAGAGAGAGAGAGAGAGAGAGAGAGAGAGAGAGAGAGAGAGAGAGATCTAGGGTAAGTAAGGTAAAGAAGGTGCCTGCCAGCAAGTCTGGCAACCCAAGTTTGATCCCTGAAGAAGGAAAGAACCAGCTTCAGAAAGTTGTTCTCTGACCTCCACATGAGTGCCCTACCACGGTGTCTCTCTCTCCCTCTCTTTCTCTCCCTCCCTCTCCTAAAATAAGATATAAAATAATTTTTTATTTAATTCATTTCTTTTTTTTTGAGAGTGTCTGATTCATTTATTCCACATATTCTTTTTTAAACATTTTTATTATTATTCTGCTCATACAAACTTAATAGGTACACCACTTCCCTCCCTCCCTTCTCCTCCCCCCGAACCCCCTGCTCCCCCTCACCTAACCCCTCTCTCCCCATCCCCCAGTGCCTCCCCCCCAATCCCCAGAGAGTCCTTTAATGTGCATGCCAGACTCTCCTCTGGGCCCTCCTCTCCAATGACGTACAAGGACCAGTTGTATGTCCCTGAACCCTTTCCTGTGCTCCCCTTAAAGGATATAAAATAAATTTTTTAATGCTGGAGAGATGGCTCAGGATTAAGACTCTGCCTTGCAAACAGAAGGTCCTGAGTTGGGATCCTAGGTCCCACATAAAAAAAAAGCCAGACAAAAATGCACTTCCAGGGCTGGAGAGGTGGCTCAGGGGTTAAGCCTCCGCCTTCCAGGCGGAAGGTCCCGAGTTCGGATCCCAGATCCCACGTATAGACGCCAGGCGGAAGCGGGGGCATCTCAGAGTGAAGCAAAAAGGAGGTAGAAGCAATCCAGGATGACTTCCGAAGTCACCCTTGATCTTCCACATGTGCCCTCTGATACACACACACACACACACACACACACACACACACACAGTGAATGAATGAATGAATGAATGAATGAATGAAGTTTAAAATATATATTTTCTAAAGTGGTTCTAGGTGATTAGAGGTAAGAGCTCATCATATATATATGGAAGGAAGGGAGGGAGGAAGGGGGGAGGGAGGAACAAAGGAACAAAGGAAAGAAAAGAATGAGAGAAACTAAAAGACCTGACCACATTGAAAGGAAGCTAGTAGCTATATGGGAGAGAAGTTGGTGATATACATATACAAATTAAGAAGTGAAAACCGGGGGCAACTATCAACTCCAGGAGAAAAAAACTAGACAGAAAGAAAGAAACATTATCAACATTATTGTGGCATAACAATCATCTACATAATTCAGAGAATAGTAGCTGTGGAGTTACAGCACAGTGTGTCCAAAAAAAAACATGAATACGAACTCAACTAAAAGTCATATTAGGATGGGGAACAAAATTGTAGATAGGATGATGGCTAAGTACTACATCTTTGCCTTTCACTCTAAGAGATCAATGGATAATAGTTAACCATACTGGAAGGATGGGTCAAGGGTTAAAACTCTGCCTTGAAAGCAGAAGGATCACATAAAAATGCCAGGCAGAAATGATGTCAGCCTACACTTTCAGTTCTGGAAATCCCAGAGCAGAGCAAGGAAGAAGAGCAATCTAGGATGATTCCCAATGTCACTCTTGGGCCTCCATAGTTATGGTGCCTTCTGATACACACACACACACACACACACACACACACACACACACAGAGTAAATAAAAATTTAAAAGATAATAACTAACCAAACCAAAAAAAATAAGAAATAGCCATATAGACACTTTATTTGGAAATAAATACAAATCAATTTCAAGTGTTTATATTGTAAAGAGAAATTGGAAATAAAGAGACAAGTAGGATAGGTTCGTCAATGTAGGTTTTGTGTTGCTTTAATAAATGTAGGTGTTAATGTAAATTAAATGGCCTGACACACATGTTGAATACTGTATTCAGAAAGGTAGGGTTGATATCTGTGAATTAGCATAAGATGACTCAGGAGGCACTGTATGCAAAAATAGTTACAGGGAAATAAATAGAACACAACATTAAAGGTGTGCATATCAGCTGGATATGGCAGCTCACACCTGTAATCCAGCACTAGAAGATGGATCAGGAGTTTAAGGTCATTTTTAGCTATATAGTATGTTCTAGGTCAGTCAAGGTTACATGAAATTCTATCCCAATCTACCAAATAAAAAGGTTGGGAAGATGGCTCAGTGGGGTAAAGGCTTGCCATGTGTCATAGTTATGCACAAGTGTCAACTTGACTGTGAAGGGTTTGAGCTCTGGGCACAGTTGTAGAGAGTTGATGGTTGAGTTAAGCCCAGAGCAAACCTGAAAAAGATTGTCTAGCTGATGGGGAAGACCCAGCCCATGGTGTGTGGGATTAGGCCCTGGATAAATCAGAGTGAGCTGGTTGAAAGAGATGGCATCCTTCTGTTCACTTGGCCAGACATGCTGGTCTGACAAGTAAGGATTGTCCATCTCTCAGCCATTATGCAGTGATAGTGTGGCCAGTTCCCTCGGTCTTGGTGTTGGTTCATGCTCTCCCGTCAGGCTGGACTGAGAACTGTAACCGGACTGTTGTAAGAAAGTAAACTCCTTGTTCCCTTAAGTTGTGTAATGGTCATTATCAGCAACCATGCATGTGGACTGCAACACCATGTAAGCCTGGCAACCTGAGTTCATATCCCATGTAAAAATCAAATACTGTGGGGCTGGAGAGATGGCTCAGAGGTTAAAACTCTGCCTCGCAAGCAGAAGGTCCCAAGTTCAGATTCCACGTCCTGTGTAAAAACCACCAGGCAAAAAGACAGCAGCCTTCACTTCCAGTTCTGATGGGCAGAGCCTGGAAAATCCCAGAGCAAAGCATAAAGGAGATAGAAGCAATCGAGGATGATTCCTAAAGTCACCCCTGCTCCCCCTCAGGGGCATACAGTGCCCTCTGACTCTCTCTCTCTCTCTCTCTCTCTCTCTCTCTCTCTCTCTCTCGCTCTGGCTCTCGCTCTCTCACTTGCTCACTCGCTAAAAAAAATCAAACACTGAGGCATGTACCTATAATCTTAATGCACCTACAGGAAATGGAAGGTGGAGACCTGAGAATCTCCAGAAGCTCCTAAACCAGCCAGCCTCCCTTGCATAGCAACAGTGGAAAGTCAAGAGATCTGGTCTCCAAAAAACATGGAGAGGCAAGAATGATGTCTAAAGGCTTTCCTTTGTCCCCTACATGCACAATGTGGCTTGTGCACACACGCATACACACAAACATTCATACACATTCATACACACACCACACACATGCATATACACATACCCATTAACACATGCATATACATACACCCCATTACACACATGCACAACTCTCATCATACACATATATACACACCACACACATGCATACACAAACCCATTGTACACATGCAAACATACATTTCTATTACACACATGCATAAACATGTCTATCACACATATCTATAAACACCCGTCACACACATGCATATACACACCCATCACACACACTATATATAGAAGCCAGGCATGCCTGTAATTACAGCACTCAGAGAAAATCACTACAAGTTTGAGGCTGGACTGGTCTGCACAAGACCAACCAAAATTATATAGCAAGATCCTGTCTCAAGAAAGACAGAAAGAGAGAGAGAGAGAGAGAGAGAGAGAGAGAGAGGGAGGGAGGGAGGGAGGAAGGAGGAAAGGAAGGAGGGAGGGAAGAAGGGAAGGAAGGAAAAGAAAAGAGAGAGAGAGAGAGAAAGAGATGAAGATTGAATCTAGGACTTCACTCACACTAGGCAACCATTTTGCCTACTGAGTCACCTTTCCCGCCACAATTCCACTTCAAAATGAAGATCTCCACCCCCCCAGGTTTTGTTTGTGAATTGACTATTGAAATTCAAGAGGGAGGGGTTCTGAGCCCATGCTTCTACTTGTGAAGTCATCTGTAAATAAGGACGATGTGATCACTGACTACTAAGAACTCACCACATTCCGCACACACACAAAAAGTTCATATTTAGGGATACGCTTAAAGATTTTCAGTTTCTCTGAAACTGAACTCAGATGTTCATCAACCATCAGGAAAATGTATGTCTACTTCTATTTAGAAAATGAAATACAAGTGATCTGAGAGATGGTGCAGTGGTTAAGTAAGCGCTTGCCACACTGGCAAAAGGACAGACAAGTATGACAACCTACCTGTAGTTTCCAGCTGTATAAGGCTGTATAAATAAATAAGCTGTATAAGGATCCCCAGAGCGAGCTGGCTAGCCAGACTAGCCCTAGAGGTGAGCTCTGGGTTTAATTAGAAACCCAGCATCAGGGGCTGGAGAGGTGGCTCAGGGGTTAAGCCTCTGCCTTGCAGGCGGAAGGTCCTGAGTTCGGATCCTAGACCCCACGTATAGACGCCGGGCGGAAGCGGGGGCGGCCTGCGTTTCTGGTCCTGGTAGGGCGGAGCCTGTGAATCCCCAGGCAGAGTAAACAAGGAGGAGGTGGAGGCATCCATGGTGGTTCCCGAATTCGCCCGTGCTTCTACACACACACATGCACACACGCACACACACAATTGAATAAATAACAAATACTAAAAAAATTTTTAAAAAAAGAAACCCAACATCAAAGAAAGAAGAGGAAGAAAAGAATAAGATGGAAGAGTGATAGAGGATAGTTTCTGATATCAACCTTGGACTGCTACATATGTCTGCACACATGTGTCCACATACAAGGGAATACACATACGCACATTCATGTACACTGTATACATGAACACATAAAAATGGGGTAGAAAGGAAAATGAAATGCAGGTAATCCCAAACCCTGAAGGCTACGACCTTACAGTTTACAAGACACCTCCACATTATTGTCCAACTTAATACTGTAAAAAAAAAAAAAAGCAAATAAAATAGAGGCATCTTGCCATCTGTGGACAAGAAAACAAATCAAGGGAAAGCAACTGGTCCATAAGCAATTCAACAACTTAGACAAGGACACAAATCCCTCACCAGATCAGCTCAGCATGAACCAGGGTGCTCCTCCCACCCCTACCACAGTGTCTCTGTCACAAAGTCTCTGAACCCAGAGAAATACACCAGGGCAGCTGATCAAGGTCATCAAGGGCACCAAATCAAGGTCGTCAGAATCCAGGAGATGAGGAATGATGGTGTGATTTGAAAAAAGATCATTGGGCAAAGGAGGTCCTCAAATACCAGAAATCACCAACTCTGCATCTCTCAGGCAGATCTTGGCCTGGTCCAGGCGTGCACTGGCTCCCTTCTCTCCCTCCCCCCACAGCCACAAGACATCTGATCCCAGGTCCTCAGCCCACCCTAGGCTCCTACGCACAGCAGCAGATCGGGTGAGCTGAGCCAGCTGGAACAAAGCAGAAGTCCACAGGAAGAGTGAAAATCAGGACTGACAGATGAGGACAGGAAGTGGGCTTGAGCCATTAAGACAGCAGTCTAGAAGTGAGGCAACGCTACCAGACGCATTGCTCAGCTGGAGTTGGACAAGACCTTGGGGCTTGGAAAAAGGGGAAAGAAATGCAGGTCATAGCTCCTCCTCCAGTGCGTCAGGGTTCCCCGCCTCCACTGCAGGCCAGTGAGCCACTGGCTGCCCGGAAGAGCCAAAGAGTCTTCTTCTCTTGCTTTCTTGTCTTGGTCCCGTGTTTGGGGGATACCGGCAAGGGAAGAAGCCATCAGACTGAATGAAGACTGATGTCAATGCTCTTATCTTTATGGGGACCCATTGCTGAACCACATGCAGCACATGACATAGTATCTATGACTTCAAACTAGGGCTAGAGTGTGGCTCGGTGATAGGGTCCCACCCAACCTGTGTAAAACCCCATGCTCCACCTCCCAGTATTGCAGTGGTGGGAAAGCAAAGAAAGGAGAGAAAACAAAGTCAGATAACTTACACTTTGCATGTCTGAGTCCCATCTTCCTGTTTATGAAATGGATATTACACCAATGCAGACCTCCTGGCCTGAGGTTCCGCTTAAGCAGGATCATGGGTGTAACTGGCTGCGTGTAAGTCCAGAGAGTACCCTTAGCGGTCAGGGGTCCCCCCCCCCCGTCTTCTGCCTTTCCAAAGCTGGCTGCTGCTTAAGTCTTCATCAAGTCAGATGACCCTAGTCTGAAGAGCCGCTCCCATCTCTTGCCCCTACAGTGGCTGAAGTTCTCCTTCATCTATGACCCTAGTCTGAAGAGCCGCTCCCATCTCTTGCCCCTACAGTGGCTGAAGTTCTCCTTCATCTATGACCCTAGTCTGAAGAGCCGCTCCCATCTCTTGCCCCTACAGTGGCTGAAGTTCTCCTTCATCTCCTGGCTCCAGATGGCAAAGGAGCCACTGGCAAGAACTGGCACTGATACCGAACGGTAAAGCTACTGGCTAATCACATTTCCCCCACAAATACCTGTTTATATTAAGCAAAAAGGAATATCCTGTCTGCAGTCAACAAAACCAAGCAGGGTGCTCTTCCCAACCTGAGGTCTTTCTCACTGAGGTTACTCAGTGGCCGCCGAGGCTGAGTAGACTTGTCTCTGTATTCTAGAAGGGCCCAGCAGCCTACCGGAAGGTAGTTCCATAAATGTGTGCATCTCTGAAATACAATAGAAACAACACCCCTATTTAAAGCTGCTCTTTTATCAGTTAATTTGTTAAAGAGAGAGAGAGAAAACACATGACGTGCAAGTGGAGGTCAGAAGACAACTATCATAAGCGAATTCTCTCCTCTTACTTCTGGGGATCAAACTCAGGCCATTAGGTTCTCAAGCAGTCCCCTAACTTACTGAACGGTCTTACTGGTCCCTTAAGGCTGTCCTCAAACAGCGCAGTCCTAGATAGGGTATGAGAACTGGCCAAGGTGACATGATACCACAGGCAGAAGAAAGTAGACAGCTAGGGGCTAGAGAAATGGTTCAGGGGTTAAGACTCTGGACCTGAGTTCAGATTCCAGATCCCACATGAAAACTCCAGATAGAAATAGTAGTGGCCTGCACTTTTGGCCATGGAAGGTGGAGCCTAGAGCATATCAGAGTGAAGCAAAAAGAAGGTAGAACAATCCAGGATGACTCCTGAAATTACCCTTGGGCATCACAGGCACACACAGTGCTCTCTGATACACACAGGCATACACACACACACACACACACACACACACACACACACACACCATAATTTAAAAAACATAGACATCTAAGATTGCACAAAGTACAGTTTACTGTAGGACTTACTCAGAGAGGTGTGGTCAGTAAGGGGTATAGTCAGAGACAGTGGCATAAGACACTGTGTGGACCAGAAAGAGGAACATATTTACAAGCCATCCCTAAGTGACTTCCTCCTGGCTGCGATGTTCCTGATTCACTTCTACATCTCATCAAATAGTCAAGTGTATTCCTGGGGTTGGAATCTACTTGTAAAGTCCCACATTTGACTCTAGTGGCTTTATCTCCTTATGGCTTGCTGAGAAACTACACAGGAAAAACCAGCTAGAGTTATTCAGGTTATGACTCAAAATGGCTGCAGTCCTGACAAACAGAACCCACACAAAAAGCATGTGTATAAGCTTAGATACCTGAGTAGAGGAAACCACAATAATGGAGCTGGGGTTTTGCAGGTTATAACAAAGCTATAATCCCCTTAAGTTCTGAAAGATGTGAAAAGGGGAAGTGTGCTAAAGGCCACAGATCTGCCTGGAAGTCCCCTCTCGCCCACACCTTATCTACTTCCAGGAGTAGGCCATCTTAGCCTCTGCACACCAGCGTCCCCCATAAAGCAAACCTGAGGTTTGACACCTGCTGACCAAGACAACTGGCCCCTGGCTCTGGGCCCTCATGTCCCTGACCACCTTCTTCTCAGATGGTGGATGCCCTGTTAGCGCTTCTTAAAGACCGCCTTACCCCTTGCTCCCTCCAATTTACCGCTCAGCCAGAGCTATTCCCCTGGCTCCACACTTCTCTTCGCATATCCCAAGTTTTGCTAAGGTTTACAACGTGTGAGGCATTGCATCTACATTTTACCCACAATGCCCTGGTTTAACTTCAAGCAGCTCTGTAATGCTGAGGTTGTTATCAGTCCCATTTACAGATCATTTACAGATGAGGAAACTAAAATCCAAGGTGGCATACCCCTTGCCCAAGGTCACACAGTAAATCAACTCACACTCACTTGTATTTGCACATTTCTATGGAACTGTGTTTGCTTGAGGATGTTGTAAAGTCTTGGTGGGGGGACACTTCAGTGTGTGCATCTGTGGAGACCCAGGATGGTATCAAGAATCATCCTGACTTGCTCTACCTCTTAATGCTTTGCTCTGAGGTTTCCCTGATCTTCCAGGGAAGGAAATGAGCATTTTCCATAGGCTCTGTGGATAGGAACTCAGGTCCTTTTGCGTGCAAGACTTTAACCTCTGAGCCATATCTCCAAATAGATGCTATGAAGTCTTTAAGGGAAGAGCCTGGGTTTGCTTCTCTCTTGTCTCCTGTGTTATACAGGTGTGTGGTGAGCAAGGTCTCAACCCACAACTCTGAGCATGCGTCATCACCAGGGAGCTTGGTAGAAAAGCAGAATCTCAGGCCCCACCCCATCAGAATTTGCATTTTTCTCAAGAGAACCAGATAATCTGCGTTCATCATCTAAGGACACACTGGTACAAAATAAATTGAACGTATGGTGCTATGGGCACTCACACCAGCAAGGCAAGCTTAGGAAAATGAACACACACACCCCACCCACAGGGCTCTGGATTTCCAGAACCTCACCACTGGAAGAATCAGAGTCGGCAAGTTAAGCCTGGGAAGCCAGGTCCTCAAGTCTTGCTCAGCATCCATTCCTAAAGGCGTCTAGACAGTACTGGAATGTTTTTAGAGCGCCACCTGCTGGTGTCGGGCATGCACCACCCATTTCTGTTCCTTGTATTCCCTTTTCTGTCGACATCCTCCTTGGTTCTTTCTAGGTTTATTTCTGTTCCTTCGGCATTCACCATTGCCTTTTCCAACCACTGGTTCACTCTCTAAGTGACACCAGCACACTGCTTCACATTTGTTCAGCCCCTTGATGGCCTGTGTTCAGTTCAATATCCCGGGCATTGTTGAGCTTCTAGTGTCTACCACCTAAGTCGGTCTTGTGAATGGTGTCCAAGTGGTAAACAAGCCTAGCCTGCAGCCGTGGGGCCAGGTCTTGGCACGTTGTGGCAAAGCTTTGCGGGAAGACAAGGCTCGGATAACACTAGACCCCTAAAGCTCCTGCTAAAGGCTGCAGACCTGCCTGATAGTCCTGTCCCATCAGCTCCAGAAGGAACTCCTGCTTAGCCTGCAGCCCTCAGAAACAGCCCTGAGGCTTGACACCTGCTGACCAAAACATCTACCCTCATCTCCCTGACCCCTTTTGGGGATGATGGATGTCCTAAGAGCTGAGGTGGGCACTCCTGAAGGACTTGCTTCCTTCAGCTTACCACTCCATGAAATTTCTAGTTCTCCATTTACTTTCTCAAGTGTAGTAGAGTCTACGTATGATAATATCAACAATATCCTGCTCTCCTTTGGATCAGCTTGTATCCTCCCCTACAGAGTCTCTATGTGAACCAGGTTTATATTTGATCTGTCAATTCTTCTGCCTCTCTTAGTGGGGAAAGAATGGCAAACACCTTCAACCATGTGTAGGTGCCATGTTGTCCATGAATAAAGAGAAACTGATACAAGGGACAGACTTAAGAAAGAAGCATTTATTAAGAATCGAGGGCACGGTGGCCAAGGGAGCCGGAGTTTAGCTTAAGGTGGGAGAGCAGTAGAACAGAAGAGACAGCTTAAGGTTAAAGGGATCAGGGAGAGAGCCACCATGATTGCATGGCATGAGAAGGAAGACAGAAGAGAAAGGTGGGTAGAGAGACCAGAGAACTTGGAGAGCAGGAGAACGGATAAAGCCCAGGTAGGTCTCTCCTACTAAGGAGTGTCTGTGGATTTCTAGGGAATGAGGAAAAGAGGTATGGTTTTTACCAAATGGCCACCTGGTTAAGGTGGATGTTTTACGTAATGGCAACTGTGACTAACAGCTTCTACCTGCTGGTGCCAAGTTACAGGTTCATGCCACAGGAGTCAGCCACCAGGTCCTTCTTTCTCATCAGACACTGAAATTCTAAATCTCAAGCACTAGCAGCAGCTTTCTGCTTTGTTCCTTACCACTCACCTCTATCTTCTCCCTGAAACACACAAAGAAAGCATTGGGACAAACCCCTCAGGGAAAAAAGTTACATATGGGGCTCACTTCTCTGGTGCCCTCCCTCCCCCAATCTTCATTCCTTAAATTCTATTTGCTTTAGACCCAAGTTTCGAGTCCTGTGATATTGTCAAGGCTTTACATCATTTTCTGTTTTGCCTCAATGTCTCACAAGTAAATCAGCAAATTATTTTACTAGAGAGGGAAGAGGAGAAGGCAAACACAACTTTCAGAATTCAGTTTTCTCCTTCCACCATGTGGGTTTCTGGGAATCAAACTCGAGCTTTTGAATAGGCACTTTACTGGCTGAAGGTTGAAAAGCAGAAGAGGCCAAGTCCCTCTGAAACATCCAAGTATGGGGTGTGTGTGTGTGTGTGTGTGTGTGTGTGTGTGTGTACTGTCTTATTTTTGCTTTTTGTTTTGTTTTGTTTTTGTGGTATGGGGAGATCTCTTACTTGTTCTTGAAAGGAATCCAAGTCTGATACTGTTTTTAAATAATAAAGATCGGGCTGGAGAGATGGACTAGAGGTTAAGCTTCTGCCTCTCAAGAAGAAAATTCTGAGTTCTGATCCCAGATCCCACTTAAAAGTGCCAGGGGGAAATGGTTGTGTCCTGTACTTCTGATCCTGGAAGACAGAGCTTGAGAAACTCCAGGGCAAAGCAAGAAGGAGGTGGAGCAATCCAGGGTAATTTCTGAAGTCATCTCTGGGCCTTCACAGGGACACACGGTGCCCTCTGATACACATACACACACACACACACACACACACACACACACACATGTTAAATAAATAAATCTTTAAAAATAATAAAGATCTTTTTCAGGCTTGCTAGAGAGGTGCACTGAGATGGATTGTGTATGAAATACAGAGAGCCGTGCTAATGGAAAGTGAGGTTTGGGATTCCACCTGCTAGAAAAGAGATCTCATTCCTTAATAGGAAGCATGAAAGGCTGAGAGGAATTATAATCATGGAAAAAACAAAAGTACAGAAATTTACTGGCATTAAACACACTGGTGCTTTCTGGAACTCTTATTGGAGTAAGGTCATAGCCTGAAACCTCAGGGATTCCTGTTTGACTGGAAATGTCTCTCTCTGGCCCATGCTGAGTATCTGGAAGGATTTGATTATCTGGCTCTCAAACTGGCAATCCAAGAACACACTAGAAACTAGGAAAGCTTTCCCACAATCCTACCTCTCCTTCCTACCAATCGGAAGTCCCACACCTAAATTTGCATACAGAATTCCAGCCCCTGGTTATAAATAAAGTCTGGTGAGACTGGGCGGTGTCCTCTTATCTCTTCCTCTGGGAGGCGGTGGATTCTCACCTCTCCAGGACTACTGTTTTCTATATTTCTGTCTCTGTGTGCTCTTTTTTTCTGTATTTCATAGTTCCTGGTCCCAGGACAGTTTCGTGAGTCATCACACTGGACATAACATATTTAATGGAATTTTAGTTAAGAGTAATGGCGGGCCATGAGCTGAAGCTTGTCCGATATAGTGAAATATCTTTTAGTAATACTGGCGATCAGCTGCAGGAGAAGCTGGGATAGGTGTTCCCACAATGAGCCACAGGATGAAGATGATGCCTTACTTTTCCAGACTGACTAGAGAAAATGTCTTACTACAAGGTGAACACATGTTGGGACCACAATATTCCAAAAGTTATCTAGTCAGCTAAGGTTTGATAGGATATACGGTCATGTAAACCAGGTTGCCTTGGCCTGGGATGGAGGAAAGCTGCAGAGGGTGTGACGAATCCCGTCTACAGGGGCAGCATCCTGACCTAACAGATATAAGCTGCTGCTGGGACAGAGCAAAAGTCATACGTGTACTTAGCTTTTTTGTTTGTTTGTTTTAGAGTGAGAGAGAGAGAGAGTGTGTGTGTGTGTGTGTGTGCGTGAATGTGTGTGTGTGTGTATGTGTGTGTGTGTGTGAGAGAGAGAGAGAGAGAGAGAGGCCACTGTGTATGTCCCCGTGGAGGACCAAGGGTGTCTTCAGGAATTATCCTGGATTGCTTCTACCTCATTTTTGCTTCACTCTGAAATTTCCCAGGCTTTGCCCACCAAGGTTGGAAGTCTAGGCTGCAGCTATTTCTGCCTGACATTTTTTAATATGGGACCTGAGATCCCAACTCAGGATCTTCTGCTCGCAAGACAGTCTTAACTCCTGAGCCATCTCTCCAGCTTATACTTAGCTTTTAATTTGGGGGTGGAGAGATGGTTTAGGGGTTAAAGCCTCTGCCTCAAAGCAAAAGGACCTAAATCCAGATCCCCTGATTCCACTGGAAAATGCCAGGCAGAAATGGTAGCAACTTGCACTTCCAGCCCTGGAAAATGGAACCTGGAACACCTCAGAGCAAAGTCATAAGGAGGTAGAGCAGTGCAGGATGATTCCTGATGTCACTCTTGGGCCTCCACAGTCACACACACTCAAGCTCTCTCACACACTCACACACATGGAAATGAATGAATGAATGAATGAATGAATGAATAAAAAAATGTCTTTTGGATTATTCAGTGGGAAACTGACCCATGGGGGCAGCACAGAGAAGAGTGAAGGCTGGAAGGAAGTTAAGAGGCCCCTATTTCAGAATCCCATGCACACTACCTATGGTATCTGCTCTCACTCTCTCTCATAAATAAAACTTTATTTTATTTCATTTCATTTTATTTTATTTGTTTGTGTCTGTGTGTGTGTGTGTGTGTGTGTGTGTGTGTGTCTGTGTGTATTAGAGGCCACTATGTGCCCCTGTGGAGAACCACTAAGGGTGATTTCAGTAATCATCCTGGATTGTTCTACCTCCTCTTTGCTTTGCTCTTCTAGGACCAGAAGTGCAGGCTAATGCATTTCTACCTGGCATTTTTTATGTGGGATTAGGGGTCCAAACTCAGGACCTTCAAGGTAGAGTCTTAACCCCTGAGGCATCTCTCCAACCCAATAAAAAAAAATTAAAGAAAATTGAAAACATGTATCACAAGTCTTTGAAGTACCAATTCCATTCTTAGTTACTTAAAGATCAAGATCAAGTTTTTTTCATAGAAACATTTATTGCAGAAAATGTCTATAATATGGAAAAACTGGAAATAACCTATCAATCAACATGAAACTAATTAATTACTACAACCCATTAAAAATCATGGCTGAGGATGTAACTTAAAGGTAAAGTCCTTGCCTGACTTCCAAGAGACTCTGGATTCAATCCCCAGCACCATAAAAATTTTAAAGAGAAGTCTCTGACCCAATCATCGTGGCATGCATGTATTCTCTCTCCCTCTCTCTCTCTCTCTTTCACTCACTCTCTCATCCTCCTCCCTTTCTCTTTTAAATGAACACATTTTTAATTTTAAAAAGATAAGAAAATGTTTACAAAAAGATTTGCAAATAGGAGGGAGTCTGGCAGGGGAGAAGAGTTGTAAAGGGAAGAGGAGGGGAGATGAGGTTGTGGATTAAGGCGCGACAATCTAACTTCACTACATTTATGTACAAAACAAAAAGAAGAAGAAAATTTAAAAGATAAGAAAACTGGAATAAAGTGTGGGGATAGGGCAATGGAAAAGCATTTGCCAAGCATGCATAAGTTCCATCTGCAGTACCACAAAAATAGAGAATAATAAAGCTTCAAGTAAGAATGTGAAGGAATGTTTATTGGGATCTCATGACAACAACTGAAAAAAATTAGGTCCTAAAAGAATTTATACAATATGATCCCACTTATCTTAAAGATAATTATATACTATCTATGCAAGTATAATATATAATTACTTTAGCATAACTATATATTAGATATAGTTATATATTTTATTATATATTCTAGAAGAATAAGCACCAACCTACTTTTGTAGACGTCTATAGACGTCTTCTGTTTTTATTTAGCTTTTAAATAGTTCCTATATTTATCTGAGAGACAGAGATAGTGCTCAGGCACATGGCAGAGGTAACAATTCTTACAAGTTGGTCCTCCCCTTGGAACTTCAGGGATTGAACTCGGGTCTCCATGTCTGCAGGCAAGTGCCTTACCCACTGAGCCACTGAGTCGTCTTGCTGCCTTTGGGTTTTTCTGTGGTACACGTGTTTTAATGGATTTACCAAAAAAAAATTTCCTTCAATAGTAGTACTATTTGGGACATCAGATTCTTTTTTTTTTTTTTTTTTAATTGCAAACTCTGCCCTTGGCTTCACCTTCTCCAGAGTGCTCTGAGATAAAGAATAAACTCTCCCTCCCTCCCTCTCTCTCTCTCTCTCTCTCTCTCTCTCACACACACACACACACACACACACACACACACACACACACCACACACACCACATCCTGCCATCCAGCACTGACCGCCCCCCCGTGCGTTACCACCGGAGAACAAACCTTTCCACAGTGCCTTGTCCCTCGGTTTCCCTCCCTCGCCTGCACTGGGTCATTTTGAAGGCGTCTGAGACAACCCGGGGCCTGGGAGCGCACCCTGCCTGGGTGAATGGCAGCCCCGAGCGCGGGCGGGCTGGGCGCAGGCTTGGGCCATTACTCAGCTCCTTCCAGCTCATCGGGTGCCCCACCCCTAGGGTCATCCTTCTCCGGCCCGCGCCCCGGACACACCGTGACACCAACTTTCCTTGCTTGTTTTCCAAGCCGGTGTTTCTCTTATTCTAGTGTGCGATCTGATAGGTGTGTGATCCCACCCCTGTGGCCTCAGCCCTGGAGAGGAAACCCTCAAATACCTTGGAGCCCAGGCTGACCTTGAACTCATGATCCTCCTATCCCTTCCTCCAAAATTCAGTCAGGAGCCACCACTACGGGCTGGGTGGTTATCTCTTAATCTCTCAGGGGTCTGTCCCCTGTCCAGGTGGTCAGTCTCCAAGGTATTTGAGGGTTCTCCTAAAAGTATGTGTAGGTGTTAGCATTTACTAAAAGAATAATTAGCATTTCAAGCCTGAAACCACAGGTTTGGGGTTCCAACTGCAATTTTAAAACATGCCTGTAAGGTACATATCTATATATCTGATGCACAGAATTTGCAATCTAAGGAGATTTCGATTAAGTATGGACATTCCGTGGATGCTTAGAAGAGGCCAGACAGGTTTAAAATGTGACTCTTTTTAAAAACTTAATGTACCCGTGAAAATTAAACAACTGTATTGGTTACATTAGCAAGTGCACCTTATTCTCAGATTGTACTGAGGGATTCAGGGCCTGATTTTTTTTGGGGGGGGAGGGAGGGGTTGCAAGTTGGCCGTGAAAACCAGCCTTGTTCTGCTGACTACACTGAGACCCCAAACAGAGCCCACTTCTACTTGCAGGAGGGGTGTCTCTTGGCAATTTATCTCCTGGAGGGAGGGGCTTCTGTGCATTCTGTTCAGAAGCCCAAGCTCTGGGCTACGTGACACAGAGAGCAGCCTGTGAAAGTGGAATAAAGGGGATGGATGAGAGAAAGTTCTGAGGTATGGGCAGAGTTCACTGGGTTGGGGGCACAATGAACTGAAAACCCTAAGGGACCCTTCAGCTAGCCCCTTCAGCTGGCGGGGATAATAAGGCCAGGGTTCAACACTTGCCAATGTCACACCTGTGAATGGGGATTGAGAGCTGCACCAATTCAGTCTCTTGTCTGGTCTCACTCTAGAGACTGGACTCTCCCACCAGGCCCAGGGACCTGAACTAGACTAGTTATTAGAGGACCAAAGTAGCCTGTCCATCCCCTCGTGCCTGGGGACTAGGTGAAACAACTGTTCTCCTCCACACTCCTGGGATTCATCTGCCCACATCCCCAGGTCAGTCTGAACACTTGAAGAGTGTAGGTGGTACATGAAGAAGGACAAAGATCATGTACATATGCATGAGACCTGCCCCCACTTCCTGTCCCACGAACATCCACGCATAGGGGCCAAGCCTGTTTCCACCCAGCGCGGCCTCCCTGCACCGACCGCTCTTGTCCAGAGCTACAGCTGGGGCCAGGATCCACTGGCAGGCTCCGGGCATTCAGGATCACAGTTCAACACACAGCTCTCCACATCTGTCACCTGGGCCCACGCACAGGAGTGCATTTAGCTAGTGAAGTTCATTGATAAATGTCTTCTCAGGGATAGCAACGGAAAAGATCAGAACAACCTAGCAAAGGGTGGTCTTAACCTGTAAGTTCACTTCCCTCCCATCTCTTTCCTCTCCTCCTCTTTTAACCAACTCTGGGCCAAGGATGTGGTTTCTCTCCATGTTGGATGTCCTATCTCCATCCCTCTTTTCCTTCAATGTAGCACAATGTCCTTAAGTTTCATCCACATTATAGCATGTGTCAGAATTCTTATTCCTTTTAACGTTGAATGACATTCCTATAAAGAGTAAATAAAACACTGCACAACGGACTAGACAGAAATTTTTTTTAATTTAATTTTTTTATTATTATCTATTCAATTGTGCGTGTGCGTGTGCGTGTGTGTGTGTGTGTGTGTGTGTGTGTGTGTAGAACCACGGGCAAATTCGGGAACCACCATGGACCACCTCCACCTCCTCCTTGTTTACTCTGCCCCAGGATTCACAGGCTCCGCCCTACCAGGACCAGAAATGCAGGCTGCCCACCCCCCTCCCCGCTTCCGCCTGGCGTCTGTCCATGGGGTCTAGGATCCAAACTCAGGACTTTCCGCCTGCAAGGCAGAGGCTTAACCCCTGAGCCACTTCTCCAGCCCCAAGAAGCTGAATGTTTTAAATCAACATTTATTTTGATATTCTTCAGCAAAGCTGAAAGATTTACACATGGAGACTCACATAGCCAAGAGGTTCCATCCAGTCATGTTTAACAATGCTGTACTGGTTACTCTTTGTGTTGCTGTAAGATACCACTGAAGCTCAAACAACCGAAAGGAAAAAAAGGAGATTTTTTTCAACTTACAGTTCCAGAGGAGAGGAAGAGTCCTTCATGGCAGAAAAGGCTTGGCCGACTAGCAGAAGCTAGAGGAGGCCTAAGTCACTGCAGACATCACAAAGCTGAGAGCTGCTCCAAGTTTAAGAGCAGACTCACCCAAGCAGGGTGGTGCTAGCCAACCTCAAGGCCCACCCTCTGTAACTGTCTTCTTCCAGGGAGGTTCCACCTCATAAAGGTACCACAAACTTCCCAAATATTGCCAGCAACTAAGGACAACTCACATTTCAAACTGTGACAAACACTGATCTCTGAATCTGAAAGCGGCTGTCCATTACCTGGCTAGATCATCAGCACACCTGTTCTTGCTCTATCACGAGCCTGCCTTCCTTCCTTCTTTCCTGCCTTCCTTCCTTCCTTCCTTCCTTCCTTCCTTCCTTCCTTCCTTCCTTCCTTCTTCCTTCCTTCCTTTCTTTTTCTTTCTTTCTGTCTTTCTTTTTTCTTTCTTTCTCTTCTTTCTTTCTCTCTTTCTCTTTCTTCTCTTTCTTTCTTTTTAGAGAGAGACAGAGATAGAAAGAGTACATGCATATTTCTTTTAGTTGTATAGCTCTTTATTAGCAACTAAAATAGAAAACAATTGCTATACAACAAAGGTAGTAAATTTTTATGTTTGAATGTTTGTTATATTCTAATATGATTTAAAAAGCCTCTACCCTTTTCTGTGTACATTTTTAAGTATATCTGCACAAGTCTGCCAAGAGTGAAAATTGAAGATATGATATAAATGCTTTATAGGTTACTTTAAAAAACTATCTGCCACAATTGGCCTCTTCCATGTCATCTATTTTTTTTTAGAAATTTCTTTCTTTTTTTAACTTTATTTATGTGTGTGTGTGTGTGTGTGTGTGTGTGTGTGTGTGTGTCTCAGAGGGCTCTGTGTGTCACTGTGGAGAACCAAGGGTGATTTTGGGAATCATCCTGGATTGCTTCTACCTCTTTTTTGCTTCATTCTGGGATTTCCCAGGTTCCACCTACAAGAGTTGGAAGTGCAAGTCATTGCCATTTCTGCCTGGCAGTTTTTGTTTGTTTGTTTGTTTCAACGTGGGACCTGGGATCTAAACTAAGGACCTTCTGCTTGGGAGGCAGAGTCTTAACCCCTGAGCCATCACTCCAGCCCCATGTCATCTATTTTTAATCAGAATGTTTAGATGCCAGCCATCCTTCTGCTGCCCCAAATAATAAGGCATTTTTTTAATGAGCCAACATTAAGGAAGACTTACACCTGGTAGAAAAGAAGGAAAGACAGTCCTAAAGTTCTGAAGTTACAGAATTTTCTCCACACCCCAAACCAGAATTGACATCTTAGTAAAGGCTGCACAGAGTGTGGGCAGGTGCAGGCGATCTGAGGATCCGGAGCATCACGGGATCCTGAGGGTGATTTTGGGAATCATCCTGGATTGCTTCTACCTCTTTTTTGCTTCATTCTGGGATTTCCCAGGTTCCACCTACAAGAGTTGGAAGTGCAAGTCATTGCCATTTCTGCCTGGCAGTTTTTGTTTGTTTGTTTGTTTGTTTCAATGTGGGACCTGGGATCTAAACTAAGGACCTTCTGCTTGGGAGGCAGAGTCTTAACCCCTGAGCCATCACTCCAGCCCCATGTCATCTATTTTTAATCAGAATGTTTAGATGCCAGCCATCCTTCTGCTGCCCCAAAAATAAGGCATTTTTTTAATGAGCCAACATTAAGGAAGACTTACACCTGGTAGAAAAGAAGAAAAGACAGTCCTAAAGTTCTGAAGTTACAGAATTTTCTCCACACCCCAAACCAGAATTGACATCTTAGTAAAGGCTGCACAGAGTGTGGGCAGGTGCAGGCGATCTGAGGATCCGGAGCATCACGGGATCCTGAGTGGTTCAGCTGAACTCTCCGTGTTGACTAGCCAGCTTCTACACTGGCTTGATGGGGCACAATTCAAAAAGGAGAAGCTCATGTGCATTCTGTTCTTCTGGCGCTCTATGATGCCCTTTACTTACACAGGATCTAATCGCCCTGTAACACTCATGCCTATTTTATCTAGATGTTCAACAAATCTACAAATCTGCCCCAGGATCCCCATAGTAACTGGTAGAGGTCTGAGGACAACTTTCAGAAGTCAGTTCTCTCTTTCCACCATGAGGACTTCTGGGAAACTCAGGTCACCCCAGGTTTGTGAGCAGGCGCCTTTAACGAGCCATCTCACTGACTCCCCTCCACTTTATTTTTTAATTAAAAAAATTAGAATATAGGTTTCTGGACCTTTCTCTCAACACTTGCTACGTCCTTGCCAAAAAGTAGAGTATGTTTCCTGAATTTCTCAGGGAATTCAGTCATTTGGCTACTTCTCTCTGGATTCAGATGGTCATCCCAATGTAGAAATTTTGCCTATGGGGACTGTCAAGAAGACTCAGGAGCTAAGACACCTGCTCACAAACCTGGTGGCCCGAGTTTAATCCCCAGAAACCCATATGTTAAAAAGGAAAGAAGTGACATCCTAAAATTGTCCCATGTCTACCTAGGCACCACAGCATGCATGTGTATATCCTTTCTTACTTTTGTTCTCTTTCTCTCTCAGATAAATGGATAAAATAACTAATTTTTTTAAAAAATTGTTTGTGGTTAGTCAGTGGCCAGTCAGCCTTAGTTGTGGTTTGTCCTTTCTCTGAAAGCCCTCCACCATCACAAAAGTGTGTCTCTGGAGTTAGTGTTTGTTCAAGGTAGTGTCTCGCTATGTAGCCCAGGCCGACCTTGAACTTGTGATTTTTGCCTTAGCCTCTGAGATTCTAGGAATGCACCAGCACCACATGCAACTTCCAGGAAGGGTCTCATCACACTGTGGCCAATACACCCCTTTTCAGGACGTGCAGCACCCTTAGCCCCTCGAAGTGAAGTCCTACTACCACAGCCTCTCCAGAAGAGAGACTGATCCCATCCCCCCAGAGCTAGAAACTCACAGGACGCCTAAGCATGATGTGGGTGTCTAAAACAGACATCTTATACAGGTCGACACCACCAGATCATCGAGGCCTCCTGGAACAAGGAGATACCCTGTCCTTTCCAACCTTTTTAGCATCTTCTTTCTGCCCTGTGATGATGAGGATGAGGACAGCAGCCAGCATCAGGCTGACGGGACCCCTACTACACTTGCCAGTGTTGCTTCATGCACATTGCCATCCATTTATGTTATCACCGCAGCAATCCTATACAGAGTCACTGCTGTGTGAACACTTTTTCTTGGGTTGACGCTACACACAACATCTTTCCACCCAGAGAGGAGTTCCACGATAGACCAAAGTAACAATTTCGCCAAAATCTGACTTGACAAGCCAAAGAATGTATTGGGCTTGCTTACAGGTGTAGAGGTGAAGAGAAAGGAGGACATAGCATGGGCTAGCTACCCCATAGCTGCCCAGATGGAACCCCAACTAACCTTCCTCAGGCTGTATACACCTCAGAGCCCCTCCCAGACCTTAAGGCATCAAGGGCATGGGCAATTAGGGCAGAATGATGCAGGGTGAGGCCAGAGGCCCAGGTGAGGGTCTGCTGACCCCATCCACCAGCCTCTGTCCCTGAAGGAGAGTCCATGGACAGCAGGGGTGCTGCTGAAGACCTCAGACAAAGATGGCGCTGTTTGTTTGGAGGAACGGGCCACACAGCAGTAACTATTATTATCACCATTTGTTTAAAGGGTTTTGTGTATGTGTGTATGTGTGTGTGTGTGTGTGTGTGTGTGTGTGTGTGTGTGTGGTATGTGTTTATGTCAGAGTGCACCTGAGCGCATGTCCCTGTGGAGACCCAAAGGTGACATCAGGAATCATCCTGGATTTGTTTTGTTTTTGTTTTGTTCTGGAGTTTCCCAGGCTTTGCCTTCCAGGGCCAGAATTGGCAGGCTGCATTTCCACCTGTTTTCCCCATGTTTTTACAGCTGAAACAACTGAGCTACAGGGGGATTAAGTAAGGGGGACACGACATTTGCTCTGTAGTCACCACCAAGGATGAACATATGTACAGTATCTGTGAATACTTGAGCTGTTCTTAATTTCCCAGAGCTCCCTACCATTATACCCAATAGAATATATCACACCCTCAGCCTCTCCTGCTAGCCATTTCCCTTTGCCTGCCAAAACATCCACTGTCTCATCCAATGCTAATGGCTAGAGCCAATTTGATAAATAAACTCAAACTCAGGTGTCTCTAGCTGGTTACTTATTCCCTTAGGTACCTATACACACATGTGTATGTATGTGTGATTTTTAAAACCAGATTATTTAAGCACAGAGACCCATGACAGACTCTGATAATAAATATTTACCTGTCAAAGGTCATCTTCAAAGTCTAGCTTCTCAGCAGAGCAAGTGGGAAAGAAATAAAGGAGTCTTACGAGTCTTGTATTACAATGTGAATCACATCACGTAGGTGTAAGTCTAAGGATGGCCTAGGACACACTGGGGACTGGTACTTTTCAGGGACCCCCTGGAAATTGAAGGCAGAGTCATAAGCCACACTGCAATTGGTTTGGTTTGGTTTATAGTTATGGTACTGCAAATTGAACATGGGGCCTTGTGCATGCTAAGCAAGAACTCTACCACTGAGCTCTATCCACACACAATCCTGTGTTTATCTTGAGACAAAGCCTCTCTAAAGTGCTTGAGGGGCTGGAGAGGTGGCTCAGGGGTTAAGCCTCTGCCTTGCAGGTGGAAGGTCCTAAGTTCGGATCCTAGGCCCCACGTATAGACGCCTGGTGGAAATGGGGGCAGTCTGTGTTTCCGGTCCTGGTAGGGCGGAGCCTGTGAATCCGGGGTCAGAGTAAACAAGGAGGAGGTGGAGGACAGTCCATAGTGGTTCCCGAATTTGTACGTGGTTCTACATGCACATGAGCGCACACATGCATACATGCACAATTGAATAAATAAAAAAATTTTAAAAATTAAAAAATAAAAAATAAAGTGCTTGAACTAGCCTTGAATTTAGGGTCCTCCCAAATAGCTTGGATTATAGGTCTGTGTTGGAGAAAAAAGTTGTCTGTTTGTTTAGATAAACCTGAAAGCCAGAAATATCTAGGTATACTTTTTTTGGGGGGGGGTGCTACATTTTTTAAAATATTTATTTATTTATTTATTATTTATTGTGTATGTATGTGTATTTGAGAATTCATGTGTGTCTCTGTATGTATCAAAGGGCACTATTTATGCCTGTGGAGGCCCAAGAGTGACTTCAAGAATCATCCTGAATTGCTCTACCTCCTTTTTGCTTTGTTCTGGGATTTCCCAGGTTCCCCCCTTTCAGAGCCAGAAATACAGCCTGCCACCATTTCTACTTGGCATTTTTACATGGGATCTGGGATCCAAACTCAAGGTCCTTCTACTTTCAAGGAATAGTTTTAACTCGTGAACCATTTCTCCAGCCCAGTATACTACATTTTTATTTGCTAAATCTAGAATTATCCCCAAGGAGTCCTTCCAGGGAAAGAACATGAGGGACTTGTCACAACAGCTCCTACCCACTTGGCTGTGTGTCCCTGGCTGAGGTACCTAGATGCACTCTGGTGTCTCCTCCAAGAACAAGATGCCCATGGAAAAAAAGATGGTGATTGGTGGGATAGATGGTTGTCCCGTAGGCCACACCTACTTTTTTTTAAAGGAAAAATTATTTTGGTGGACCCCTTGAGAGAACTGAGAGGGAATGTTCCCACAATGTTTTCCAAGCCCCCAGTTTTGATTCTCCTTTATCTTGATTATTTTGTGATCACAAAAGAAACATATTCAGGTGAAATTTCAAGCATAACAGAAAGTCTCTCCAGAGGTAACTCCTGTTAACAGTTTGATATATCTTCCTCCAGAATTTTCTAATTTTTCATGTGTTAATGTCATTTCTATGAATAGAATAGTATTATATAGGCACTTCTGAAACTTGCTTGTCAGTAGCAAAGCAACTTCTTCATGTGTGTGCACATTCCTGCTTTGGTGGGCTTCTGCATATATATATATATATATATACACATACACATTTTTTTCCTCTGACATAGGGTCCCAAGTTAGTGTCAAACTCACTGGAAGTTAAGGATGACCTTGAGCTCCTAATCCTCCAGCCTTATCTTCCAGAGTGCTGGGATCATAGGCAAACACAGCAGTGCCTGGTTTTTGCAGTGCAGGGGAACAAACCCAGGGATTTGGGCGTGCTGAACAAGCACCCCTGCCATCTCGGCTTTATCTCTGGTCCCCTCAATATACTTTTAAAATACATGTTTTCAAGTATTTCTACATATTTATTATTTGTTTGGTAGAAGAGGGAGCTGGAGGGGGGAAAGAGAGAAAGAGAGGTGTGCTCACAATCATGCATGGGTGGAAGTCAGAGGACAATTTTCAGAAGTCAGCTCTCTCCTTCCACCGTCCACTTTCCAGGGATGTAACTGGGGTCTCCAGGTTTGCAAACAGGCACCTTACCCACTGATCTATATCAATAGCTCATATTTTATTATTTATTTATTTATTCTTTTAATTTTTTATTATTTATTCAATTGTGCATGTATGCGTGTGTGCACGTGTGTGTATGTATATGTGTGTGGTGTGTGTGTGTAAAACCATGGACGAATTCGGGAACCACCATGGACGCCTCCACCTCCTCCTTGTTTACTCTGCCCCAAGATTCACAGGCTCCGCCCTACCAGGACCAGAAACGCAGGCCGCCCCCGTTTCTGCCCTGCATCTATACATGGGGTCTAGGATCCGAACTCAGGACCTTCCGCCTGCAAGGCAGAGGCTTAACCCCTGAGCTACCTCTCCATTTTTTATTTTTATTTTTATTTTTTTACTTATTTTTGAATGAGACACACTCACATGAAAGCAAGAGAGAGAGAGAGAGAGAAAGAGAGAGAGAGAGAGAACACATTACATGGCATATTGATAGAGATCAGAGGCCAACTTCCAGGAATCTATCTCAGATTTCCAGGTTTGCAAGCAGGCGCCTTACCTACTGAGCTATCTCACCAGCCTATATTTTTTATTTTTAATTGATTTATAATTGTACACATATATGAGCTACAGTATGATCTCAGTACATGTATCCGATGTTTAGTGATCAGATCAGGTACTGGCATATTAATCAACTCAGATATAAATAATCAACCATTTATATTGGGAACATTCAAAATCTCTTCTATTTTGAAATACATCATTAGTTGCTGTCCATCACAGTTGTCAGGCTGTGCTTTAGAACATTTGAAGTCGTTCCCCAACACAGCTCAGGCCTGTTAGTACTAGTAATTGAACTACTGACACTCTCCGTCCCTCTGCATGTTTAATAAATGACAGTTCATGTCCCACTAAGCTGACAGCTTTGGGAGTCATAGCCTACTTAGGGTCTGACCTAATGACCCCGCCACTCTGAGTACGGGGTGGGGACCACTGTGTGTGATTGATTCATTGCTAGATGGGAAGATCTACGGCCAGGCAGCTTCAGTCAATGGACCCCGGATCGCTGTTTCCATGGTGAGACCCTCAGAATCGAGCCAGAGCTCCTAGCAGGCATCCTCATTGAGATCACCTGACACAGCAGCTGCCCAACCCCTGGGCAGCACCAAGAGCCTCCTGGCCTGAAACGGGTTGGGCAGCATTCACTCCCCTGAGCTGTCCTCCCCGACCTGCTCAGTCATTAGGAAATGCCTCCGAGGACGGCACAGTGACAGCCGCGGCAGGGGGAGGCTCCGCTGTCAGCCCTGCGCCTCTGGGTGGATCCCCGGCTGCTCTCGCTGGAAAGACCGATGCTACTCTCTCAGGTTCCAGACAAAGTGAGTGTGGGGCCTGGCTGGTGGAGGAGCGGAGGGGAAGGAGAGTGGCAGCGCTCTGGGCTGAAGCTGGACCCACGGCAGGTGTGTGCGAGGGTGTGAGAGGTGTGTTCATGGGTGGGGAAGCAGTCGCGGCTGAAACTGCAAGGCATGCGATAGCACTCTGCCAAGGAATCCCAGGGTCTGTAGACCCACCACTGGGTCTCTGAGTGGGAGGTAGTTTACTTGGGCAGGTGACACTGCTCCCCACCCTCATCCTGGGGATGAGATGCTCCCGTGGAGGTGCCTGGGTGCTGGGGCTTGGTGACGCCACTCCCTTGGGCTACCCATGATCTTCTCCTTGCTTTACAAGTCACCAGATGGACAGCCCTGGCTAGGGGCACTCTAAGGAATTCAAGTGGCCACATTTCCTTTGGTGCCTCTTCGCCTACCCATGCCACTAAAGTCTGGAAGAGCCTCCACAGAGGCCCACCTAACCCCCAGCAGAGAAGATGATACAGAGCAGAGACTGTGAAGCTAGACTGTCCCAGATTCAAATCCTGATTCTCCTCTCTACCAGCACTGTGACCTTGACTAAGTTACCTCACTGGAGCCCTAAGCCTCAGCTCTCTGGTCTGTAAAATGGAGATAATATCCACCTCTCAAAGTTGTTGTCCGGATTTGGGGAGGAAGAGATGCAGAAACGCCAAGCGCATAATTAGTGTTCAATAAATGGTCGTTGTTATAATTATTTATTATTAGCTCCACTCTTGTCCCACTTCAGCTAGGCAGGCTTTCCAGTTCTCTTCCCCGAATTTCCCACAGCACCAAGGGGGATGCCTGTGGCATATGATGCCTGGCATTGCTATCTACCTGGGTCATGCCAGGACTAAAGTGCATTCCTTGCATTTCCTGTACTGTGAGCTTCTCACACTCCAGAAGTAGGTATACTGGAGGTGCTAGCCACGGACAGACTAGGATGGAATGAAGAGAAAGGAGAGACTAAGGAAGGAAGGGAGTCAGGAAAATACAGAGAAAGGGAGGTGGGCAGGTGCAGGTCTTGCCCAGATGTGGATAATGCAGCTCCCCTGAGACACAAGACACAGGTGGCCAGAGAGTGTTGGGATGTCTTTGATCCTCCTCAGACTCTTAGTTTTCTAGAACTCAGATAAAAAGAAAACTCTTCTTCTTCTTTCTCCTTTTCTTCCTCCTCCTCCTTGGTCTTAGATAAGACAGGGATTCTGATTTATTTATCTATCAGCAGATTCTAATACCGCCATCCCTGTCATCTCTGGAATCTCCCCCCCTCTCCATCATCTTCCCCATGACTTTGAGGAAGTCACTCCCCTCTCCAGAACTGAGTCTCCTCTTCTGTACAGCTGAGAGGATTGACTAACTGACCCCAATCCCTTGCTTTCCCCTCATATTCTTTTACTTGCACTTACATTTTTGCCTACCTTGATCCCCACCCCTCACTTATCCAATCAATGTATGCTCCTGATCATCAAACTTCCTTTTTTATATTAAAAAAGTCTTTGTAAAGAAAATTCATAGTCAGATATGGTAGCATATGCCTATAATCCTAGCACCTAAGAGATAGAGGTAGAAAGATCAGGAGTATCCTGGGTACATAATAAGTTCAAGGCCAGCCTGGGCTACATAAGATCCTGACTCCAAAGATCACAGGGAAAAACAAACTCGTAAATGTCCTCGAGGCTACAAGATTTCCCGAAGAACTTCCTATTTATGTATTTACTGGCTCTGGAGAAGGGGACCTCAGAGGGAGGCATGTGTTTGCATGCCACAGAATACAGGTGGAAGGCAGAGGACAACTTTCAAAGTCAGTTCTTTCCTTTCACCATGTTCCAGGGATGGGACTTGGGCCACCAGGTTTATGGGCAGTCATCTTACCTGCTGGGCCAGTCCCTCCTAAAAGATTTCCTTCCTTCCTTCCTTCCTTCCTTCCTTCCTTCCTTCCTTCCTTCCTTCCTTCCTTCCTTCCTTCCTTCCTTCCTCCTTCCTTCCTTTCTTCCTTCCTTCCTTCCTTCCTTCCTTCTTTCCTTCCTTCCTTCTCTTTCTCCTCTGGATATTTCTTTAATGAATGCATATAAGTCCATGAGCCACAGTATCAATGTGAAGGTCAGAGGACCTTCCTTGATCCCCACTCCTCATTTATCCAAGCAATTTATACTCCTGATCATCAAACTTGCTTTAAAAAAAAAAGTCTTTTTAAAGACAATTCATAGTCGGATATGGTAACATATGCCTATAATCCTAACACCTAAGAGATGGAGGTGGAAGGAGCACGAGTCAGTTCTTCGCTTCTACCATGTGGGCTCCAGGCATAGAACTCTAGTCACCAGGCTCGACGGCAAGCTTCTTTACCCACTGAGCCATCTCACTGATCCTCCTGAAGGATTTTCTTCATCATTCTTTGTCTCCTAATGGATAATCTCAGTGTTTAACAAATATCAGGAACTTGGTAAATGTCTGTTGAATAACTGTATGTATGAATGGATGAAAAAAAATGAATGGGATTTTCACTATACACCTGTGGCAGTTGTAAAGTGCAGAGGAACATGTCAGTAGTTGGTTATCTTAAGAAAACCATCTTGGTGGCAGTCCACTCAGTTTAGACTTTGCAAATCTGATAAAACCCAAGATACTTTGGGTTAAGAGACACCATCTTAATTTACCCACTGTTGTCACTTACCTCATCTATTGTCATCTTGCTTAGTTATTCTACTTTGAGATGAACTGCCCTCTGTCAAAGATGTGTGACTTTGTAAACAAGCTGCAAAGCCTAGGGTATCAACATCCCCTTCATGAGAAAACAGAAGAGGAGCTGGCAGCCATAAGTGTGATACATCTCTGTGTGCTGCACTCCTCATTAGCATTAGCTCACTTAACCCTGCCAAGATCTCTGGAAGGTCAGTCATCTTATTATCAACGTCTTCTTACAAATGAGGCCCAGAGGCCCATAGGGGTCAAGGTTCCACAGACAGCAATGGGCAGATCAAACAGAACCTCATAGTGACTCCATGTCTTGAACTCAGCGTAACTGTCTTCAAATTTAGCCTTTTCCCCCAGCCTATGGTCTCAGAGACCAAAGCTAGAAACACCTACAAAGATTTGGAGACTACTCCATGGGCCCATGCCTTATGACCAGTCCCACAATTTGGCAAAATGGATTTTGAACCAACAAAGAGAGGGGAGTGATTCCAAAAGGTCTGTCATCTTTATGATTTGTCCTTCTTGGTAACGTGTTATGCCCATCCTGTTGCCTGTCAGATCTCAGTGCGGCCACATAATTCAAAGTAATCATGGGTCCCTGGGGTTGTTGGTCTCTGTCACCGATGGAAGAATATATCAATTATAGGGTTCATGGTTACTTCCTAAAAGGTTCTTCTAGTTAAGTTTAAGCTACATGGTTGATATGAGAGACACATGCATGAAAAGTCTTGGACCTCACCACACATCCATGCAGGTATTCCCTCAAAGTCATTGACAGTTCTGTTGACAGCATCGTTGAACCTCCCCTTTGCTCTCAGGTGTATTTCAAACCCACAGTGAACCTCATAGTGACTCCATGTCTCCTTGATTTCAAACCATATCATGACACTTTGATCTCTCATTTGTTGTCTCTCTAGACTTGGATTCCAGCGACTTTCCAAAATATCAGACATCTCCTCCAGGAATGGACATCTGCTTTTCTTGAGGTTAATCACGAGGCTTTCTGATGGCCTCAGTCAGCCGGGCATAAGAAGGGTCAGAAGAATGACAGAGCAAGGCAGGTGTGTGACCACTCAAGCCAGGAGGCATTTGCATGTGTAAGTTCTGGGCTGTAGTTTTAAAAACAGTCATTGCTTTATTAGCCAAGCTCAGTACAGAGGAAATGCAGCGCAATGACTGGACTAAAACAAGAAAGTTACTAGGGAAGATTTGTGGAAGCAGTGACATGATATGGAAGCAGGGGCCATGGAGCAGTCAATTCCTGCTAAAGGGGGAGTCAGGAGGGTAACAGAGGCTTTTGTTTAAAAAAAAAAAAAAAAAAAAAAAAAGGCCACTTCAGGTGTAAACCCCAACTGAACTCTGACAGGCTGGTATGTATCTGGCACGCATCTTCTAAGCTCCTTGTTTGCCTTGGGCACTGGGTCTTCCTGTTTCATTTCCGGCATTGAACCGGGAAGAGGTGGTGACATCAGCACCTGTCACAGTTGAGGTGAGCCGTCAGGTACTTCCAGTATCCTTTGTGGCCTTCCACACACCTCTTTCTAAGGCCTGTGTGACTGGCATCTGTCATGCCCGCTTCCAGAAGTGCCAGCCCATCTCCTGTAAGGATCCTGGCCTCTAGGTCTTAGTCTGGTCCAGGTAGGCTGGCTGAGGAGAATCAGCAGAGGAGAAAAGAACAGGACTAGAAAGCAGAGGGGGCACAAGAGGAAGGGTTAGGGGAGACCTTAGGAAGTGGGAGGGATGTCAAGTTCCCAGATGTTCACTACCCTTCACCCTCCCTGTCCCCCAGCTAAGCCCTGACACCTCTGAGGGGCCATGTCAGAAGGGGAGAGCAAGGACAGCTCTGGCAGCGAATGCCCCGTGTGCTATGAGAAGTTCCGGGACCTGGAGGGTGCCAGCCGCACGCTGAGCTGCGGCCACGTGTTCTGCCATGACTGTTTGGTCAAGTATCTGCTCTCCACCCGGGTGGACGGGCAGGTGCAGAGAACCATCGTCTGCCCCATTTGTCGCTACGTCACCTTCCTCAGCAAGAAGAGCTCCCGCTGGCCCTCGATGCTGGACAAGAGCTCCCAGACCCTGACCGTGCCCGTGGGCCTGCCCGCTGTGTCCTCGCCAGACCGTGGGGGCCACACGAACCCCCTGGCCATCTCCCAGCAGGTCTGGAGACCGTCCCCATCCCCAAGCCAGGGGGCCCAGCTCCCCTTGGACCCGCTGCCCAGTCTACCCCGGGAGTCACAGATCTTCATCATCAGTCGCCACGGGATGCCCCTGGGGGAGCAGGACAGCGTGCTGCCCCAGCGCAGCCTGGCGGAGCTCTCCGAGGTGTCCCCGGCTCCCAGCTCTGCCCGCTCCTTCTGCTGCCGCTCCCGGGCGCTCCTGCTCATCACTCTCATCGCCGTGGTGGCTGTGGTAGCCGCCATCCTGCCGTGGGTACTGTTGGTGAGGAAGCAGGCGTGAGGATGGGGGACCGAGGGCCAGCTGCACAGCTGAGCTCCGTGTCGGGCTGGCGGTGGCTTGCTTGGGAGTGGGCAGAGGGTTCCAGTGGACACTTGATATACTCAAAACTCCAAGGCCCGGGCAGAGAGAACACAGGGGTGGGACTGGATTAGAAGTCTAAGTGCTCCGGATCCATCCTTACCCACCCATCCCAACAGAGACTTAGACATGATAGGGAGGCTAAGTGCTGGGGGTTTCCCAGGGTAGAGCTGAGCTGAGCAGCAACCTCTATGAGCCAGCTCAGCAAACACCTCTCCTATAGGCTGAGGCTGAGAAGGCTGGAAGATGGTTGGTCACTGCCCTCCTGGGGGGTCCACCATCCCTGAGGAATAGACCTTTACCTGCCAAGTGACCTACCTGAAGCCAGATGACCCACCCATCCTAGGCACAAAGAAATCCTACTGACTCACATCAGAGAGCCAATGGCAAGCCTCCTCTAGGCTAGAATTCCTTCCCACGGAGGATTCTCCAACTTGCCCTCAGGAAGAAACAGAAGCATTGGTTTCAGGGGCCCAACTCCAGTTCTCCAGAATCTTAGCTTGTGCACATGACCCCTTTCCACCTTCTCCCAGTCTCTGATCCCCACAACCTGTAAGGTCTTCCTCGAATGGGAAGCTGATCTCAAGGGGTCATGAGCCAGGATTTCTGAGTGGGGAGACAACAGGAAAAGGTTCTCTGGACAGTTAAGACCACAACAGCCAATACTGTGCTTGACAGAGGCGGAGGTTTGGCGGAATGAGCACAGACCAGAGGTTTTACCAAACCCTCCAGGTCCGTGGAGTGGACATAACTTTGGGATTCTTGAGGGTGGAGTGGGAGACAGGGAGTGCAGGGGACGCCTGGCAGGTGAGACTTGAGTCACCTGAGAGTTATGTGGGTAAATTACCTCTGGGGGCTCCCTCCTCCCTCCCCACCAAGTCCTCATGACCCAACCACTCATTAGAGGCCACACCAGCTGGGCCAGTTTCCCCGGTAGATTCTCTGGGTGAGCTGGGTGAGGACGGGTGGAGAAGAAAACAGTTGTGTTTGTCAGAAGCTGACAGCCGGGCGCTGGGGACCTACTGATGAAGCCCACAAGCAAAGTCTTAGGTTGGATGTCTCCCGAGAAAACCTGGGTCTTATGGTCGAAAATAACCAAACCTCCAGCTATTGTCCATTTACTGAGTCCTATGCCACCTCTATCCTTCTCCAACAAGGTGACTATCTGTGGAGAAAAGAAATAGCAACCATGTCTCAGAACCAGTTCCCAAATGTCTGCAGTGGTCCTCATTGAGAGACCATCAGGAAAGGGGATCCACATGACAGGGGACATTTGCAACAAAGGAGGCCTGCTTTAAAATCAGCTTTATACTCTTCTCAAGGCTAGAGAACGTAGGTGTTGTGGTGGACAGGGAAGATATGGGAGGTGGGGAATATTTATTATAAGAAAAAGTAATGTTAGTTCCACAGACTTGTGTTCCCCTCAACCAGTCTGCTTTAAACAGTGTCATGAAGTTCTAGGGACCTGTTGATTGGAGTCTTCTCAGATTCTGTTGTGTTTGCCATGAGTTCCTTTCGAAAGACCTATCATGGGTTGAGGGATTGAGCTCAGGGGCAGAGCAATTGCCTAGTAAACACAAGGCCCTGAGTTCAGTCCCCAGCACCACTGGAAATGTTTTCATACTGCACAGCGGCAATTTGTAGATGCCACTTCTTTTATTTTCACAGAAATGTTGAAAAGTATTTTTTAAATAAAAGGATCTATTTTCTCAAAGATTCCGGAGACTCTTCAGTGACTGTGAACTCTTAGGATAATTGTCTGGTTTGAAAAGCCAGTTTGAAAATATAAATACAAATGCACCTAAACCACTGAGCTGCACTCATACAAAGAACATAAGTTAAAGCTTTCCTAGCATGTGATTTTAATTTTTACCACTTAGCTAGCCAAACCCTGAAAGTTTCAGAACCTATTCTGCCACTTGAAGCACAGGGTGGTGGGCGTACTGTTAGTAGGCATACTAACTCTTATCTCAGGAGATTTGACAGGTACCTATCAAGACTTTGACCCAGCCATTCATGTTCTTGAAAGGCGTCCTATAGATAGATGCTTGTCTACGTGGGCAATGACTCAGGCACAGTGTTATGTCATTGTGGTGGTGTTTATAGTAAGGAAGGATCAAGGAAACCCTAGATGTTCATCCACAGGGCAACTAGTCAAGGACTCGGATAAATGGAAACAAGCCAGGTACCAAGTGTTATGATTGATGTTGGAAGAAGGAGAAATGAGAACAAGGATTGATATTCTTATTTGTTTGTATGTGCATTAAGAATTGAAAAAAGGGTCAAAGAGATAGTTCAGCAGATAAGACACTGTGCGTTAAACCTGAGGTCAGTCCCTGGAGCTCACATGATGGAAGGAGAGAACTGACTGCTAAAAGCTGCCCTCTGGAGAAATGGATCAGAGGTTAAGCCACTGCCTCCCAAGCAGAAGGACCTAAGTTTGGATCCCAGATCCCACGTGGAAATGGCAGCAGCCTGCATCAGATGGAGATGTTGTACTTACTGCTCCTGGAAGGCGGAGCCTGGGAAACCCCAGAGCAAAGCAAAAAGGAGGTAGAGCAATCTTCTACCTTGGGCTTCCACAGGGATATGCCCTCAAGTGCCCTCTACTATACCTCCCCACACACAAAAAAGGTGTCTTCTGACCTCCACACATATACTGTGACCCAGGTGTATTTTTTCTCCCTCTATTTTTCCTCTCACTAATTTTTTTTTAATTTAAAATATAAATTTAGTAAGTCAATTTTCAATTTTTTAATTATTTTTTCAAGAAAAGATTGAGAAAATACAAACGCACACAAAAAGCTAACAATGATTAACTATGGAAGGGATAAAGAACTAATGGGATACACTTTCTTTTTTGTTTTTTTCTCCATCTTCACTTTTTTAATGCTGTATATATGAATGTAGTGACTTTATAATACTTTCAACCCTTAGTCCCAAATCCCACCACCCTCCCTCCTTTTCCCCTGTGTTCTGACTTCCAAGTCAGGTAACTACTCATTCAAAAACTCAGATGGAGGGCTGGGGGAATAGTTCAGCAGTAGAGAAGGTGCTAACACAAGACAGACCCTGGGTTCAATTCCCAGGACCACAAAAAAAAAAAAAAAAGATTAAAAAGTGACCACAGCTAGAGATGCCTTCAGTGCACACACACCTGTGTCTCAAGGAACACTCGAGAACTGCCAGACCACCGGTCCTTGATTCAAGAATGTGAGCTGTGGGGTTGGTTGGGCTGGTTTGTCTGGTTTAGAGACATGGCATCTTATGTATGCATAACAGGTACCAAGAAGACAAAAAGTTTCATCTTCTCTGTGTTCCTAAATTCTCACAGATTTCTTTGGGTTCCATCATTTAATGTGTCCATTTTGATTCCCCTTCTCCACTTTATCTTTTTCTTTCTTAAATAAAATTTTATGCTTTAAGCAACCACACCGAGGTCAGGGCACTAGAGGAAGGTACTCTCTGGTTGATGCTACTAGACAGGTAGGTCAGTATGCAGACAATAGGTACAGAACACATACTATGAGTAGAAGGATCCCAAGATTTGATTTGGGCTTTGATGCTGAGCAGTGGCACATTTGTAATCCCAGCATGCAGTGGGGAAAGGCAGGAGGATGAGGAGCCTGGACTGCAGAGAGGTAGCCCCATCACCAAACGAAACAAAACAACTCTTTGCTTTTCCCTCCTCCTATCCTTCCTTCCTTCCTTCCTCCCTCCCTCTCTTCTTCTGTTCCTCCCTCCCTCCCTTCCTTCTTCCCTCCCTCGTCCTTTCTTCCTTCTTAAGCACGTGTGTGAACACACATACACAACACACACACACACACACACACACACACACACACACACTGCAGCCTAGCATCTTCCTGTGACATTTTATTATGTTTCTTTGTTGTCTTGTGTCTCCTCCTCCTAGACAAAGTGATCATTTTGGGGAGATTAGATCATACCAATCTTGGTCTCTCCGGTGCCTGGCATAGATCATCATAATTGCTACATAAAATTTATTTGTGTAAAGCTTGCCTGCACAAATATGTACATGAGTGAATGTAATCCTTTGGTGTCTAGAAAAACATTTGGTTTGCTTTAGGTGTGATATCTGATTGTAGGGGCTCAGATGGCTCAGAGGTTAAGTAAGATTTCCTCAAAAGCAGAAGGTCCTGAGTTAGGATTGGAGGACCCACATTAAAAAAAAAAAAAGAAAGAAAAAAACACCATGGGGAAATGGCAGCAGCCTGCACTTCTGGCCCTGGTGGACAGAGCGTGGAAGGGGGGTGGGGAAGAGGTAAAGTAAAAAGGAGGTAATAGCAATCCAGGATGATTCCAAAGTCACCCTTGGTCCTCCATAGGGACACACAGTGCCCTCTAACTCATCACACACACACACACACACACACACACACACACACACACACACACACACACACAAAGTAAATGAATAAAATAAAGTTTAACAAGAAATCTGAATGCAAGTCCCTACTTTGGTGTGTCTCGGCTTTACAAAGTACTGCTTTAAAGTTATCTTAAAGCGTAAGTTTTTAGGGCTGGGGAGCTGGCTCAGTGATTAAAGCAGTTGTCCTGTGAGCAAAGGACTGGAGTTTGGATCCCCACATCACCTGTAATTCCAGCCCCAGAAGGCAGAGCATGGAAATCCCCAGAACGAGCTGACTAGCTAGACTAGCCCTAATGGTGAGCTCTGAGTTTGATTAGATTCAAGCAAAATAAGGAGGAGGAAGGGCTGGAAAGGTGGCTCAGGGATTAAGCATCTGCCTCCCAAGCAGAAGGACCTGAACTCAAATCCCAGATTTCAGGTAAAAATGTCAGGTGGAAATGGCATCAGCCTGCATTTCTGGCCCTGAAAGGTGGAGCGTAGGAAACTCCAGAGCAAAGCAAAGAGGAGGTAGCACAACCCATGATGATTCTCGGAAGTCAGATGCCCACAGACACACACGCACAACAAATAAATAAATGTTAAGAGGAGGAAGAAGAAGGTGGAACAACAATGGAGAATGATTAGGTATCAATAATAGGCCTACACATACACACACACTCACATACATGTGAATGCTCACCCAAACACACAAGTAAATATGCATACACAACACATATTTATGTACACATACCACATACACATACACACAAAAAGATGTCTTTCAAATCAGGAAAGAGGAATGTAGAGAGGAGAGGGAGAGGGCAGTCAGACCAGGTTGCCTGAAGATTGTACAGGGTGGAACCAGAACACCCAGCAGACACTAGATAAGATAAGCAGGCTTCTTAACTAGTCTACTGGTCCTCTCTGCTCGCAGTATGCAGCCCAACAGTCTTCCCATTGTGTAAAGCGGCCATGATGTCCAACCAGTGGGCTGGAGATTTAATTCTGATGAATCAGTGTTGGCAGAAGGGCAGTCAGCAGGTGGGCACTGAAGGATGAGAGCTGAGGAAGAGAAGTGTGGGCCTCTGTGGGAAGATAGCAAAGATGGAGAGGGAGTTGGGGGAGGTGATGGGGAAACCAAAGAACTTATTTATAAGGCAAAGTGGTGAAACTATAGATACCTGAGAAGCAAGGCAGGAAGACAGGATCTGGGAATGGGTCCCTGTGACATACAGCATCCACATCAAACTCAACTGGGTCCTAGGGCCCCTGAGCTTCCCTCCAGATGCCTCTCTCTTCAGCCACAAGACCCAGTTCCTGGAAAGTGTCCTGCTTCTCCCTCACATCCTTCCCCTCAAGCTGTTCCTACTGCCTCATGGAGCTAATTTTAACGTTCTTCAAAACTCAGTCAAGAATGACCTCACCCTAGATGTCTCTCACCCCAGCACTCTCCTCTGCTTAGAACACAGAGGCACCGAAGGCAACTGGCTCTGCCAGGGCTTCTCCTGCCAAGCTGGGCTTGTTGCTCTCCTCCTCTCTCTCTCCTGTTGGGTAACGACTTCCTGAAGACACTTGCCTGGAATTACTTTGTGGCTCTGATGTCTAGTCCTGCCAAAGAAACGCCTGTAAACTTTTAGTGAACAGTTGCAGCAGAGGAAATCTCGCTCAACTTGCCATCTACAAACAAAATTGGGGCTTTTTACAACTTATTTAAGTATGCAACTACTTTTTTTTTTTTTTTGGAGGATTAAGGTAGAGTTTATTAGAGGAGAGAAAGGTTGGAACTCATGGACTTCAGATGTGGAGTGTCACGAAGGGCTAGGACGCCCTGAAGAACTCGTGGTGCCTAGGCATGGAATCCATGAGGAGCAAGGAACAAGAAATGGAGTCATGGCACTCTGGGGCTACGGTGCCCTATGCAACTGCTTTTAAATCATGAAAACTCAGGTTCTTCACTGACTCTGCTCTGGACCCTTCAAAGGTATGGTTTCTCCTCCTTTAACCTGACAGTCTCTGCAAATGAGGAGGCATATGCAGTTATCAGAGGAGGCTGCGGAGTCAGCCTGTATGGTTCAGCTTTGTGTTACCTTCTCCCACTTCTCTGCCGCTCAGCCACCCGACCTGTAAAACACCATCATCAGCAGAACCGCTTGTGGATTAAAGACGTAGATGTGAAGTCGCAAAAGCATGTCCTCGGCAAACTCCCTGTGTCTTCCCTATCATTGTGAAATGCGTGCTTTCTGCCAATATGACACCTATATTATTCATTCAACAGAAACAAACGCCTCAGAATCCACTAGCAGACCAGTGTCCCCTTCCCCCTGCTTCTACCAAATCCCGATCTGAATGAGACCAGGCAGGACATTCGGAAGCGGGCAGGGCACACCAGTCTGCGCAGAGCGCCTTCCCGGGGTCCGGCTCCACTAAAGTGTGGTCGGGGACCAGCACCTCGGCACTTGCTCCAGAGCCAAGCAAGGTCCGTGCGGGTAGAGTACCATCAGTGGCCCCGATCCTTGAAAAGTCCCTCACCGGCCAGAGCCCGACCTCAACCGAGACCTGGTAGATTAGTCCGAACCCAAGCAGATGCGGAGGCGGCCCGCGGCGCCGGGCTGGAGCTCGTTAACAGGACCAGCTCGCTTGCTCCGCCCACGCCTTTGAAGTGGCGAGCTCCGGGTGACCCGGGCGACCGACCGGCCTAGATCCAAGAGGCACTTGAAGGCCAAAAGTAAGGTTTATCCTTTACCCGGGCCCTGGGAACGAGCGCGGGTCTCTAACACAGCCTGCTCCGACACCCTCCCTACCGGATTCCGCAAGCACCCCGAGCTCCTAAGGGCATCCCGAGAATCGCTGGCAGTTCCCCCTCCTCGCCCCTAGGGGGCATCGGTCTTCCGTGGCATCTCCAGTTTCCTCTTCTCGCTCCACCGCCGCGCCCCTCTTGCTCAGAAGCGTCGGTCCTCGCGAGATCTCGTGCCGACTTACAGAACCGGAAGTGGCGCGTTAGACCTCTTCCCTTCTGTGGCCATCGCTGGAGCGGCAGCCGGTGAGACCTGGGCGGGAGGTCTCGTGGAATCCGCGGCCATCCGTCTCTGGGCGCGTGGGATCCTCCCCCGCGGGCCCGGAGGCCGTGTTACCGGGCGTTCTGCTGCCGGGGAGAGGGGCCGGGCTGGGTCCAGCCGGTTATCTTCCTGGTTCTGGGGCCGCCGGCCTGGAAGGGGAGGAGAAGGAAATTTGGGCAGTGAAAGCCGGCGGGATGGAGGCAGGAGCGGTGGGTGTAGAGCTGAGTCCGGGCGTTGTAGCTCCCCAAAGAGTAGGACTCCCCAAAGAGCGAGGGATCGCCGGTCACAAAGGTGGTTGAACCCGAGATCCGAGGTCGAGTTTAAGCTTCGGTACGGGGGCTGAGAGCCGCTCTGGCCGGACCCAGTGTTTACACTCAAGACCGTTAAAAAGTGAACGTGGGAATGTGACTCTCCTAACTCTTAACGTGTATTTGAAAGCTTGCGGCTGTGCTCTGCCCTGACGAAGAGATGCAGCCCTCCCCAGGAAGTGCTTGAGGCTTAAAGAAGCGAAAAGTTTTACAGCAAAAACAACTATTAATGGCAACGTTTCCATTCTATAAGCAGAACATCTTGTAAAGCAAATTTAGATTTCAGATTTATATTGATGGGTCAAAGTCTGGTAGAGTGACAGAACATAACATCTTAGGAGTACTTCAAAGTGAAATTGTTGGTGCTGTTTGTTAAAGAACTGGATGTGACTTAGATTGCTTAAGGAACTTTTTTTTTTTTTTTAAGCCACAATGAAATTCAATCCCTTCGTGACATCTGACCGGAGCAAGAACCGAAAAAGGCATTTCAATGCACCTTCTCACATTAGGAGGAAGATTATGTCTTCTCCTCTCTCTAAAGAACTAAGACAGAAGTACAATGTTCGTTCTATGCCCATCCGAAAGGATGATGAAGTTCAGGTAGGTGGAATAGTCTTGGTGGGACCCACCCACATACTTGGAAAGTTTACATCCTGAGGCATTTTCTGCAGAAGCAGAGATGCTGCATGCTGCTTTTCTGTTTCGATAAACATTTTTGCAGGTGCCTTCACCCGCACAGCTGCTTTCGTAGGTATAATCTGTAGTTAATGGTTCAAGAACTTACGGGGTTAAGTGCCCATTTAAAAAAAAATGAAAGTGGTTCATGAATAGAAGTGTGAATTGAGAACAGTCATCTGTCCCTGCTTGTGGTAGTCTGAAAATTGCCAGTAACCCTGAAAGCTGCCTCTTGTGTGTTTGCAAGAGACTCAAAGGAAACATCTGTTCAGAAGCATGTGGAGTTGTTTCCTGGTGGGATGAGAGCCACTGAAAGTCTCAGCTGGAAAACCTTGATTGTCCTCTGCATCTGGCAATGAGTTAGACAGTTTAATACTTGGAGCTGGTGCCGTTTTCAGGATCGAGTAACCTATTTCTTAACTACGTATGTAAAAAGCCTGAGTGGACTCTTCAGTCTTTGAACAGACCTGTCACTGCTAGTGGTCAACACTTGGAGTAAGGAGTAACTTAATACAGTCTTTCGCCGTAGATAGATGTTATAAGCCAGGAATAGGATAACTGGTTCATGTCTCTTAGTTTTTTGAAGACTGAAAGGTTGAGGTCTAGCAGCTTAGCAATTGAGTATTTGCCTGTCGTGCACAAGGTCCTGGGTTTGAGCCCCAGGAACAGTTTTTAAAAAAAGTAAAATCCTAATCTGTCTGGTGGAGGTGGGTAGTACCTAAATGGTTCAGCTTTTCTGATCGCCATTGATCCATGTATTTTGCATTTAGGTTGTACGAGGACACTATAAAGGGCAGCAGATTGGCAAAGTAGTCCAGGTTTACAGGAAGAAATATGTCATCTACATTGAACGAGTGCAGCGGGAAAAGGCTAATGGCACAACTGTCCATGTGGGCATTCACCCCAGCAAGGTGTGTATATTGTGAACAAAGTGTCCTTAACAGTTGCTCTGTGTGTGCTTAATGTATCTTTTCCTCAAAATTTTTCAGTAATGATAGCATTTTAAAATCTAAGAAATAAGAGTAATTATGATCTAAATAGAGCTATATAGCACTTGGTTTTGCATATTTGATAAAATTGAGTGAGCAGCTAGGCAGTTTAACTTCATGGAAACAATCCGAAGCTCAGGTTGTGACAAAACATCTCTGATTCCCATACCATGGACACACACTTGCTCTAAACTTTTTGGGTAAATAAATTATCCCATATTGGTGATAATTGGCAATCCCAATTCTGGTTTGATACTATTTCCATCTTCCAAGGGTTTTAAAAATTATTTTAATACAAAAGGAATAAGTCCCGTGGGCACTCACCTAGTGGGTTGTTTGTTTTCTTTTTAGATCTATGATAGTGCTATAGATAAGAATTCTGTGGGCTGGAGAGCTGGCTCAGGGGCTGAGACTCTGCCCGGCAAACAGAAGGTCCTGAGTTCAGTTCCCAGGTCCCATGTAAAAACTTCAGGCAAATGGCAGTGGCCTGTACTTCAGCTCTGGTGTGCAGAGCCTGGGAAATCCCAGAGCAAAGCAAAAAGGAGTTAAAGCAATCCAGGATGATTCCCGAAGTCATCCTTGGTGTTCCACAGGGACATACAGTGCCTTCTGGTAAACACACACAGGAGTAAATAAATAAAGCTTTAAAAAGACTTACATTAAAAAATTCTGTTAAAATTTTCTTGCATTTTTTTCCCCTTCTACTCGGTAAATTCATTGTCGCACATAACCTATAATGGAGAACGTCTCCTGACAGTGGGGATTTGCTTTTCTCTGATGTACCACAATCACAGTATTGCCTCCTACCACTAGCTCAGGTGTCAGGGTCCATTGGCCAGTTCTCAGTCATCCGTGCAATGTGCCAATGTTTGGATGGCTCAGTCATTACCAGTTTGTATATCTGGTGGTTCAAACTCCTGAACTGTGAGCCCTATCCATTTGCCAGTTTCATATTTCAACTTTGGCACTATGATATGTGTTAAAAACTTCAGGCTTTGCACTTGAGACCTCCTGAATTTGCACAATGTGTGACATGTGACAACTGTAATTTCCTAATTGCTTACTTGGCTCAAAAATGCCATTTTTTGTGTTTTGTTTTTGCAGTGCTGGGCATTGAACCCAGAACTTTGCCCATGATAATACAATTCCTTAACTATTGAGATGCATCCCCAACCCATAAAAATGCCATATGTGACTCATTTATTTATTCATATCAGTTGATTGGACTAGCTGACTGCTCTAATGTATCCAGAAACCAGCCTATCTGCTGGTAGCTTGCAGAGCAAACTCTTGAGACCTTTTGTTATGTCCCTTCACTACTTGGTGTCAATACCTTTTCCCCTCTGCATGTGCAGCCTCCTAATCCTAACAACTAAAGTACTCTCTTGATATTTGAGCCCCAGGAATCTGTTCAGATTAAATAAGCCTTCTGGTTGATTTTCTTGGACACAATCAAGCTTAAGAAACACACCTGTGAATTTGAGTTCTGTCTTTGGTCTTTGATTGTGTGACTGTCATGCTTAGCTTCTCCTGCCTTCAGATCTTGACTTGGTGTTCTCTTTGGGATAATTATTCTTCAGGTGAAGCATGTGGAAGCTTCGTTAATTCTCAGTCTTTATTACTTTAGAAACAAAAATGTCTGACTATGACTTGATTAGCTTATAAAACTGGAGTGAAAAAAACTAGGGTAGATGATCCTGTTCTGGGTAAAAGATTGTGATAATAGAACATAGAGTCTGAGGAGCATAGAAATGGTCTTGCCTACCAGGTTTGGATGGGGGGGGCTAAATGATCAATTTCTCGGATTTTCAGAAAACAATCATAACATGTTTCAGATATTTACTACTCCAGATTTGGAAGCAAGATTGAACTTTTTGTTGGGTACTCTGTGTTAACTGCTTAAAACTTGAAACTTCTTATTTTTCTGCAGGTGGTTATCACCAGGCTAAAACTGGATAAAGACCGCAAAAAAATTCTGGAGCGAAAAGCTAAATCTCGCCAAGTTGGAAAGGAAAAGGGCAAATACAAGGAAGAAACTATTGAGAAAATGCAGGAATAAAGAGATCTTGAAAACCGCTTTCATTAAAAAAAAAAACTGGTTACATGATCTTTTATCATGTGTGGTGTGTTTGAACGCTAGTGTGGCTTATTCTGATTTGTGTAGAAGAGGGTACTATATAGGTTGTATATGCCCAAGGGTGACTTGGATAATCAAAACTGAATTGTTGCACCTCAATTTAATTGCTTTGTTCTGCGGGAGGAGAAAGGGTTCCCCAGACTATACCTTCCAAGTCCAGAAGTGCAGGCTGCTGCCTTTTCTGCAGCATCGAAACACTGCTTTTGAAGCAGAGGCGTTAACCACAAAACTATCTTTTCCAGCCCTTCATTCTGCTGCATAAGCTTGTTTCTCCCTTCCCAACAGTTTCCTAAAATTAGGGCCGATAGTGATTTTTTCAATAGGTATCATCTTGGTAGCTTATGGTTGGAGGAGTCAATTGATAATGCAGATCTTGAATTTGGCTTCTAATGAGCTTCTGAACCCCATTGAAACTCTGGCATAGAATAAAGAGGCTACTGTGACTTTACAGCCCCAGTCTAAGCTACAGGTGGGCCCTGTTGACCATTTTCCTGTGTGGAGTATTGGGTAGTGCTTTTGATCTTGGTGCTTCACTGAAATCACAGTGAAGGAATGATGTGCACACCCTGCTGTAGGATACCCAGCCTGGGCTACATAGAGGATCTTGTTGAGTCAGTTTTTTTTTTTTTTTAATTTTTGTGTTTCGGAGGACACTGATTGTGGAGGGTCAGGGGTGACTGGGAATCCTAGATGGTTTCTCTCTTGCTTCCCTCTGGAGTTTCCCAGGTTTCACCTAGCAAGACCAGAAGTGTGGGGCGTTTTAGGTGGGACCTGGGATCTGAACTTAGGACCTGCTTACAAGACAGTCTTAACCCCTGACTCATCTCTCCAGAAGATGATGGAGAGGGTTCTTGAATTTAAAACCTCCAAAGTGTTCCACTGTTGACAGTTGGTACTGCAGGAGTCTTTTACTTTCAAAATTTTGCACAAAGTTGAGGAATGGTTGATCCCCTTTTAGCCAACATGACACTAGGTCAGACCCACCAGAGCTGTCTTGGCTGGCTATAACCCAGCTAGTGGGGTGGGACTTCCTGTGGAAGCAGCCCACTTGTGAGCAAGTGAGATCTGTGCTCTGGTACTGTGGTGCTGTTGGCGGCCTTTTCCTCTTCTGACTTCCTTCCCTCCATCTCTGTGGGATCCCTGGCACACCCAGTTCATTCAGTCCTTCCAGAAGCCAGGTGGGGGAAGAGGAGGGTTGATAACATGCCAAGGAGCACAAGATGGCTGGTGGACGGGTGCGGAGGCCCATTCGGGCGGTGGAAAGTGGGGTACTGCGCAGAGTGTTTCATCTTTCTCACTGAATCCTAGAACAACCCACTGAGATGAACAACTGGTATTTTCTCCATTTTACAAACAGAAAAATGGAAGTCCTAGTAGCTTTACCTCAAATATACACTCAACCATATTCCTGGAAGTCTTGAGTTTGACCCATGCTCTTTGAACACCTTTTATGCTTAGCTCTGTATCCATCTTGGGGTACTGGCAGATGGAAGCCTCAGCCCCACCTGGAGTTGTGTACACCTGAACCCATTGAATGGAAATGTAAAGCAAAGCAGTCTGGTGAGCTGTAGAAAAGGAGATGGTCAGCCCAGGTAGAGTGAGGGGCGGGCAGGGGATGAGGGATGGAGGGACAGTGAGGAGGTAGTGAGGTGACTTCTGAGACCCCATTTTTCTCTGATCACCATGCCTGCACAGTTCACAACAGAAAACTGATTGAGAGCCTCGCTTCATGAAAATGTGGCTTAAAAGAGTGAAAACTCAGGCCTGGCAAGATGGCTCAGCAGGTAATAATTTTTGCTCAAATGCCAGTTAGTTTTCACTCAAAGGGAAGAAGTGAGTCCAGCCCATGCATTTGTTTCTAGAGTTGCCATAACAGATAGCCATGAACTTGGTGGCTTGCAACAACTGAAATTTATTTTCCTATAGAAACAGCATTGGCAGGGTTTCTTCTGGAAGCTCTGAGAGACTCCATCCCACGCCTCTGTCATTCTCTGGTGTCCACCAGCTATGCTTTATGTTCCTTGACTTGTAATCAGTGCAAGTTCAGTCTCTGCCTTTGTCTTCATGTGGGCTTCTCCCCTGTGATACTACTACATTTTTCCTTTTCAGTCTCTTATACTACTGAGTGCAAAATCTATGGCATTAGATTAGGGCCCAAGTGTTGCAATGTGCCTGAATGTTGTTGATAAATTCACAACCAAAGAGCTTAAGGTAACAAGGGGTTTTATTCATTCATACAATTTCTCATTGCGATTCTCAGCCAACACACCAGGAATTGAGGAAACAGGTCACATCACATCCACAGGAACTGCTGAGAGGTGCAAACTTTCACTTGCCATTCTACAAGACTGCCAGAGTATGCCGAGGTATGCCAAACTACTGAGTCAGCTCTCACCACCTTACCCACCTGCCCAGGGGATGATTCCACCCGCTGTGAGTTAAATCTTCCCACATCAATTAGATACTCTCATGCAGACCTGCTCAAAGCTTGCCTAACTACTGATTTTTCATAGATGGCCCCAGAGCTCAGTGTTCAGTCAAGTGGATACCTCCATATGTCCAATGTCTAATGGAGAATAAGGTCATCTTAAGGTTACGTTAACACAGAGCTGCTTTCAAGTTAAGTCACATGCAAAAGTACCAAGGACATATCCTTTCAGAAAACAGCTCTTAAGTCAATAGAAAATGTACTTGGAAAAATAAAAACTGGGAGTTTTGATCATGAGAGACCTAGTGAAACTTCCTTCCATGTCTTGCATGTATGTCTGCATATACGCCCAAAGATAGGAGCATCTGAGGAAAATATACAAAGAGAAAGTAATGGAAAAAAGAGAGATTGATCTGAAATGCCCTAAAGACTGGTGTCCTCGCTACCTGGAAAATTAAGTGTTCTCATAGTGACATGTGCAAACAATCGTGTAGCCTGCCCAAAACACCTCAGATGTAGGTCAGAATTACAGCAGGACTGAGATGTGGCCAGAGCTCAATGCTTGCATATACTTCAAGTATATAAGAATATGCTGTGTTCCTGGCACAGGCCAATGCATTCCAGGAAGCTCCTGATCCTCAGGGAAACAGATCTCTGGAGCAAAACATAAAAGTTGGCTTGAGGTCACTGCTCCAGCCAGAGAGGAACAGGGCAGGTCCAGTCTGGGTCATGGTAAAAGACAACTATGATCCAGCCAAAGGGAACCAAAGTGTCCAAGACTGATGTACAGACGCTTTCTCAAAGTCTGGAAGAGTGCTTAGTCCATGGAAGGTGTCCAGTGGTTTAAAAAAAATTTTTTTATTATTATTATTATTTATTCAACTGTGCGCATGTGCGTCTGTATGTGCATGCATGCGTGTGTGTGTGTGTGTCTGTGTATGTGTAGAACCACGAACGAATTCGCGAACCACCATGGACGCCTCCAGCTCCTTCTGCCCGGGGATTCACAGGCTCCGCCCTACCAGGACCAGAAGCGCAGGCCGCCCCCGCTTCCACCTGGCGTCTATACGTGGGATCTGGGATCCGAACTCAGGACCTTCTGCCTGCAAGGCGGAGGCTTAACCCCTGAGCCACCTCTCCAGCCCAAGTGGTTTTAATTAATAAGCGATGCTGCAGAAACGTGTAGGGAAGGAGAAAGGGCCCACAGCCCTAGTTCTCCACAAGGACCTTTCATGTGTGTCCCAGACACTTAAAACTATCCTGCCTAGCCCTGATGCTCAGTTCCTCTTCTGGGGGGGACCATCGGAGCCCCGATGTTGCTACCTCACAGGGTTGTCATGAGAAACAAGGAATGAGTTTCTCCATATACGGAAGTTCTACAATGCAATTTGCCCGCTACCAGCAGATCCTGTCTTCTGCGTAAGAGTTGGAAATTTCAATTTGTTGGCATTTCCTTAAAAAATTCAAAAGAGGGGCTGGAGAGGTGGCTCAGAGGTTAAGCCTCCGCCTTGCAGGCAGAAGGTCCTGAGTTCGGATCCTAGACCCCATGTATGGACGCCAGGCGGAGGCGGAGGCGGCCTGCATTTCCAGTCCTGGTAGGGCAGAGCCTGTGAATCCCGGGGCAGAGTAAACAAGGAGGAGGTGGAGGCGGTCCATGGTAGTTCCCGAATTCGCCCGTGGTTCTACACACACACATACATACACACGCACACATACACGCACAATTAAATAAATAATAAATAATAAAAAAAATTTTTAAAAATTCAAAAGAGAGAGAGGGGCAGAGAGAGACACAGAGAAGAAGAAAATAGGGGCTCAAGTACCACAGCATGCCGAGTCAGAAGCAACGTTCAGGAGGCGGTTCTCTTTCTACCATGTGGGCTTCCAAGGATGAAATCAGGTCACCAGATTTGCATGTGGTCTCCTTCACTCTCTGAGCCATCTCACCAGCTTTTTTTTTTTTTTTTAACGATAGCATCATTAAGTATCCAGGAAAGCCGCAGTTATTGTTAGATAGGAAATGACATCACTTCCCAGAGTTGGTGGTGGTCTGGAGCCCTAGCCCTGAGCCAGCAGCTCACTTTGCATTCTCCTTCCAAGACATTGTTCTTTGTAACTCAGTTTAGCAGAGTCCCGGATGAGTTACAAAGGGCAGGGATTCACTAGAATGTTCCTTTTCCTCTCTTGTACTGCTGACCTTCTACCTCCTGACTGCTTGGCAAAACCTGGTTCTGCTTCATCCACCCTGGGTGAGAGACCAGGTGATCAGACAGCACAGTTTGTGTCTTTATGGTGGGGTGTTAGAGGTGGATTCCTGGTCCTAGTCAGGTCTGCACTGTCTGTTTAGCATCTGAATAGAGACCACCAATTGGAATCCAATGGCTGCACTCAATTGCACTTATGTTTTGTCTACATACTGTTTGTTTAATTAACTGCCATGTGAGACAACTGTAATCCCAACACTTGGAAGATGGAAGCAGGAGAGTCTTGAGATTCTTAAAGAAATTAAAGATTGAAATGCCATATGACCCTGCTATTCCACTTTTGGGAATAACCCCACATACAGCAAAAATTCACCTCGATAGCACAAGCACAACCATGTTCATAGCAGCACTGTTTACAATAGCAAAGTCATGGAATCAACCCAAATGTCCAACAGTTGACGAGTGGATAAGGAAACTGTGGTACATCTATACAATGGAGTACTACTCAGCCATCAAAAATGATGAATTACTGGAATGGGGAAATGGATGTCATTAGAAACAATTATATTAAGTGAAGTATCCCAGACACAGAAAATTAAGCATCGTATGTACTCCCTAATAGGTGGCTCCTAGTACCAAACCCACCCAGCCCACCTAGAGACACTCAAAGATAAACCTTTGTAATACCTACAGTAATTGCAAGGATTATGAACAGGAGGGATGGGGTAAGAGGGCCACACCAGAAACAAGGAGAGAGGGGACCATGTTACAGCAGAGAAAATAGGCCTCCATCAAGGACTGCAAGTAAGTAATGAGACATCTGGTTAAGTTCACAGACTTTCGTTCCTGATCATTTACAACTGAGGAGGTATGATCTCACCAGAAGGGGAGGGCATATAGTCTGGCAGATAAAAAATAACCATTTTGCAAATGGGTGATTGACCCCTCCCTCACTGCGGTTTCCTACTTTTATTACATCTTTTCTTTCTTTTTTTTTTAATACATTTTTTATTATTATTTCAGCTCATACAAACTTAATGGGTACACCAGTTCGCTCCCTTCCTCCTCCTCCCCCCCCCCCGTACCCCCTGCGCCTCCTCCCCACCCCCCTCCCTTCCCATCCCCCAGTGCCTCCCGCCCCAATTCCCAGAGAGTCCTTTCTTGTGCATGCCTGATTTTCCTCTGGGCCCTCCTCTCCGATGACGTACAAGGACCCAGTGGCCTTTCCCTAACATCTTTTCTTCTTAAGAGAGGGAGAGAGCACAGGTGTGCTTGACCTGGCACACACCAGGAGGTCAGAGGACTTCGGGAAGTCAGTCAGTTCGCTCCTTCGACTGTGTGGATTTAATTCAGATAACCAAGCTCTAGTGCTGGTGCCTTTATTCACTGAGCCATCCTGCCAACCTCCCAATGGTGGTATCTTCTATAAATAATTTTTATTTTTTTTTGTTTTACTTAACTTAAACTTAAGATATAGAAGTTTAAACTTGAGGACCTGGTGGTCAAGGTAACCATAATATATCCTTAAGGTGAGAGAACATTAGGACAGAAGTGACAGCTTAAGGCCAGAGAAGATAGGGAGAGAGCCATCATGACAGACCGGAAGGGGAGGAAGAGAGAGACTAGAAAGCTTGGAAAACAGGAGAGAGGCATACTTTTATTTTTATGTAGTTAACAAATATATTAATATTCTAAATTTCATATATTGCTTAGGATTGCTTTGTTCATCCTATGATTATAAAAATCTGGGCTGGGGGCTGGAGAGGTGGCTCAGGGGTTAAGCCTCTGCCTTGCAGGCGGAAGGTCCTGAGTTCGGATCCTAGATCCCATGTATGGACGCCGGACAGAAGCGGGGGCAGCCTGCGTTTCTGGTCCTGGTAGGGCAGAGCCTATAAATCCCGGGGCAGAGTAAGCAAGGAGGAGGTGGCGGCATCCATGGTGATTCCCGAATTCATCCGTGATTCTACACATACACACACACACATACACACACACGCGCGCACACACGCATACATGCACAATTGAATAAATAATAATAATAATAAAAATCTGGGCTGGAGAGATGTCTCAGGGGTTAAGATTCTGCCTTGCAAACGAAGGTCCTGAGTTCAGATCTCAGATCCCCTGTAAAAATGCCAGGTAGGAGCCAGAAAGATGGTTCAGGAATTAAGACTCTGTCTTATAAGCAGAAAGTCTTGAGTTCGGATCCTGGGTCCCATGTAAAAACGCCAGGTGGAAATGCCAGTGGCCTGTACTTCCAGCCCTGGTAGGCAGAGCCTGAGAAATCCCAGCACAAAGTAAAAAGGAAGTAGAACCAATCCAGGGTGATTCCCAAAGTCATCCTTAGTCCTCCACAGGGATACACAGTGCCCTCTGATATACACAAAGATACACACAGAGACACACACGCAAAAATAAATTAAAATAAAATTTAAAAAGATCATGTGAGAGAAAAGGAAAGTACAGCAATCCTGTTATAATGTAACAGAAATCGGGCTGGAGAGGTAGCTCAGGGGTTAAGCCTCTGCCTTGCAGGCAGAAGGTCCTGAGTTCAGATCCTAGACCCCACATATAGACTCCGGGCGGAAGCAGGGGCGTCCTGCATTTCTGGTCCTGGTAGGGCGGAGCCTGTGAATCCCTGGGCAGAGTAAACAAGGAGGAGGTGGAGGCGGTCCATGGTGGTTCCCGAATTCGCCCATGGTTCTACACACACATACATAAATACATACACACACGCGCACACACGCATACACCACAATTGAATAAGTAATAAATAATAAAAAAATAATGTAACAAATCTTACAAAAATTTCTCTGCTCAAATAACTACTTAGGAAAGCAAAGAAAATTTTTACTAGAAAACAGGAAAAAGTGGACACTAGTTATCTTTTTTAACATTTTTATACTAGTTATATATATGTATACGATTTTTCATTTTGTACAAGAGAAGAAAATAAAAAAAAAATTTTATTCAATTGTGTGTGTGTGTGTGTGTGTGTGTGTGTGTGTGTGTGTGTGTGTGTATGCGTAGAACCACGGGTGAATTCGGGAATCACCATGGACTGCCTCCACCTCTTGTTTACTCTGCCAGGGGATTCACAGGTTCCGCCCTACCAGGACCAGAAACGCAGGACGCCCCACTTCCGCCCGTCGTCTATATGTGGAGTCTAGGATCCGAACTCAGGACTTTCTGCCTGCAAGGCAGAGGCTTAACCCCTGAGCCACCTCTCCAGCCCCAAGAGAAAATATTTTTAATTGTGTGTTTTAAAATTTTTAAATCATTAAAAAGAAGGATTTCTTTTTTAAAACAGTGAAGGAGACTAATATTTTTCTTCCACAAGGCTCAGATTTTGGCTCAGCTATTGAAGTAGATGTATAGGGGCTGGAGAGATGGCTTAGGGGTTAAGCCTCTGACTTGAAAGCAGAAGGACCCGAGACTGGGTCCAAGATCCCATATAATAAACACTGGGCAGAAATGGCAGTGACCCCATATTTCCAACCCTGGAAGGTGGAGTTCAGGGAACTCTACCACAAAGCTAAGAAGAGACAGAGAAACCAGGATGATACTGTAAATCACCCTTGTGCTTTCATGAACACACACAGTGCCCTCTGATACACACAGAAACACATGTGCACCTTAAATAAATAAATAAAGTAGACATACAACATATTAACAGCCCTGTCTCTTCTGGAAAAAAAAAAGGATAATTATTTATTCCAACTCACAAAGCTGTGGTTGGATTTATGAGTAGGAGCTATGCAATGAGGGTGGGAGATGTCCCTTGCTCCCCACAACCAGCAAAACTAGGGCAAGAAGAACAGGAGGCGGGGCAGCAGGAGCCAGTCCAGGTCAGTCCTGTCTGAACTGAGTCCAGGTGAGTCCTATCTGGGCCCACATCACCCGAAAAGCACTCAGTCCTCACCTGATCATGTGCACAGCACTCAAGCTGTAGAATGGCTCTGGAATATTTATGAGAATGTGCTCACCCTTCAAGGTCAAGTACCCCTCCTTCCAGCTCCAAAGAGTGCTGCATGGGCCTCTCTGCTTCCAGGAGTGCTACAGAAAGAGTCACCCTTGTCCTTAAATGCACTCATACTATTAACAGAGGGAGGAAAAGTTCATTTTCCAGCAGAGCATCCCAGCCCAGGTACTAGCAATGCTGATGGAGTGTTGAGTGATTGCTCTCAAAGATCATCAGTGTCTTTCCAATCCTTAGAGACACTTCTTTTCTCAGAATCCACGCTGACACCTTCATGAATTCCAGCACCTGCCACAGACCCTTGTTTCCTCCCTGATTAGATGCATCTCCTGGAGGTAAATTCTGTTCAGAATGGTCATTCATATTACTGGATACTGATTCATCTACAATTCTAAGTATGTTAGACTCGCTCTGTAAGTTGGATCTTTAAAACCATATAAATATAGTTACTCTGAAGAATGTAAATAGGCAAAGTAATATAAGAACTTACTTTCCTTTAGTTAATAAGTAACCCATGATTGAAACCCAACTTGTGCATGATTCTGGTGTGGGGGGGTCAGGAGTGGATGTGGTATATGAGCGTGTGTGGGTGCACTTACCCACGTATGCATATGTGGAGGTCAGAGACTATTTGATGTTGCCGGCTTCCCTATTGATCAACTGAATTCCAACTTTTTTGTTTTTTTAAGACTGAATCTCTGATTCAGCTTGGAACTTTGGTGAGGCTGAATGGTCATTGCTCTTCTTGTATATATCCTTCCAGCTCTGGGATTATAGACATTCATGGGTGCTGGGGATCAGAATTTAGGTTCTTACTTTGACCTGCTGAACTTCTTCCATCTCCCTGAGTACTTTGTGCATGTGTATGTGTGTGTGTATGCATGAGTGAAGGTGTGTGTATTTTGCATGTGGGGAGTTGTATATGTGTGGGCAGATTTGTGTACAAGAGGACACTTCAATGTGTGTGTGCCTGTGACATCAGGAACCATCCTGGATTTCTCTTCCACCTTATTGCTTTTCCAGGGCTGGGGTTATAGCTAGCTACTGCCATTCCTGCCCAACATTTTTATGTGGGATCTGGAATATAACTCAGGTCCTTTTGCTTTCAAGACACAAGCTTAAGCTACTGAACCATCTTCCCAGCCCCCCCCCCAGATGCTTTTTAATCACAAGGATTATAACCAGCTTCCCTGCTTTAGAATCTCAGCTTCCCTGCTTGGGAATTCTGATTGCTCTTAGAATGAGTTAATTCCTGGTTGGGATATAACTGGTGCCATGACCGTTACAGCTGTGGTATTGTGGCATCGGGTCTGGGCAGTGTGCTGTCAGCTGCGGGGTTTTGTGTGAGGCGGGAGAGACACCGTTAACTAATCCAGACACTTTCCAAACTTGACGTCATCTAAAGCAAAAGTGACCCAAGGGTGTAACTCAATGGAAGAGAGAATGCTTCACCCATGTGAAGCCCCTGGATTCAGTCCCAACGCTGCTGCCTCTTTTGTGGGTCCTCTCTCCTAGAATCTCAGGGCCTGGAGGCCCTACCAGGGCCTAGGCCCCCACTTTTTTTAAAATATGTATTAACTTTTATTTATATTTAAATTGCATTAACCATCAACCCCTTAACTGTTCCCATCCGGCCTTCCTTCCCACCTTTCCCATTCTCCCCTCCCCCCTGTTTTCCTCCCTCTTCCACATCTCTCTACGTGGGCAACTGGGTACCTCTGGGATACAGGCACTAGTGCTTGGGTACCTGTCAGGGTGCGAATGGCCCACCAGTGAGTGGGTAAACTGTAGAGTACAGAGGCTCCCGCTCTCTTTTGTCTAGCACAAGTGTATACAGTCCCTCGGGGTAGTGCCACAATTGGTGGGATCTTCTATGTTTCATTGCAAAGTGTTGGTATCACAGCCCCGTGGAAAAATGCTGGCTGAAAATGGAGTGGCTGCAATGCCAGCTCTGCAATAAGGAGTAGATCAATCTAGGATAATTCTTAATGTCACCCTTGGACCTCCACAGGTGCACACAGCGGCCTCTTCTACACACACACACACACACACACACACACACACACACACACACACACACGAGAATGTGCAAAAAGGAAAAAAAAAGTGGTAGATTCCTTGCCTAACTTCCAGAGACCATGGGTCCATCCCCCAGGGCCATAAAATAATAAATATGTAATAGATATGCCTCTCCTTGGTCTCTCATTCAAAAAATTTAGAGCAGTCTTGCTGAAGCTGGTCACCCCACGCCATGCCCCGAAAGGAGACAAGGACATTGTTGCGCAATGCCACACCTTTCAGAAAAGGCTGGGCATTAGCCTAGACAAACACTTGACACCCCAAAGTGTTTGAATGGCTCTTCGATTCCTACTCTTTGCCATGCATTTGAAAAGGAATGGCTAGAATGTGCACATGGAATTGGTAAAACCTGGGCATAAAAAGAGTGCAAAATAGAATATGATGATCTCATAGAATGTTTGCTGTGGCAGAAAACAATAATGCAAATGAGTGCCATCAAGAAACAGCAGGGTAAGTTAATCAAGGAGGGAATGTACACTCACCACCTCACCATCTGGGCAAGGGGAAACAAGGCCCTGAGCCCAGCAGCTGCTGCTAACCGGATGCTGCTTTTCGCACTATTTTCTATGAAAAATATATTTTACTGAAAACCTCTTTGTCATAGCATGTACAAATAAAGACTTGCATAATCCTGTTTACAAAAAATTACAGCAGCACAAACTATCTGAAATCTTCAGGATTTGGGTCAAATTTTGTTGACCACTGAGCGTGGTTTTCTTTTTCAGTTCTCTGTCCCTTTTTGTTTTTGCTATCTCCAAGCTAATCTTTGTTTACCCAGGTTCTGACATTTTTGCCCTACGAGTAATTACCCCAGATGGTGAACTACATACGTGGAGTTTTCCGAGCAAACAAAGCAGGCAGGAAATAGGAGCTTCCTGAGAGAGCAGGCTTCCCGTGTAAGCAAGAGACTGCCTGGAGGATCCTGTTTGTCTTGTGCCTGCTTTTCTTAATAACTGATGTGTGGTTTGCCTGGGACTAGATTTTCCCTCTCCCGATTAAAATGTGGTCCTGATATTTTGCCTTTTGCTCCCCCGGGGCCTTCTCTGCAAACTCTCTGCTCTATTTCATTTGAACGTACATTCTTCCGGTGGCCAGCTCCTTCCTTAGAACAGCTTCTCTGCATCCTGGACCTTTGGCGTGGGTTTCTTTTCACTTTTAGGTACTTCCTGTGACTTTTGCCCAGTGGTGCTTGGTGAATAGTGAGCCTTTGGCTTTTGGGACTCTGGTGAGTTACCCCTGGCTACTGAGTCGCTTACTGGCTGCACCTTCCCACACAATGCCCTTTGAAGGGCATCACCTATGTCTGCCTTTCTAACGAAACGGTGGCATGAATCCTGAGAAACGGCTTCCTTGAATGTAGGGACCACAAGCCTTGCTCAGCACGTAATTGATTCCTGTGATAACATCCACCCTGTAGTCCCAACACACTGTGTCTCTGCTTCAAATGGGGTAGAGAGGACCAAGAGAGATGGGGAGAGTTTTCCACCCTCCTTCCTCTCCAGCTGTAGGTTCAAGCTGACATTCAGTTAGAAAGGCCCCTAGAATCCATTCTCAAGGACTGGGGATATACAGTTGAGTTGACACCTGTATCTAACTGTGACAGCCAGCATGTGTGCATGTATGAGGTGTGTGTGTGTGGTGTGTGTGTGTGTGTGTGTGTGTGTGTGTGTGTGTGTGTGCGCGCGTGTGTTTTCATGGGGAGAAAAAAGGAAAGAAAGAAGAAAAGGAAAGAAGGAAGGAGTAAGGGGAATAAAAGATTTTATCCCCTTGTCAAGTACAGTCACACATCACTTAATGACCAGGAGATGGTCTGAGAAACACCACAGAGTGAGCTTATACAAACCTAGGTGATTCATAGAATATGATACACCAGGATTCTATGGTATGTGTGTGGTTCATCACGGCCCCATTGCTTCTAGGGCTGTGATGAACAAACAACAGGCCACTGAGAAATCTGGCAAGCACCAGATATGTGAGGTTGCTACTAGCACAGTGCAACATGCTTTGTAAGGGCATTTAAAAGGACAGAAAAGCAGTCAGGGTTGAGCATCATTATTGTATATTATACTGTGCCTAATTGTGTGTGCTGTACTTTTATATCCCTGGCATATCTGTGTATCTGTTTATACTAGAGTCGTTAAAGATGGATGAGTGACTTTCGTGTTATATAACAGCCCTGATGTGACCAGGAATGTTCCAGTTTCATTGTCTTCACACAAGACCACCTGTTGCGGTTACTCTGCATTGTTGTTGATAAATTTGTGACCAAAAGTTTTAAGGAAACCCAGGGTTTTCTTTTGGCTTACTCTATTTTGGTTATAGTTCCTTGTCTAACTTGGCAGGAGAGTCCACAACTAACAGTTGGGGTAAAAGAACTGGTCGCACCAAATCCACATGACTGCTGTGAGAGAGACAATCCTCACTTGCCAAGAATGCTGCGTGTCTGGCTAAGTATACAGAAGGATGACAACTTCCCTAACCAGTTCCCTCTATCTTATTCACCTACTCAGGGACTGGCACCATCTACCATGGGCTGGGCCTCCCCATCAATCAATCTCCTGTAGGATTGCTCAAGGGATTAACTCGGCTGCTTATGTGTTCAGAGTTCAAAGCTTCAATTACCAAGCTGGCACCAGTATCTAACTATATACCACCTATAGTAGATGTCCTCATCCTTGACAAAAGCGTTGCTACATGACTTTTGAGACCTCGAGTCTGCAAGGTAGTTCAATGGGTAAAGCCCTATTTGAAAATAAGGTGACTTGAGTTCAATCCCCTGGTAAAAGGAGAGAACTGACTTCTGACCTCAGTTCATGCTCTAGGGCATGCACCTCGATCCCATAAAACAAATCCAAGATGGCTCTGTAAGGCAATGGGAAGAAGGCAGACGGATCTGCTAGAAATCTTAGCAATTTCTGAGGAATGAACCAGTCCAGGTAATGGAAAAGTGAGCAACTCAGAAATGCCAAGGAAACAGACAAAAAAAGAAAAAAAAAAATCCAGAAAGCCCTGCGCTTTCTAAGCAGAGACCAAGAAAGGAACAACTTTTTTTCCTCCTCTTTCTCCTCTTCCTCTTTCTCTTCCTCTTCACTGTCCATATCAGAGGATACTGTGTGTGCCTGTGGAAGCCCAAGAGCAGCTTTGGGAACATCCTGGATTGCTGCTCTACCTCCTTTTGGCTTTGCTTGGGGGTTTCTCGGGCTCCACCTCAGGAATTGGACCACCTAACAAAACCTTATAGATTGTTTCTATAAGGAAACAATTACCCCATATCAGGCAAATACAAACCGTGATTCTTCTACCATCCAGGACTCGTCCTTAACAGACTGTAGCAAGGTGGCTCTCCCTGAGCCCTGCCTTCCTGGCTCCTCCTGGGTGAATTTTAGAAACATTCCAGAAATGCCAGGTAGCCTTAGGCTACAGAAACTAGCAAGTGATTAGAAAGCCCAAAACACCACGTGGAGAGAGGGGAACATCAGGTTTTATTTATGTGTGAGCTCAGAGGACAGAGAAGATTATAAATTCTGAGCAATTACTCTCAATTTCACATAGGTTTTACAGGCCATTATGTCACTCTATGTCTATTAAACTACTGGTGAGTTTTGAAACTTACAGTTATGTGCTCAAGGTTATTTGGGGTCTTTGGCAAAAAGTTATGTTTACAGAAACAGAATGATGAGGGCAAGCTGGCCTTCATAGGCAGGTGTTTCCAAGGCTTTGTCCTTGTAGTTTTAGCTCTTGCAGAAACTGTGGTTTTTATCTTTTAATTGGCTCAGACCTTCCTGCCCCACCATGCACAAACACTATAGCCCTAATTAGACCAGTATCTATATCTGCTAGTGAAGCCAACTGTAAGTCTAAGTAATAGAATTATATTAACCATTTCAGTTGCCTTTTCCATTATAGGTGGAGAACTAGCATTTTGCCCTTTCTAGATGTTTAAAAAAAAAGGATTACATATTTCTATCTTACCCGCTGGTAAGGGGTGCCCTGTCGTCCCTCCTGGGAGGTGTCAGAAACTGGAGCCAAGCTGAAACGTTTAACTACCGTCCAGTGGCAACAAGGACCTCCACCCGAAAGCAGCACCAAACTGCCCTCCCTGGCCAGTGTCCGTGAGGACCTTACATGGACATACCCCTCCTCCTGCCCAGATGTCAGAAGAGGCTGGATAAGACGGGACCTTCACACCCATCATATATAGCAAAGAAACACTCTTCTCTCACAACACCAAGATGAAGTCTGCTGAAACAGAGGTTTTAAATAATACCCAGCATACATGACATAGTATCCAAATGGCCAAGATAGAAACAGGACCACCTGGCATATCAAGACCTCAAACCCCATCTGGCATATCAAGGAAGTCCCAAACCAGCAAGAAAAAGATGATCAACAGAGACCAACACTGAAAATGTACCAGGTACTGACATTTTCTAACAAGAATTGTATGATTTATTTATTCATTTTAATTGAGAGGCATGATCTTGCTGGGTAGTCCAGGCTGACTTTGAACTCATAATCCTCCCACCTCAGCTTCCTGTCTAACAAGGATTTTTAAAGTAGTCATCCGGGGCTGGAGAGGTAGCTCAGGGGTTAAGCCTCTGCCTTGCAGGCGGAAGGTCCTGAGTTCGGATCCTAGACCCCACGTATAGATGCCAGGCGGAAGCGGAGGCGGCCTGCATTTCTGGTCCTGGTAGGGCAGAGCCTGTGAATCCCAGGGCAGAGTAAACAGGAGATGGAGGTGGTCCATGGTGGTTCCTGAATTCCCCCATGGTTCTACACACACATACATACACACACACGCACACACATACATGCACAATTGAATACATAATAAAAAATAAAAATAAATTTAAAGTAGTCATTCTAGAGAGGTGAAGATAGGGGAATCCGGGGTTGTGAAAAGCCAGCCTGGTTACATGGAAAGTTCTAGGTCAGCCTGGGCTACATGGTAAGACCTTGTCAACACACACACATGCATCCACGCACCCATGCACTCATGCACTCATGCACAGGCACACACAGCCACCCTAGAAGTATTTCAAGGAGCAATTACAAACATGCTTGAAACAAATTGCCTTAACAAAGGAAAAGATACTAAGAACAGACAGAAGTTTCAGAACTGAAAAACACAGTTACAACAACAATTAAAAAAAAAAAAAAAAAGATCTTGACCATGGACTGGATGGTAAGCACAGATGGTTTCAGTGGGGCCTCAGTGAAAGTCCAGCCAGAGAGGAAACACTGGGATGCTTTGTTCCGGGCATTTGTCCGTGTGTGTGGAGGCCAGTGTCATGGTTAAGCACAGGTGTCAACTTGACTCTTGAGGGTTTGAGCTCTGGGCACAATTGATGGCTGAGTTAAGCCATCAGACATGCTGGTCTGGCAAGTTAGGATTGTCCATTTCTCAGCCATTATGGTGGCCAGTTCCCTCGGGCCTGGTGTTGGTGTGTGCTCTCTGTCCAGTTGGACTATGAACTGTAACCGGACTATCGTAAGAAAGTAAACTCCTTGGGCTGGAGAGGTGGCTCAGGGGTTAAGCCTCTGCCTTGCAGGCGGAAGGTCCTGAGTTCGGATCCCAGATCCCACGTATAGACGCCAGGCGGAAGCGGGGGCGGCCTGCGCTTCTGGTCCTGGTAGGGCGGAGCCTGTGAATCCCAGGGCAGAAGGCGGTGGAGGCGTCCATGGTGGTTCGCGAATTCGTCTGTGGTTCTACACATACACAGACACACACATGCGCACACATACACACGCACATGTGCACAGTTGAATTAAATAATAATAATAATAATAAATTAAAAAAAAAAGAAAGTAAACTCCTTGTTCCCTTAAGCTGTGTGATGGTCATTTATCAGCAACCATGCAGGCAAACTGCAACAGCCAGCTAGACAATCTTTGCAGTCACCACAAGATTCTTGGTGGTGGTAGCAGTCCTATTGGGCCGGTAGGGGGGTGAGGGGGTGTTCCGTGCTCAGGATGCGGGAGTCATTTCGTGAGTGGGAGAGTTGCTAGGTCCCAGAGTGAAGCCCCATACATTCTCCTGTCCTCCGATGCTGTCCACATGCAATGGGTTTGTCTGGTCCTGGAGCATCGTAACTACTCTGCATGCTGTTGATAAATTTATGACCATATGTAAACGAGGGGTTCTTATTCTGGTTTATGAGTGTCCCGTTACAGTTCTTAATCAAGCTAGGCAGGAAAGTCCACACCAAGGCCAGAGACCGAGGGAACTAACCACACCATTACTGAGAGAGTGACAATCCTCACTTACTAGACCAGCATGTCTGGCCAAGTATGCCAAAGAATGCCAACTTCCTTAACCAGCTCCTTCCTTCATCCTATCCACCTGCCCAAGGAAAAGTCCTGTCTACCACGGGCTGATCTTCCCCATCTATTAGAAAATCTCCTGCAGGCTTGCTCAGGACTTAACTAATTCTTCACAACTGTGCCCAGAACTCCAGCCTTCAATTATCAAATTGACACCTGTAGCTACCTATGACATGGAATCAGAAGTTCAAAGGAAGGGAAGACATAAGAGAAAGCAGAAAGTAAGCCAGAGGCTGTGATGATGGTCCAGGATTCCTGAGGGTGGACCGGTCCCTGCTATGTTCTCTGCCTCCAACTCAAATCATGGGGTACCCTTCAAGAGAAACTGCTTGCCTTTGCCCTAGACTCATAAGCATGACCCACAAGTTGGAGGAAGTGAGGGAGAATTTGCAGCTGAAGGAATTGACTTCCCACCCCAGTTGGTGCAACCAGGTGAAGCAATAAACGAGGGGCCGATGAATGAGCTGCCATGCCCTGCTGTCCCGCCCTTCCCCTCTAGTCAAAGAAGGAAAGTGACTGATGTCCCACGCTCACTTCCAAATCTCACTAACAATGTCTCCATGGCCTAGGATACCCTTGAATAGCTTGGGGAAGAGACTTTTGGGAAATGGTGGCAGTCTAACTGAACTGACAGCGCAAATACGGTGGACAACACTTCACATACTTGCTCACAACACAAAGGAATGCTATCCCATTTTTTTTTATGACACCACTGATACCAAAGACTGAAATATCAAAAAAATAATAGTTATTTGAGAGAGTAAGAAGTGCCATAGTGCACACGTCTCCTTCCACCATGTGGGCCTCCGGGTCACCAAATTTGCAAGCAGCATCTTTACCTGCTGAGCTATCTCACTAGGGCTTGAAAAAAAAAATTAAGTGTAGACTAATATTTCTTCTGAAATATTGAACATGAAAAATCCTTACTAGATCAGCAACTCACATATGGCAATTTATAATTGAATTAATTTGCTATGACCAAGTCAAGAATGCAGTTTAGCTCAATATTTTAAGAGGGGGGAAGGGAAGGAGAGAAGCTGGATGAATACTCATTATGTTTGTAAAAGTAGAAAAATAAAATAATATTTGAAAAAAAAGGGGCAGCAAAGGGAGGCTGGAGAGATGGGTCAGGGGTTAAGACTCTTGTCTTGCAAAGCAGTAGGTTGTGAATTTGAGTCCCAAGTCCCACAAGGAAATGGAGGCGGTCAGCACTTCTGGGAAATCCTAGACTGAGGCAAAAAAGAGACAGAACAATCCAGGATGATTCCCGGTGTCATCTTTGGACCTCCACAGGCGCACACAGTGCCCTCTGATATACGCACACAAAATAATTTTTAAAAACTAAAACAACGTACATTTGCTGCTGGACAGCAGGGATGCCTTGTAATCCCAGTACTCACACAAAGAAGCAGGAAAATCTCAAGCTCGAGGCCAGCCTGGCGTTTGAGACCTCATCTCAAAAAACACTAATGGGGCTGGAGAGATGGCTCAGGGCTTCAGACTCTGCCTCACAAGCAAAGGTCCTGAGTTCAGATACCAGGTCCCACATTAAAAACACCAGGTGGAATCAGCAGCAGCCCACACTTCCGGCCCTGGGAAATCCCAGAGCAAAGCAAAGAGGTAGAAGTAATGCAGGATGATTCCTTGAAGTCACCCTTGGTCCTCCACAGGGACACTTCTACATCCTTCTTGCTTCAATCTGGGATTTCCCAGACTCTGCCCACTAGAGCCAATAGTGCAGGCAGGCTGTTTCTGCCTGGTGTTTTTACGTGGAACCTGGGATCCGAACATCCAAACTCAGGACCTTCTGCTTGTGAGGCAGAATCTTATCCCCTGAGCCATCTCCTCCAGCCCCACATACACTTTTTTTAAAGGACTATTTAAAGGGCTTCCAGAGTCATATTCCTCAGGCTGTATGTGAGGTAATATTTAATATTTCAAGGCACTGGGCTTGGTGTGATTTGTGTATTCAGCAATGGATAACTAATAAACTAGGTCCCTATCAAAAGGAGAAAATTACAGAAAAACATAAAAGAAACATAAAGGAAAATGACTTCTTATGTTTTATGCTGCCTGGCTAGCCTCTGCCGACACTTATGATTGTCACTCCCTCCAAAAAATGGTCACTTTCTCCAACCAGATACATACATGTCGTTTGTTCTGTTCTGTTTCGATCTTGTTTTGAGACATGGCCCTCCATGTAGCCCAGGCTGGCCCTTGAATTGGCCACCCCCCTGCTTCAGCTTCCTGAATGCTAGGATCACAGTTGCCTGTTACCAGGCCTGGGCAAGTTTGTTTGCTTGTTCTGTTCTCAGCGCTGTTGGATCAAACCCAGGCTCTTGTGCATGCTGGGTAAGTATTCTGCTGCAGAGTCCCCTACCTATGTACAGGTATGCGCTGGTAGAGGTGACGCGGGTTTGGGGACCAGAGGGTACTGAAAGATTCCAAGGCAGTAAGAACTGAGAGAAGCATGCTTGTTCTTTCTCCCTTCCCCTCCCTCCTCCTCCAGGGGTCCTGAACGACAACTAGACATGATGAAGAAGAGACGGACAATTTATTCCACATCACCTGAGCTACAGACAAGGCAAAGTTGAGGAGGTGCATGAAGTTGGTCCCCAGGCCTCCTTGTCATGATGATGGCTAACCAAGGAATGCCGTGACAGGTGATAGGTATTGAGGCGACTGGACAGACTCCGAGGATCTTTCTTTAGACCTTTGATCAGAAATCAGGGTTTCCTCGGGGATCTCAAGAGTGGCACGTGAAGAGGCTTGGCCTCTCAGAGACTCTTGACTCCAGGTGGTATTGTCGCTGCTGGTGGCGATGTTCGAGTTGCTGTGCAGAATCAGACTCCAGAAGCTCTTATGGTTGAGGTAGCAAAGGATCCCTTGAGAGGGAGGAGAAAAAAGGGGAAGGAGGTCCCTGCGGACTCTCAGGGTCGCCAGCATCCCTTCCCGTCCACACTTTCTTGGCCCTGACCCACTCCCTCTTTCCTCAGGACCCTCCTGGATACACTCACCACAGATGACATACAGGATAAAGGCCAGCCAGCCCAAGAAGTAGCTCCAGCCAATGGGGACGGACACATTTCTCTTCAGCTCGAATATCCAGACATTAAGGGGGAACAACAGGAGGATGAAGGAAATGAAGACGACTGAGGACAGGAGCAGAAGAGAGCTCATTCTCTCCTTATCTGCTGAGATGTCAGTCACGCCCCACGGCATGCAGAGCCCCCAACCCCAAGACAACACAGCACAGAGTTACCCCCTCCCCCTGCCCCAGAGGCTCCTGTCTCTCTAGTAACCAGGAAACAGTGGACCTCCACTCTCACTCCTCCCACCAAACCTTAACCCTCGCTCCACCCCCGAGGAGGAGGGAGGAGTGCCCAGGAAAAGGCGGGTTAGGGATTTAAGGACCTTGTTCAGAGCTGGGGGGCACCTTCACAGAAGTTCAGGATGATCCCAATCAAGCCAAAGGCATACATTTTCTGCAGACGGGGCACGTACGGCAGGTGCAACCAGGAGGTGAGGGCCAGGCCCACAACCAGGGACAGGGCGAAAATCATCTTAGCCACCCCCAAAAGCGGATGCTGTGTCCACGGCTTAAAACTGTCTGGGGGAGAAGGACAGAATAGAAAAGACCTAGGATTAACAAAAGGTGAAATGCATCTAGGAGAGGCAACAACAAAAGGAATATGAACAGGATACGTGAACCTTCATTCTGAAAAGAGAATAAATGCAGATGTGAATGAATGCAAGACAGCTAGTATGGCAGAGTTGTCCAACTCTACATGCTAAGGCAAGAGGCTACATCCCTAGGCTACAGAGCCAAAACAAAAACAAACAAACAAAAGACAACAATAGACAGAGGAGGCTCAACCCAAACAACTATAAATTGTGATTTTTTTTTTGAAACTCCCACATTATCAAAGGTCAATATAAAATTGATTTAGGATAAGAGAACTTTTGATGAAAGGGAGCCCTCTTATACGCTGCTGGTGGACAGGTCTGGCAAGTAGACTGGTGCAGAATAGGAAAAAAAGAACATAGGCTGGAGAGGTGGCTGAAGGGTTAAGACTCTGCCTCATAAGCAGAAGGTCCTGAGTTCGGATCCCAAGTCCCATAAAAATAGCAGGCAAAAAAAAAGCAGAGTGGCTTGCACTTCCAGCCTTGGTGGGCAAAGCCTGGGAAATCCTACAGCAAAGCAAAAAGGAGACAGAAGCAATCCAGGATGATTCTCAAAGTCACCCTTGGTCTTCCACAGAGACACACAGTGCCTTCTGATACACACACACACTTTAAGAAAAAAGAAAAAAAATTAAGTTTCTTCCATCCCAGAGAGTGTATACTAAGAAAATAAGCAGAGGGTTGGGAAGGCTCAGCACATAAGAAATGCTTCCTTCCAAACCTGGCAACCCAAACTCCATGTCCAGAAGGTCACATGATGGAGAGAGAGAACAATTTGCAAAAGTTTTTTTTAGAAAAAAAAAGTTGTCTTCTGACCTCCACCCCTGCACCACGGTATGCATGCATGTGCTTTTTCCTGCCCTCTCTTTGCTGTCTCCTCCTCTCTCAAATCAATCAATCAATTAATTAGAGGTTTACACCAAAATCTAGGCACATCATTTGTGTTGCAAATTAACTTGCATATTCAACAAGTTCCTTCAATTGGCAAGAGATTTGTAAGATAGATTATAGCACATTTACAATGGTTAGTATTAGTTGTCAGCCTACAGCCTGGGAGGCAGGCCTCCAGGCACACCTGGGAGACTCTCTGGATTAAGGTTGACTCTGGGCATGCCTATTAGCCAATATCTTTTTTTTTTTTCTATTTTCATGAGTATGTGGGGGTGGGTGTATGCCTATGTATATGCATATTTGTGTGTATGTAGGTGGAAACGTGGGTATGAGTATGTGTGCACATGTGTGCATGTGTGTGTGAAGGCCCGAGGTTAACATTGGAAATCATCTTTGATTGTTCCTTCTACCTTATTCTTTTTGAGGCTGGATGTGTAATCAAACACAAAGCTCATCCATAGGGTTAGTCCCGCTACCCAGCTTGCTCTGGGGATTCCTAGTCTCCGCCTTCCAAGGCTGGAACTACAGATAGATTGGGCACCACCCATATGGCATTTTATGTGAGATCTGGGAATCTGAACACCAGTCTTTTTTGCTTATGAGGCAAGTGTTTTAACTATGAGTCACCTCCTCAGCCCCTTTGAGGGATTGTGTTGATTGTATAATTGATGTGGGAGGCCCCAGCCTATTGTGGGTGGAACTACTTCCTAGTCAAGGGCTCCAAAATTGTATAAAAATGAAGGACCAAAGAGATGGTTAAAGCCTTTGTCTCACAAGCCAAAGGACCCAAGTTCAAATCCCCAGATCCCATTTAAAAAATGCAAGATGGAAATGGAAGTGGCTTTAATTTTGACTCCAGAGGCACTGCCTAGGAATCTCAGAGCAAAACAATAAGGTGAAAGAGCAATCCAGGATGACTCCTAATGTCACCCTCTGGACTTCCACAGACACATACGTTCAAGTGCCCTCTTGTAAAAATGCCCATACACTACATGTACACACACACACACACACACACACACACACACACACATACACACACACATGCAAATGTGTAAAATAAAGAGCTGAGCATTAACAAACATGTATATGTTGATTAATTGCTCTCTGTTCTTGCTGTGGATGTGATGTGACCAGTTTCTTTGGCTCCTGCATTCGTGGCCTCCTTGCCATGGTGGACAACTTGGAATTGTGAGCTCATTAAGTCCCTTTCCGCCTATATTGCTTAGATTGGTTATTTTTGCTGCAGTAATGAATAATGAACTAGAACAATACATTGTTTATTCTTGTGTGTGTGTGTGTGTGTGTGTGTGCGTGCACTCTTGAGTGTGTGTGCCTATGGAAGCCCAAGGGTGATATCAGGAATCATCCTGGATTGCTCTACTCCTTATTGCTTTGCTCTAGGGTTTCCCAGCCTCTGCCTTTCCAGGGCTGGAATTACAGGCCACCACCATATCTACCCAGCATTTTTATGTGGGATCTGGGGATTCGAACTCAGGTCCTTTTGCTTGTGAGGCAAGGGCTTTACCTACTGAGCCCAACCCTGCTGCCCTGTTGTAGATTGCTGCAAACTAATCATCTGAAGGCTGGGAATGCAGCTCAATGGTACAGCACTTGCCTCACATATGCAAGACCATAGGAGAGAACACCCGAAACGAGAGGGATACTGACTGCCAGAGGTGGGCGGCATTTCATATGAGGTGCTCTGTATTTTCTTCTTGAACCTTTGTTCTTTTTACACACCATCTAACTAAGAACAAAAACTTTGGAGCAGTGATGTTGTTGGGAATCGTGGGAAGTCAGCATTGATGGATATTGCCACCAACTCAAGTAACTGCTGGACCCCCTTCATTCCTCTCAGCTTTAGCCTCTGATGCCCTGACTGAACTGTGGAAGACATTTCTCTAGGTGTCCTTGTGTAAGTAAGGGCCCTAGCAGCTCTCTCTCTTCAAGGAAGTCTTTCAGGTGAGTGACAGCTGACCCAGTCCTCAGACTGCTTAAAGTCATCTTTCCCTTGTGATACCCTCACTGCTCACACTTCAATTTGCGCCTTTTCTGGCCTGACTGCATGTTTTTCAAATCCCTCTCCTTTTTTTTTTTTTTTTTTTTTCGATTCTCAACATAAAATAGGCTAAAAACAGCCAGCAATAATACACCACAGCCCAAGGTTTAAGCTATCTTAAACCTCTTGTGCCTCCTTTATTTATTTATGAGAGAGAGAGAGAGAGAGCATGTGTGCCATGGTACATGGGCACAACTTCAGTTGTCAGTTCTCTCTTCCTCCATGTGAACTTCCGGGGATGGAACTCAGGTTGCCAGTTTTGCAAACAGGCACCTTATCCACTGAGCTATCTATCTCACTGGCCCTAGTCTATTAATTTTGAATTCAGCCTATTAACTTTGAATTAGAGATCTGGAAACATGGATAAAATGTAGACAAGTTCTTTTTCAGAATGCAGCAAGAATGGCTTCTAGTTTTGTTTCCACTAATTTCCTCACTCCCATTTGAAACTTCACGAGATTTTTTTTTGCTGTCTTCATCTGTTGGAATTCAGGTTTTCAGAGCTCTTTCTAGAATTGCCCATAACACTGAGTTTATAGTAGCATAGGCTTTCTCTAACACACTTTTCTCAACTTTCCTTGGTTTTTCCCACAAACGAATTCCAATGGCTTCAACATGATCAGATAGTCAAAGCAATGACCCCCTACTCTTCTATTTTCTGTATTGGTTTATCACTGTGACTAAATAAACAACTTAAAGTGTAAAAGAGTTATTTTGGTACTTGGTTTCAGAGGATATACCCCATGGCCACTTGGTCTCGTGAGCTTGTTCAGAATGTCATGGCAACAAAGTTGTTGGTCATTTCATGGAGGTTGAAAGCAGAGAAAGAGAAAGACAGGAAGGGACCAAGGACAAGAGGCTTCTCATCCCGTTCCACTCCCGTAATAAATTTTCTTCAACTAGGTCCCACCTATAAAGTTTCCAGATACTTCTAAAAATCGCACCCTTACCTGGGGACCAAGTGTTAAAATGTTGAATCTGTTGGCACCATATCATATTTACTCATAACACATACACTGTGGGAGGGGCGCATAAATTGTCCTATCAGTTAAGAATTTCTAATCTGAAAACCTGAAACAGGCTTCAAAGTCAAAGCTTTCTGAGAAACAAGACACCATAGTGAACAGTTCCACGTCCAACCTGAAAATATCTCCTTATATGTGAATACTACAAAATTTAAAAAGTCAGGGGGCCAGAACTTTTTAAAAGTTCTCCTCTTATCTCTCCCCATGTACCATGATGACAAGCTTTCTCTCTCTGTCTCTTTCTCAAATAAACATTTTTTCAAAAAATCAGAAATCTGAACTATTTCTGGTGCCCAAACTTTGGATAAGAAATATTCAGCTTGTATATTTGTTTTTGAAAAAAATATGGAAATTTTTATTTAAAACCTTCAAATCTTGGATCCTATTAATTCACCTTGGGAAATATATTCCAAAGAATAATAAGTCCATTATAAAGATTTCTCAATTAATGAAACCTTTGCTCCTCTGTTTTCTTTTCTTCTGATACTAGAGCTCATAACCAGTGTTCTTCTCTGAGCTACCATCTCAGCCCATTTTCTGTTTTCAATAGAAACTGGAAATAATTTTTCAAAAAATACAAAGGCAAAAGTCAAGCAAAAGATGATGAATTGATTAAGTTAAATAGTTTGGGGGCTGGAAAGATGTCTCAGGAGTTAAGACTCTGCCTTAAAAGCAAAAGGACCTGAATTCAGATCCAAGGTCCCACTTAAAAATTCTAGGAAATGATGGTGGCCTGCACTTGTGGCCCTTGCTGGCAGAGGCTAGGAAATCCCAGAGTGAAACAAAAAGGAGGTAGAAGCAATCCAGGATGACTCCCAAAGTCACCCTTGGTCCTCCACAAGGACAGATAGTTCCTTCTCTTTCTCTCTCTCTCACACACACACACACACACACACACACACACACATGCACGCACGCACACACACGTGTGTGCACAAGAACAAAAATAAATAGAGAAAAATAGTATGGTCACTTATAACAAGAAAAAGTTTCTATATACCATCAAGAGAATTTAAATAATGTAAACTAAATCAGAGCTTTAATGCAGAATTGTTCTTGGAGGAGTACATAAGACAAGTGTGGTGGTTCACACCTGTAATACCAGTGCTCAAGAGACCAAAGTCATAAAATCATTGTTCATCCAAAGTTATTCTGAGTAAAATAGTGAGTTCCAGGCCAGCCTGGGCTATGAAGTAATACCCTGTTTCAATAAAAACAAATAAATAAGCAATCAAATAAGAATAAGTATCAGTAGAGATGACTGCTCAGCGTTTAAAGTTTTTTATCTAACAAACAAAAGCACCTAAGTTTGGATCCCCAGATCTCACATAAAAATGCCGGGTCAATATGGCCTGGGAGGCAGAGCCTGGGAATCCCCAGAGCAAGCTGGCTAGCTAGACTAGCTCTAATGCATGCTCTGGGTGCAATGAGAGACAGGCACACAAAAAATTAGGTGGAAGAGTGATCCAGGATGATTCTGGATCTTGGACCTCCACAGGCACACACACTCAAGTGCATTTGCGTGCATACATCTGCACACATATATGCCCACCTCATGCAAACACACACACACACACACCACACACACAGGAAAAAAAATAATGAAATCAACTATGCAAAGCCATCCAAAACAAAGGGGTGGAGATTAGGAGTGTGGAATAGTGATAGAACATCTGTCTAGTATATATGGTGACCTGGGCTTCAGCCCCAGCTCCACAAAAAGGAAGGACCTGGCTGTTTTTGAGTTGTGCAGAGCAAGGCACATTTATGAATTTTACAGCCAGATACAACTGAGCTACTGTCCTACACCTGCCTCCATTCAGTTCATCCATATATGGTTGCTCCTTCTGAGGGAAAAGCACTCATGGACATTCCATGTGGCATGACCCTGAGCAAAATACGCAATCTAAGCTGCCAATCTTCTCGGCCACAAAATAAGAGTAATGACTCTGTCTCTCAAAACTGAATTAAGATTAATTGGACAAACAGAGCAGGTGCAGGATGAATGGTTTTGTTTCCCCAAATTTATTGTAAGAAGGATGTTTTTGTTTTCATAGTAAAAGAAAATAATAGCCATGTACTTTTTTATTTCTTAGGTTAAGGATTAGGTACCAATGGAAGTGGATTTTCAAAGCTCTTCATTTCCAGGAAAGGAAGGAAAAAGGAAACCAGTCAGGACAAGGGAAGCTGGCCCAGAACCTCCTTCCTTCTGGCAGGAAAGAAAGGAACATGACTGGAATCCGGAATGGCCAAGTGAGGACATCCTGGGCCGCATCTCAGAGCCCCAGGGGAGACAACCTGGAGGAAATCTTGAGGTACCCACCCAGCAGGACTTTTCTCCCAGGTCAATGATGTTTTTCATGAATGACACAAACACTCCTCTCCCAACACTTTGGGTTTCGCCCAAAGCAGTGACATCTTGGACTGGGTCAGGTCAATCAATTTACTTGAACAAAAGGAGAATGATCCTTGGTGAGCACAGTGCCATGCAGGGTCCAGCTTGCAGGTGGAAGAACAAAGACGACCCAAGAGAGGGGGAGGCGGGAAAGTGAAGTCAAGATAGGCCGGAGAGACCTGAGGGGTGAAGTGAAAGGACTCACCTTTCTCACTGTTTGAGCTGGAGCAGCTTCTAGAGAGGCAGACATCCAGAAGCCCTATGGACATACTATGGATAGAAGCGTAGATTCTGTGAGTGATGTTTTTGGGGTAGCGTTGGTGGAAGCGGCTCCTAGAGGGGTACAGCCATTTCTTGGAGAAGACCATGACCAGCAACAGGAAGAAGGCCACCAGGCTGAACTCAGCAGCTATCACCTGAGCCAGCCAGCGGGAGCTGTGCGTGATTCTCCATTGAAGGGGCAGCAGAGAGTTGCGGCGCTGCTCCAAGACTGACTTCTTGCTCCTGAGGGGACAAGGACAGAGACCGGCACCGTCCCTTTCTGTCCAGCTCAGCTCTCCTCCGTGGTGCCTCCCAGCCCTCCTTTTCCTCTTCAGGCCTCCCTCTTGAGTTTCCCTTCCCTCCTCCACACCATCTCTCCTTCCTCTCCCAAGCTCACTTGTCTCTTAACTCCTGAATCTCGTCATCAGTCAGATCAGTTTCCATCTTAGGGCCTGGCCTTTGGGAAGGAATGGGGGACTTCTTTGGGGGCACCTGAGCTCCACATCCGAGAGAAAGCCCCACCCCATTCCTCAGGACAGGTCATAACTGCCTTGGAATATTGCTGGGGAGCAGGGGTGGGGGATGGGCAGAGGATTCAGCTCCAACCCTTTCTTAAAATTCTATTTCTAGGGCTCCAGCCCCCAACTGTGGATCTGATGCCTCCTCTCGCTTCTGCCTCCCCTTTGACTAAGGTGATGATCTCTTTCCTTAACCCCAAATGTTCTGGGATGGAAAAGGGGAGGGAGAAAGGTATGTCCCTAGGAACATACTCCCGCGCCTTCCTGCCGCGTCTTTGGATGTTTCTTCTAAAGATATCATCAACCTTCCACTACTTCTCCTGCCCTTTTTTTTTTCTGTCTCCAATCTCTGCTAGTACCAGTTAAATCAATGGCCAATCTCTTCTCCTTCCCTTCTCCCCTCCTTCCCTTCTCCCCTCCTTCCCTCCTCCCCTCCTTCTCTCTTCCCCTCCTTCCTTCTCCTCCTCCTCCTTTCTCTCTCTCTCTCCTCTCTCTCTTTCTCTCTCTCTGTCATATAATGTAGCTCAGGCTGGCCTGAAACTCACTGTGTAGCCCAAGTTGGCTTCAAACTCAAAGCAACCCTCCTGCCTGGATCTTCTCAGATCTTCACCACATCTAAGGCCCTTACCTTCCTCCTCTTTTCTTTCTTAGCACCAGGAGATGGAAGACGCAGCATGAAGACTGACTTAAGAGCATCACATGGACAGACTGGTTTTTTAACTTTTTTTTTTTTTAACAAGATCTGGCTATAAAGGTTGATCTCGAACCCTGATCTTCCTGCCTCCACCCAACCAGCGCTGGGATACAGGCGTGTTTTCCCACAGCTGGCCATCTATCCTCCTTTTTAAGCTATAAGCAAACAAAGGAGTCACCCATCGCAGCTGGATCACGAGTGAGTCCAGACCTCAGCCTATGGAGAAAGGAGGAGAAACCCCTCCATTTCTGTCCAACAGCCTCGCTTCCTGTCTAGCAACTCCCTTTCTGTCCCTCTCATCACCTCCTGCATCTGCCTCCCAGCTCTTCTCCAATACCTGTCCTTTCTTGTGAGGAGAGAGTCTTTCAAATTTGGAAGTTTGAATCCCATCCTGGAGATGGGAATACACGTTGCTGGGAACTCAGACTTTGGATCCGCCCTGTGCAGGTGTTACACAGCTTCCTCTTAAGAGCCTGTGGTACAACTTCTTTTTGTTTTGGGTTTGTGTTTATAAGACATTTAATTTCTTTGAGGGGGTTGATGTATCATAACTATATTGCAACTCAGTCTTACTCTTATAGCTTCAACATCATCTGGTTCATTTTTGTGACATTGCTACAGAAGTTCAGGACAAAGGTCTTCTAAGAAGTTCTGCTTGTCTGCAAAGCTTCATTTGCTGCTTATCTTCTTTTTTTTCATTCTTTGAACTTTTCATATATAAATATAATGAATTTATATATTTGCATCCCCTACTCCCCACTCCACCTCCTCCCATCCCACCCCACTTTGTCTTCTTTCTAGCTAGTCTCCTTCCCATGACCCCCTGCATGTGGGCCTCATCCACAGCGCCTACACTGGCAAGTACTTGAGGCATCTATAACAACATTTATCTTCTTAAGATTAGTAGGAACTCGGGGGCGGTAAGATTGTAAGAGCAAAAGGATGGGAGGAGCAATGATTTGCAAGATACTCCACACAAGTTAGGGCCGAAGCAATCATAATTGGACTTTGCATGACCTGCGCAATGTCCAACACACTATTGACCTCACAAAGTCTAGCATCAGCTAAAGGCACCAAGATCCTTGGAGGCAAGGGATTGACAGCCACAGTAGTGTTCCTATGCTTAAGGGGAACACGAGAAAGGGTTCAGGGAAATGCCACTGGGTCCTTATACGTCATCGGAGAGGAGGACCCAGAGGAGAGTTAGGCATACACAATAAAGGACTCTCTGGGTGATGGGGGGGAGGCACTGGGGGATGGGGGGAGAGAAGGGGACAGAGTTTTTGGAGAGAGGAGGGTGGTCTACCTTGTTTGTTATGCTATATAATGTTTAAGAATGTTCTTGCTGGATGAATGTAATTAAGAGTGACTGTTACACTTAAAAAAAGTAGTGGACCTCAAAAAAAGAGATTAGTGGGAACTCGTTTTGCTTTGGCTTAGTCTTAAAGGGTTGTGAGGAATTGAGTTTTTGTTATTGTTTGTTTGCTTGCTGACTGTCTCTATGAATTTCCATTTCTGGATTTCTGCCCTTGATTTGTTTCCGTCCATCATCTTCAGTGCCTACGTGCAGCCAGCCAAGCTCCAGGTTATGCATGCACACAGTACAGCCAGACAACTTCTTTGTCCCTCTCTTATATCTGAAGGCAGACAATAAGACTTGTCCTGTAGACGTGGTTTGACTATCAAGTTAGATAATGAACAAAAGTCCTCGCTGTTTCCCATTAAATTCCCAGTGAGGGACAGATTCTTCAGGGAAGAATTCCTGGCAGGCATTCTTGGCACACTAGTGGCTGAGACAAAATTCAAATGAATTGAGGCAAAAGAAGATTAATCTGACTTCCAAGGTCAAATGCACTGTCAGGTCTTGGGGGTGGATGGAGTTGGGGACTCAGATCCTGGGAAACTTTTTTTCTTCACTCTGTCTCTACCCCTCACAGCGTTGCTTGTTTCCTTTTGTAGACCAGCACACTTCTCTGCTCCATGCTCACAATGAGAAAAGTGGTCCTGTTACCCTAAGCCCTGCATCTGACCCCTGCAGCCACTACAACAGAGAACTCTCCATCTCCTGTGCAAGCATCCTCTAACTCAGATGCCCTCGGGACAGTTAGACAATCAGAGCTTCACTCTTGAAGTCGTCAGGAGGGGAGAGCTTGCAAGAGGGTGCTGACCCACTGAGGTCACTCATGCCCAGGCAGAGACCATCGGGACTGCTTCCTTTCTCTGAGCATGTTGCCATTTTCCTGGAGTTTCAAAGCGCTTCTAAAAATAGCAAGCAGTTTTCATAGCAACACACATGGAAGGATATTGGAAATGAAATGTTTCCTAATGAACATAACTCCCGGAAGATTATGTTATAAACACAATTCCATTTTTAAAGAGCTTGTAAACACAACTCGACAAAGCATGGTTTACATACACACACACACACACACACACACCACACACCACACGTACACATTCATCATTTCAAGGCATTTTATCAAAAGAAGTGGAATAATAAACACAAATATTATATGGCAGTCACTTCCTGCAACAGACAGAAGAATGGGACAGAAAGTCATAAGGGCACATACATGCTATTCTGGGTTAGGTGATACATCGATTTGTATAATCCTATGAATGTATCGAATGTTACTTTTCAAAAGGTGATTGAAAATGTTTCTTGAAGTCAGGCACATGTCTGTAGTTTTGACCACCCAGGAGGTAGAGTCAGAAGTTTAAAGCTATCTTTAACTACATGAAGAGCTTGAGACTACATAGATGTGAAAAAAGAAAGAAAGAAAATGGGTCAGGAAAGGAAGTGTAGGGCTGGAGAGATGGTTCAAGGGTTAAGACTCTGTCTCAAAAGCAGAAGGTCCTGAGTTCAGATCCCAGGTCACACATAAAAACGCAAGGCGGAAATGGTGGTGGCTTGCACTTCCGGCCCTGATGGGCAAAGCCTGGGAAATCCCAGAGGGAAGCAAGAAGAAGGTAGAAGCAATCCAGGATGATTCCCAAATTCGTCCTTGGTCTTCCACGGGGACACACAGTGCCTTCTGATACCACACGCACACACACACACACACACACACACACACACACACACACACACACACGAGATAAAAGTATTTAAAAGAAGAAAGAAAGTGTAATCTTAGTGGTTGCCAATTCATCCATGGACAATATTTATATAGTCACAATATAAAGGTAAACACTGTTCACTGGCTTCCCACTTGTAGTATCAACAGACAGACAAAGCACGGAAGACTCCATAAAAGTCACACATGTAAACATAGCAGCCTTGGCATTGCCCAAAGAAAAGCCTAGAAGAGTAAACAGGGAGATAAAGGAGATGGCTAAAGTCAGGCTGCAGCCCTCCTCACCTTGGGGGGGGCAGTGAATAAACCCCCTAACTTTCTTGTACCCATGTGAGGATAACTGTCCCATGTTGTATAGCAGGAACTGGCAAACTTATTCTGCAAGAGTCTGGATAATAACTATTTTGAGGGAGTCCAGTATGAGTTCTTGAGCTCAGATTCCCAGAACCCATGAAAGGCTGGACTCCATAGTTTGTGTCTGTAATCCCAGTGCTCCTATCGCAAAATGGGGCGTGAAGAAAGACGCTTGTAGGCTGGCTAGCCTAGAACAACAAGAAACTTGGAAGACTATGACCAACGTGTAAATCTGTCCTCTGACCTCCATACCTGCCATGGCACACATGCACCTGCATACACACACCTTATACACACAAAATAAGAGGGAAAAAAAGGAACTGGAGAGATGGCTCAGGGGCTAAGACTCTGCCTTAAGCAAAAAAAAAAAAAAAAAAAAAAAAAAAAAAAAAAAAAAACCTGAATTCAAATCCAAGATCCCACATAAAAACATCAGGCAGAAATGGTAGCAGCCTCTCCACTCCAACAGAGTAATCCAGGATTATTCCCAATGTTACCCTTGGGCCTCCACAGGCGCACACAGTGCCCTTTCTCTTACACACACACACACACACACCACACACACACACACACACACACACACGTGCAAAATAAAGTTAAAAAAAAAGACAAAAAAGATTAACGTGATAGACACATAATTGTGAAGAATTCATAGTCAAATTAAGCCCTGAGCAAGCCTGTAAGGATTGCCTAATTAAGCTAATTGAGGAGGGGCCCAGCCCATAGTGGGTTCCCGTCCTTGGGCAAGTAGATAAAGGGAGAAGATGACATGCTTAGTACTTGACCAGACATACTGGTCTGGCAAGTGGCCAGTTCCCTCTGTTCCTAGTATTGGTATGAACTCTCCTTCCAAGCTCATAAAAGCGAATAAAACTTTCTTGTTCTCCCTTAAGTTGTAAATTATAAGAAATGAAGTCTGTGTAGTATCTTCCACCAACAAATTTGTTACTTGAGTTTAATCTGCTGCAAAACAGAGAGGTTTTCCATTCAGAGGACAAAGAGAGATCACATAGCCTAGGAAGAGGAATTTCCACTCTCCTCCCCTGGTCTATCTCTATTGTCCAAGCTGGCCTTGAACTTCTATATTAAGTGATCCTCCTGACTCAGTCTCCCAAGCTCTGACAAACTGGCTGGTTAGCTCGTTGGTGACTGTGTGGTACTAATCACACCATATAGCTGGGACAGGTTCATGCCACCAAGGCAGACTTCTGTTTCTCATGTTTAAATGACATCTTTGTGTCTGTTGCATTCTTCTCTGCTACTCCTTAAATATTTACATTTGTTCTGTTCAATACCCCAAACTCTAATAATATTTTTAAGTTCCAATTCCAAATATTCAAGGAAGGTCACATTGATTGTACAGCTTGGCATACTTGTACATTCTTAGGCCAGTCAATCATAAGTAGTAGAATATGGGTTCTGGGAATTCATCTTTGGGTAGGAGAGACAGTCAGTCCTTTTTAAATTTATTTGAGGAGGGAAGATAAAAAGAAAGAAGAAAGAAAGAAAGAAAAGAAAGAAAGAAAGAAAGAAAGAAAGAAAGAAAGAAAGAAAAAAGAAAGAAGAAAGAAAGAAAAGAAAGAAGAAAGAGAGAGAGAGAGAGAAGAAGAAGGAAGAAAGAAGGAAAGAAGGAAGGAAGGAAGATGGTACGACGTACATGAGGCCATACATTCTTAAAATACCAGTATTTCTTTACTCGTGGAGTTCTGTTGCATTCACACTACTTCCCCTGACCCAATTCTTCAGAGTACCACCTTGCGAATATCACCACCTTTCGTTTCTGTACCTGGTATTCTCCCCTGCAATCAATTCCTCTGGTCACAAGCGCATTCATGATTTTTTACTATTGTCACTTCTGTCCTTTGATCTTAGGCTTTGACATTTTTGACTCTGTCTCACAATCAGAATTTTTTCTTCATTCGTTATAAAATCCCCATTCCCACTTTTAAAATAAAAAAAGAAAAAAACTAGATTAAAATACATGCGAGAGTAAAGACAGTGATGAAAAGGAATGGAAGATGCAGGAACTGAATTACCGTAAATGTTTAGACATTTTCTTAAAATAGTAGAAGTGATCCACTCTCCATCCTTACCTCCTCTAAATAAACCTTACGCACAAGTCCCCTTTCCCCTCCTGCTGCTTTTTCGTACCTTCTCCGAACACTTCCCCTCACCCCCACTACCAGCTCTATCGTTTTCCCTTCCCTCTCGTTTCCCTTCCAGATGTCCCATTCGTTCTTGCTCCTGTTCCGCACTCTATCTCTCCCTCCTCCCGTCTGCCATCCACTATCGTCCCTCCTGCTTATCTTGCGAGCTTGTAGGCCCCGTCCGGAGTCCCTTCCCTTACCCGGCCCTGTTCGTATCGCCGTCCATTACCCGGTCTTCCCATGTGTACTCACGTTACCCCCACCGGCCCTGCGCGCTCGCCCCGAGCTACGACCACGAGCTGCGCGCCCTCGGCGCTACCTCCCTCGCTCCCCCCGCCTAGGCCAGCCGAGCCTCCGCCCGTCTCGAACGACCTCGACGACGATCCTCTCCTCTCACCTGCTCTATCGCCCCGCCCTCTCGCCCTGCCCGCCCGCCATACTCCGACCCTCACTCGCTCTCTCCCTCACTCCCGTCCTCCCCGACCATCCTACTACCAGAGTGCCCCTCCTCCGCCAACTCGCCGTCCGTTCTCTTCTACCACTTGGCTCGACATTCTGATCTCATGGATTTACAGGTTTTTGTGCCAACTCCTTTACCCCCACTGACGCTGTCTCCTGATCGGTCTGTCGACCGAGGTTGGCAATGAACCCAGTTAAGTGCTCGCAGAATTATAAATCCTTCAGGGCTGAGCTTCCATGCCATCATCCGGATGAAGTTTGCCTGAACCCTGAATTTACCTAAGCCAGTAGTTGTCTTGCAGTTCTAGCACATTCCGACTCACATTAACCACCTAGCTGCATTCTGTCATGGGTCCTCTATTTATTTGTTTATTTATTTGACTGTGATGTGATCAAGGCCTGGCATCCAGGGCTGGGTTGCAGCAACAGCTCATGCCTACCAGACCAGTTCCGTGGGTGCTTTTGGTGGTGGCTTGACTGCTACTTCCCTCATTTCTGCCCACTGTACAAGTGCCATTCTCTAGCTTTCTTGGCCATCCAATGACTACCCACTATTCTCTCCATACAATACTAGTTTCTACTCCAATCACCAGAAAGAACCATGTTATGTGGCTTATAATTGCATGCATCAATTTCCCATTACATAACAAATACTTGAGGCTAGTTACAAACTTTGACTCACAATTTCAGGGTATTATTTATTCCTTTTTTTAATATCTCACATATGTATTTATTTGTGTGTGTGTGTGTGAGAGAGAGAGAGAGAGAGAGAATGTGTCACAGTGTGTATGTGGAAGTCAGAAGACAATTTTGGGAAGTTGATTTTTTCCTTCCCCCACGTGGGCTCAGGGGTGCAAAGGCACCTTTATCTATGAATTCATCTTGCTAGAGGTATTTGTTTGTATGTTTAACAGGTGGCAGCACTCTTGTGAGTGTGGGCCCCCAGATGCCAAAGCACATGTGTGTGGAGGCCAGAGATCAACCTCGGGTGTTGGTCCTCCCCTTCCACTTTGTTTGAGATAAGGTCTCCTCTTTATTGTTTGCTGCTACATACACCAGGCTAGCATGAGCTTCTGGGGACTCTCTTGCTACTGCCTGTCATCTCGGTATAGGAATAAGGTAAGTATAGAGATTACAGACTGGCTACTACAGACTGTGTCTGACTTGCATGTGGTTTGGGTCCTTATGCTTGCATGATAAGCACTTCATCCACAGAACCAACTCGAGCTCTGTTTGTTTTGGAAACAGAGTCTTATGCAACCCGGGCTGGCCTCAGATGCTCTATGATGATGAAAAAGACCATGAATTACAGGCTGTTGCCAACATGCCCATTTTTATGCATTGCTGGGAATCAAGTCCAGGGCTTTATGCATCCTGGGCAAACACTCTACCTCTGAGCTACATCTCTAGCCCTTTTTCATTTTTGTTTTGTTTTTATGACCAGGTCTCATGTAGACTAGGTTAGCCTTAAACTCACTTGTTAGCTGGCTTTGACCTCTTGATTCTCCTGCCTTTATCCCTCAAGTGCTGGAATTACAGGCATGTGCCACAATGCCCACTGGTTCCAAGGCTTTGGTCCATGAAAATTCGCCCTGTTCTCTGGGCCTGTGATGGCCCAGGAGGACAGGAACACCTAACATGACAAAACTACTCTCCTTGGGACCAGGAGGCAAAAAAAAAAAAGAAGGGTTGCTAGTTCGATATACAGGTGTCAACTTGAAAATCAAAGACTGAGCTCTGAGCACATTTGTGAAGAGTTAGTGGTTAAGGCAAGCCTTCGGAAGACCTAATCCACAGTGGACGGGACCATTCCCTAGCTAGGTGGATAAACTGACATTCTTCAACATACTTTGGCAGACTTGCAGTCTGGCAAGTGAGGTTTGTCCCTCTCTCAGGAATCTCTGTGGATGTTGTGTGACAGCAATTCCCTGGGTTCCTGCTGTTGGTATGAGCTCTCCTGCCAGGCTAGATTAAGAACTTCCAAGAATCTTAAGAAAAAATAAAACCCCCTTGTTCTCCTAAGCTGTTTGGTCACACATTTATTGACATACAGGTAAACTGCCACAGTGGGAAAGTTACTGTGTTCCTATAGTCTTTGAGGGCTCACTCCCAATGATCCTACCACTACACCAATGTGCCACCTTGTAACGGTTACTCTTAACTATTGCTGTAAGCAAGCACTCAAAGTCAATCAACTTAAGGGAGAAAGGGAGATTTATTCACCCTACGGTTCCAGTGGGGAAATAGTCTTTCATGGTGGAGGCAGCACAGCTACCTGGCCTAAGCTGGAGTCAGGCTAAGTCACTCCCATCAGTAAGGATAGTGGGTGATGGCTGAAGGCTGGAGGATTTCTAAAGAGTCTCTTTTCTTCTCAGTCTTCTGTTCTATAGTTCCTTTTATCTGGTCCACTACTGGGACGGTCCAGTAATATCTAGGGGGGTTCCAATCAGATCTAAGGCTGGTCTTTGTATTGTAAATGTATTGATCCAGATAATCTCTTCAGGGGGGGTCTCAGCTGATCTTAGTTGATACCAGATGTATCAAGTTGACACCCAGGATTAACTATGACACACCCTAAAGAGCAAGCCTTTACAAAAACCTTTGGGAGACATTGGAATTCAAAGGACATCACTGATCATCCTGTCTGGGGCAACAGTCTTCCTTCGCTTGAAGTTTTAATAACACATGATAGGAAGAAACACTTATTCCCTGAGGTAGTTAATCTTGGTTGTCAGGTTGACTGGATCTGGAGTCAGCAAACAGACTAGCTGTCAGCTACACCTATGAGGGATTTTCTGGATTGTTTGAAATGTGGAGAAACACCCTATAGGCGGAGGGACCTTCCAGCAGCAATTCAGAATAAAAGGAAGTCCAAGAGAGATAAGCCTGTATCACATCGCATCTTATATGGTACTGGCAAGATCATCTTCCCCAGCGGCTACCTTGGCTGCTGCTGTTCACTGTTGCCATTGAAAACCCAATTTCTTCGGTCTTCCAATGTAGACTGCAGTCAGCTACTGGCAGCCCTGGTTGTACCACCAAGACCTTATAAGCCAATCTAATAAATTCTCTTTTAATATGTATCCATTCTATCTCAGTTCTATTCCTCTGGAGAACACTAATATACTCTCCCCTATGGAAACTTCCAGGTGGAGAAAAAGAGGAAAAAAAACCTCCTCTCCCTACTTCCTCTTCCTCTCTCCTTGAAAAGGAGTTAACTGGGATTGGAGAGATGGTTCAGGGGGTTTAAGACTGTGCCTCAGAAGCAGAAGGACCTGAGTTCAAATCCTAGATCCCACATAAACCATGTTAGGCAGAACTGGTGTCATCCTGAACTTCCAGCTCTGGAAGACAGAGCCTGGGCGATCCAAGAGTGAAGCAAATGCACACATGTCCACGTGCGTGCACATGTACATACACATAAATAAAAATAAAATTTATAAAGAAAAATAAAAGGTGTAAACTGCCTCACCTAGTTATCCAGGAAGCAGCCAGGGTGAGCAAGCCAGGTGCTAATGCAGTAACAAAAAGCTCTAAAAAGTCCTTCATATCTCAGTGGCTTAGAACAAGCCTCCTGATCCCCTAACCCTCTGTCCGGGGCTTTTATCTATGATGTTCTCACTCCAGATTGCAGGACTCTGGACTGCAGGATCAGGGAACAGATGCCATCTGGACCAGAAGTGACCGCATCAAAGGGAAAAAGAATAAGTAACTAGCAAAGTATCGACAATTTGTGTGTGTGCGTGCATGCCTGTGTCCAGGTGTGTGTACAAGAGGGCATTTGAGTGTGTGTGCCTGTGGAGGCCCAAGGACAACTTTAGGAACTACCCTGGATTGCTCTACGTCCTTATCACTTTGCTCTGGGGTTTCCCAGACTCTGCCTTCCAGGGCTGGAATTACAGACTCTCACCATATCCACCTAGCATTTTTTACAGGGAACCTGGGGATCCCAACTCAGGTCCTTTTGTTCAAGAGGCAAAAGAAGAATCAGCTCTTAGAGCCCCACCTGGAAGGGAAACAAGGCCCTTCTGAGCACACGTCCCTGGCTGAACTCGTTATATGTCTCATCCATGTGACAGAAACAACTAAGAGGAAGGATTTATTCCTGCTCACTCTCCAGGGATACAGTCCAGCAGGGTGGGCACAGCTAGGTGGCCGTCAGGAAGCAGAAAATGGGCAGGAAAGGAGCAGGCCTGCAACCCTTGGGGCTCACCCCACAGTGGACTCATGTTCTCCAGCTTAAGAGGCCCCACCCGCTCAAGGTTCCACTACCTCCCGGAAAAGAGCCAGCGGCCAAGACCAAGCACTCAAACGCATGAATCTCTGAATCTGTGGCGCGTGTTTCACATTTGAACCATGCTATTGGCTAGTCGCACACCTGCTCAGGGCCCCACCACGTTCCAGGAAGGGGAAGTGGAATCCAGCCTCTGTAATTCACATCCAGGAGTCAGGAGAAGGAACACAGCTCAGTTGCTAGGGTTCTGTTTTGATGACCTGCTCACCTGAGATGACCTATGCTCTTGCCTGGCCCCTGCCATAACTACTATCCTAACCCATAATCCCCTTCCCCCAGTTCATCCTGTGGCTCCCTCCTTCCTCTATTCAAACGTGGTCTCCTTCAGGCTCTCCCTGAAGCTGCTCCCCTCGGACCCAAACACTGTGTCACTGCCCATAGTGTATTTTCTTCATATTTAGTGCTACCTCATTTTATCCTCCTCGTTAGTGTATTAACTATGTAATCTTTTCCCACCCCAACCAATGCAGGCCCCCTGAGAATGAGGAAAGACATAGTTCGCTTTTTTTTAAATCTCTGTATTCTCAAATCCAAAAAACACGCTCTGCACAGAAGAGGCATTCCGCAAATAGGTGTAGAATTGAACTAATTCAACACAGGTGCTTGGCAGTCGGTAAAGAGCCTGTGTTGCTGGCACACTGCTCATTCTGTCCTCACACGCACTTTACTCCCACCCTCCCTGACCCTCTACTCGTCATTCATTTCCCAACACAACAGCCTCCAATCATGGCAGTTCCAAACCCCCACGTCACCACAAGATCAGGAGCTGTGTGGGGGCAATACATAGGCCCTGCACCTGTCTGCTAAGCCCTTGGTCCCAGAAGGGTGACACTTGTCCGACTACTGCCCATCTCATCTAAAACTATACTTGTAGACCACTGCTCTTGTAGGCGCAATACTTCACAAAACCTCAATACAAATAAAAGCCACCATGTAGAGTATTTATTGAGTGCTGCCCTATGCCTGGCACTGTGCTAGGTGACTCTTCCAAATACCAGTGCCCTTTACTCTCCGAATCTGTAAAATATCCTTGTACCGTCCTGCAGTTTTGTCATGGCAGTTTCCAGTCCTGGTAGCTTCGTCATGCACGAGCTGAAGGGAAGAGATGTGACAAACACCCTTGTTCAGGGAGTGGGAAGACAGTCTTTTTTTCTCAGGCCTGGGACCTCACTCCAGTCCCTTGCTGTCTGTTCTGTTGTCCTTGGCTCCCACCTCCTCCAGCATCATGTAGGGCAGGATCTCCTCTGACGCAGGCACCCGGTGGAGGCTGGGCAGCACCGCCAGCTCTCTGCCCATGCTCTGCCCTGTTTCTGTGAGAGGATGGAGTTCATCGCTTGAACTTGGGACTCAACTTGTCTGGTAGCCTGAGACTGAGGGCGGGTGACTGACAGGAGTTCAAGCTGAGGGATATCAGACATGCATTATGGAAGTCAGTGTTTGGATCAAAAAAAGGGCCTCAGGGGATCTTAAGCTGCAGTTACTGGCCATCTTCTGCCCCTCGATACCTTGGTCTTCTACCAGGCTGCTTGAGGGCTTCAGAATATCACCATCCAACTCTCATGGAAGCCCGGCCTCCAAGAGAGCCAGAATCCAGGGCTTCCTTCCCTGGTCCTGGGCTCTGACAGGTAAGCAACTCCCTTATAGAGCACAGACCAAATGTTTCTTTTTTTGAGAGAATAACAAGAAAAGTGTGAAAAATGGAGCATTTAGTCATTGGAAGGGGTAGCTCTCTCTCACTCTTTCTCCGTTTCCCTCAACAGAATCACCTTCCTGGCTACACATGTGCGCACACACACACACACACACACACACACACACACACTCTAAGACACACACTGTGGATTTTTCTAGAATAGAGGAAGTGGCTGGAGAGGTCACAGGAAATGTCCCCAGAAATGAAATCTGATACTCTCCAGATTCTCAGACTCCAAGGGCAGAACCTGAGGTCCTGTAGACTACTGGTCTCCTGGGCTTAGATCAGTCCTATCCCTGTTGTCTATTGGACTATTTCTGTAATGTGACTTTTTCTCAATGTATTGACCCAGCTTCATGGTCCTTGCTGATAAGCATATAGAGATTCCCACTGGCCGGGGCTTAGCCAGCTCAGGATCCATTGGTCACTCTGTACTAAGCCTCCATCTTCATTGGCAATGCATTCAAGCCATCTTCACTCTTATCAACATGGACTTAAATGACCTTGTTTCATCTGCTGCTGTTCTGAAGCTCCACCCCTGCGGCTGTCACTTAGAGGTAGTGTTTCCACTGACAGTGAATCCAATGGAAGGATGGATGGATGGCTTTATCTTCTCCAAGTTGCTGCAATATCCCAATATGTACACCCTTCCCCAGGCTGTATTAGGATTGAGGAGTCTCTGGGGTGCTTGAAGAGGACCCCCCAGTCTCAAGAAGCCTCTGGTGCTGACGAAGATGCTTTCTCCTTTCGTGTTCCCCTGTAACTTCACACACCAATTGGGCAGGGAAGGCTCCAGGAAGCCCCTTCAGCCAGCCTGGGGACAGAATGACAGGCAGGGGTCTAAGTAGGGCAGGAACAGAGGTCATGTGAGGAGGGAAAGGAAGCACTCTGAGGTCTCAGGTCCTTGAGGGTCACGCCAGGTGTGGATTCATGCAGAAGCATGGAGCATTGAATGTCAGTTGCAGTTGCTGCTGCTGCTACAGCAACATCAGATAGCACCTCCCCTGGTGCTGAGATGGTTAATTGTGTAACTCAGGAAGAAGAGCTCTCACAGACACCTGCAAGCAGCTGTGAATCTCATCTCTTACCACTGCAACTTCATTGTTCTCCTGTCCATTTCTGGATGCTTCTATGCATAGTAGTCTCCTTACAGATACCTCATCACACAACAAAAAGTCCTGCCTATTCATTCCAGCTGTTTAACTTTCCCTCTAGACACCATGGGCCTACATGTGACCATTCAGCTCACAGGTGATTGTCCCAATGAGGTAGACACACCTAATCTCTTGCTTGAAATCCTCCTAAATCCCAGGACTTTCTATTCAAGTTATCTATATCGATCTATCTATCTATCTATCTATCTATCTAACTACCTACCTACCTATCTATCTACCTATCTATCTGTCTAGTTTTACAAGCATATTGAGTATTTATCCCTGCTTCCCTCTATCCCCTTCCCCTTTCCCTCCCATCTCCTCTCTTTCCTTTATCAATCCATCCCACTCCCTCCCACCCTCCTGACTGGCTGCTTCTATGAACCCCAGGATTCCCTCTGGCTTGTCTACTCTTGTGGAAGTTCAGGCCTCTGTGGCATACCAAGTTGCCTCTCTTCGGGCCACCCCACTGATAGGGGGATTTACCTTCACTCATCCAGCTCTAGTCCCTAAGGTTTCCACTGTATGTTCTTATCTCTCTTGAGTTCAGTAGTCTATGGGAGTATATTGGTGTGTCAGTCATTACACAGGCCTGGTAAGGACAAGTCTCACTGAGTTTATTTAACTGTTGTTTTCCCATTGCATTTACCCTGTTTCAACACAAAAGATGCAACTTATTTCTTAGCTCATTTATGTTTGTTTTATTTTGTTTGAGATAAGGTCTTGCTCTGTGCCTCTGGCTGGACTACACTAACTCACTATGTAACCCAAGATGGTCTCAAACTCCAAACAACCCTCCTGTCTCAGCCTCAGTGTTGAGACAACAAGTATGGGTGACCACATGGAATTGCAGTTGCCATTTATTATCTGCGTCCTCTGCCTCTGGGGATGGCTCAACAAGTACATTTGCCTACCTTGTGGGAGGGCCTTGGATTTGATTTCAATACTGACCAAAGACGGGGGGAAGAATGCGCACTTGGATGGGGCAGGAAGTTATGTGTGTTTCTGTCTCATGGTGCTTAATATCTTCAGGCTGAGGAAATGAAGGGCTCTCTCACCTTCGGGGTTCTTGTGCCGGTGCTTTGGGGGACCCCTGGACTCCAAACCTCGCCCCTCGGTTTTGACAGGTGTCGACGGCTCTGAACCCAGCTCCTGGGAACACTCTGGTAGGACAACAGATTTCATTAAGTGGGATCCCAATTCTTTTCAGCTCCCTCCCCCCATGCACATAATTCCTTTAAGACTCACTTTTTTTCTTTTCATGTATATGTATATAGGATGCCTGTGTGCATGCTTGTATATGTGTGCTTGCATGTGGATGAGTGGACGTGTATAGGTGGTATGTACACGAGTACACTTGAGTGTGTGTGCCTGTGGAGAACCAAACATGACCTTTATCACTCTTCCACCTTATTGCTGGGTCACTAATAAAACCCACAGCACATCATTAGGGCCAGTGTGGATAATCAGCTGTGTGCTGGGAATTTCCAGGCTCTGCCTTCCGGGACTAGAATTACAGGAGGGTCACCATGTGAACTAGGTATTTTTACATCAGATCTGTGGATCCAAGCTCAGGTTCCTTTGCTTTTGAGCAAAGGCTTTAACCACTGAGCCATCTCCCCAGTCCCAAGATTCACCTTTCTTTCCCTCTTCTCTTTGGGGAACACTTACCACAGTCCTCGTAGATGGTGTCTGGGGAAGAGGGAAGAGGGCCTGGAGTTGGGAAGGCTCCCAGCCAGCGCTGCATGTCTGATCTGGTGGTAATAATAAGGGGAGGGGGGTCATAATTGGCCCAGGAGATCATCCCAGTTGTAGGACAAAGACCCCCCAAAAGAAACAAGCAATGGGGCAGCAGGATCTGAGAGATCAAGGAGGGGTGGGGTGGGGGGAGTTGCTTGTTTATTTGGACGAGGTCTTGCTCTGTGACTTGGGCTTGCCTGAAACTCTTGTTCTCTCTACTCATTGCTGAGTTTCCAGGAAAGGATCACCATAGCCAGCATGCTTTCTTCTGCAATGCTGAGTATTGCTCTCAGGGTTTTACACGTGTCAGCCATGCATCCCCAGCCTCAAAGAATGTCTTTTGGAGACAAGAACTCACAGCGAGGCAGCTTGGAGCAGCCTGTGGTTGGGAAGGCCTTGGTGGTTGCTGAGAAGGGAGAGGCGGAACGTTGGAGGTCCAGATGGGTCGGGAACCTGCTGGGCCTGCACCAGGGAGCGATGGGCATAGTCCAGAACCTGCAGTCGCTGCCCGCTGACCAGGGAAAAGGGCATTCAGAGGAGAACAGGGGTTCCCCTAGCCGCCCCCTCTCCACCCCTGCCCTGGGTCCCTCTGTCCCCACAGGACTTACCTCTTGGGCTGAGTGATTAGCAGCAGATCACTGAAGAGCAGCAGGCACAGAGGGGTGAAGCGGGGCCGAGAAGTGAACAGCACACCCCCCCTCCGGCACCCTAACTCTGTCAGCTCTCCCTGCAACTCCAGGCGTCTTGACCAGGAGACCAGGGGTAGAGCCTACGAGGAAGAGACGAGGGTCTAGCTTCTGAAGACGTTGGGGAAAAGCAAGATGAAGCATCCGGACAGGACTTACCTTGACTTTGTGGAAGCGCAGCCTTTGGGTGAGTCGGATCAGCTCTTCTGTCTGCTTCATGCGCCCCACCTCCGCGCTGCATCGCTCAATGATCTGGTAAGGATACGGGTCACCACCAACCCAGAAGCTGCCCGGCTCCGGTGAACTTCCCCATTCCCACCTCTCCTTTCCTCAGCTTCCCTCCTGCCCACCTTGCTGATAGCACCCAGGGCCTTCTGGGCATTCTCATGGCGACTGGACCCCTCTTCTGTCTGGCGAAGGATGTTCTAGAAACAAGGAGAAAAAGTCACTCGCTGGGCTCCCTATTCTGTGGCCCTGAGATTCAGAGAACCCTGCCCTTAGTCTTGGACAAATGCTCAATGTGTGGTTCAAAAGACATTTAGAACCACCCTGGACAAGGCAGGCAACCTCATTGCTCACAGGTTGCTAGAGCCCGAACAAGTCATGTGACTGCTCTGAGCCTGGATTTCCCTGTTGGTAAAATAGGGATCGTACCTACCTGGCATGCTGATAACATTGTGAGCATTTGAGGGGGGTAATATATGAAAAGGGCTTAACAGTTCTTGGTAACCGTTAAGTGCTGAAAAAGAGGGTTGCTATTATTTTAATAATTATGAACTTTAACAAATATGACAGGACACTCAGGCATGCCTGGATTTCAATTTGTTGCCTCTCTCTCTCTGTCAGATTGTGTGGGTTGAGACAGGGTTTTGCTAGGTAGACAGACTGGCCTTCACTTCTGAAGCCACCTGCCTCAGCCTCTGGAATGCTGATGCTACAGGCATGTACCACCCGTAATACCTGGCCATTATTTTTGCATGAACTAGGGCAAGTTATTTAACCTGCACCTCAGTTCTATAATAATAATAATAGTAATAATAGTTTCTGCCCTCACCTGGTTGGAAGGTAAGGTTAAACAGGTACATAGTACTTAGAACTGATTCTCAAATCACACAATAGACATCAAGTTATTACAATCAGTATCATCATCACACTGTCTACATGGAAGGTAGACAGAGTAGAATAAGACTTAACAAAGCTGGACTGGAAGCTTGGTGATATAGCAACATTCCAGAGTCAAAAAGAAAATGAAGGAAAGAAGAGAGAGAGAGAGAGAAAGAGAAAGAAAGAAAGAAAGAAGAAAGAAAGAAAGAAAGAAAGAAAGAAAGAAAGAGAAAGGAAGAAAGGAAGGAAGGAAGGAAGGAAGAAGAGAAGGCGAGAGGAGGAGAGGAAGGGAGGAGGGAGGAGGAGAGGGACGAGAGGAAGGGGATGAGAGGAGGGAGGGAGGAATGGAGGGAGGGAGGGAGGAAGGAAAAATACGAAAAAGAAACTATGTCTGGTGTGGTTGAACACACCTGTAATCCTAACACTCAAGAGGCTGAGGCAGGAGGATGGCAATTTTGAGGCCAGAGTGAGCTACATGGTAAGTTCCAAGCCAACCTGGACTCCACAGTAAGACTGCCTGGAAAGAAAGAAAAAAGGAGGGAAGAAGGGAAGCAAGGAAGAAAAGCAAGAAATAAAGAGAAAGAGAGAGAAAGAAGCAGAATTAAAGAGAAGGAGAGAAGAAAGAAAAAAACTTAAAAAACAAAGCAACAAAAGAAAATAGGTGAAAATCCTAATCGACAAACTAGACAGGAGTCTATACTATGGAACAGAAAAGTGTTTCTCAGGCTGAAAAGATGTCTTAGTAAAGAAAGCACTTGCTACATACAAAAGAACAGAGTTTGGATTTCCAGCACCTATATTAAAAAAAAAAAAAAAGCTTTGCAGACATAACTGCCTTCCTGTAATCCCAGAGCTCAGGAGGTGGAAACGGGATCCCTGGGACAAAGTGCCTAGCTATACTAACTGAATCTGTGAGCTCTAGGTTCAGTAAGAGAGCTTGGCTTAATAAAGCAATCAAGAAAGACATATTAACCTCTGGCCTCCACATACACATAATTGTATACCTACACACACACACACACACACACACTAAACGTGAAAAAAAAAGTGTTCTCAAATATTCCCCATACTTGTTTCCCAGTATTGTCCCACTAAGAAACCTTTTTTTTCTTTTCATCTATTTCTATTTTGTGGTGCTGTGGGCTGTATCAAAGATTTGGTACATACTGGGTAAGGTCTCCCACTGAGCTGTGGCTCTCAGTCCCACCCCATACCAATCATGAAAATTAATTCTATAGCTATGTAAATCTGTTTATATACCAAGACCCCTTGAAGTATCACAATCATTGAAATATCTAAAGTTTTTTTTTTTTCCATTCCCCTGCCCCAAACCAGCGTCTGCTTCCTTGAGATCTGTACTAGAGGCCAAGCAGGAATTTGGGTTTGGTGGGTTCTGGACTGACAGGGCCAGATTAGAAGACACAATATGGAGGTTTTCTGTGGTCATATAAAGTAGAAAATGGTGGTGAGCAGCCTGGAGGCCCTTGGACAGAGTCTCCAGCGGGGCTGGTGGGCATCGAGCCAGGGTGGTACCTGCAGCAGCATGCGCAGCCGGGTGATTCTCTGGAAGGGCAGCAGCAGGAAAGACGGCAGCGGGAGCCGCTCACACTTGGGGAGACTCTGCAACCGACGCAATTCTGCAGAAAAGCGGACGTTTGTGTCCCTGCAAAGAAGGCCCAGCTGGTTAGGAGCTGCCCCAAGCGGAGTCCTGACTCCCCCTCCCCCCAGCCAGCTCTGGCTCCCACCCCAACCTTGCTTCCCAATTTCCTCTATCTCTAGAATACAGTAGTTCCCCCTTATTTGCACTTTTGCTTTCATAGTTTCATTTATCCAATGTGAACTTCATTCTGAAAACATTGCATGGAAAATTCCAGAAACCCACACTTCCTGTATTTTAAACTGAGCACTTTCTGAATAGTGTGATAAAATTCTCAAGACGTCCTATCGCCATCCCACCTGGAACATGACGCATTCCTTTGCCTGGTGTATCAATGTATAGACTAGCCACCTGTTAGTCACTGAGTAGCTGTCCCAGGGATGTCACTGACGGTGTGGCATCACAGTGTGATGTGTCCAAGCAATGTTTGTATTACTTAACAGCGGCCCCAAAATGCAAAAGTAGTGACTCTGACATTGCGCTGCTATAAATTGGCTATTTTGACATCTGTTATTGATTTCTTACTGGGCCTAATTTATAAATTGAATTGTCACAGGTATGTACAGGTCTGAGAACAATCCACAGGGCTGAGGGAAGGGAGGGAAGGGTCTTGGAACACATCCCTAAGGAGAACAGGAAAACCATTACACTCACATAAGGCGGCTATAGGTCTCCTCCTGGTATTGCTGGTTCCGCACATAGTCCACATACACGGAGAAAGGACCTACTGCATGGGCATGCACTACATCACACAGGTCACTGATGTGGGGGGAAAACTACACGGGACAGTAACGTTCCTAGAAACCTGAAGGCATAGAAACAAACGATGAAGAGAAGAAAGCCAGATCTTCCAGTTTTCAAAAAAAGGCTGGGAACTAACTAGGTCCATGGGAAGAAGGATCTGGAAGTGGGAGAATGCTAAGGAAGTATTCAGTAGCCCAGGGCCCAGATCAGGGGAGGAGAGGACCCCACTGACCGCTCGCTGACGCCCTGGACTCGCTGTACATTAGAGAAAAGCGTGTGGTGGTCTCGAGGAGTAAGAGTGTCCCGGAGAGCCTGGCTCAGCACAAAAGTGTCAGTCAGCAGCCGTAGGGAGCGCAGGTAGGAGGCCTCGGAGGTCACCACCTCGAACAGGCTCTAGAAAAGATCAGAGCCACATGGTCCCCTCATGCCAGTCCAGAGCTGAGGTCATATACCTCCCCTCTGTTACCCTTCCCAGTCCCACACAGGGGTGCCCACCTCCTGCATGCGCCTCTCCTGTGGGCTGAGAGTCTCCAGCAGGCCACTGGCCCGCACGGCCGGGAGCTCCTGCCACAGTGTGTTTCGAGGTCCAGGGAGCCTGGAGAAGGTGGGAGCTTCCCCAGGACTAGCTGCAGAGGGGCACCCATCTTCACCCACACCCCACAGCTCCTCTGACAGCACGGCTGCTCGGTAGGTCTGGTATAGAGGTTCTAGAAGGCAGACAGGGCAAATCAGCAAAGTCCAGGGTCCCAGAACCCTTCCCATTGCCTGACAGTCACAGGTATGACTCCCAGATGGAGGGGTCCTCACCATCCTGCAGGGGCAGCTCCCAGTTCTGTTCCTTCAGCCCCTCCAACCCTTCCTCATCCCTGTGAAGAGGAAAGGAAGGTATGGGATCACACTCCAAGGGAACAAGTCACACGATACCAGAAGGAATGCTTGCAAAACTCAGCACACATTGTATGGCGAGACCCTGACAGCTCTCCAAATCAAACTCCAAATTTTTCTATGTGCCTGCTGTAAGGGAGGCCCTGAGAAAATCAGACCCCGTCCACTCCTGCAAAAATCTCAACGACTGTGCCAACGATGTCCCTCTCTCCAGCCCTGTCAGTCAGCAACCGTGTCTGGAAGGTCCCTAGTAAAACTCCCAAACTGTCACACCTGCCCACTCACCTGTGGCTCTCTGTCTCCCCAGTCCTAATGATCTGCACCCACCACTGACCTTTTCACTCAAGCTTAAAGCTGCACTAGTAAAGGCTTTCCTGAACAAATGAATGGACCTGGGTTACTTCCATTAAAAACAGTTGGTTTATGACAGTTAACAAGTTCAGCGAGTAGAAGAGATAATAATGGATGCCAAATGGTAAGAAGGGAATAGAGCTAGGTCCGACCTTTTTTTTTTGAGAGAGAGAGAAAAATCTTGATACACAGCCCAGACTAATCTTCAACTCTTGATCCACCTGCCTCAAACTCCTGAGCGCTGGGATGATAAACCTGTACCACCAGACCTGACTTGGTCCTTGCTCTTTAACAATATCATACCATGATAACCTGGAGCATTAGTCAGCATGCATCAAGTCTTAACCCCATTTCCTAGAGACTCTGAGACCCAAAAGGAGGCCCTGTCACATGACTAAGAAGAGAGAGAGCTGATACTGGAAATCTGGACTGCTGCTCTGGGGAGCAATGACCCTTCTTCCCTCCACTTTCCTGAGATGGGATTCACCTGGGCCTAAAAGTTAGTCTGCCTTTGGGTGGAGTAAGGAGAAAAAGGAGAGTGTGGGGAGGATGTTCGGTACCTTCCCTCCATGACTGCAGATGGGACATTCTGAGGAGCACCATCCAGACTGTCCTCTGGAGAGAGAATAGAGTCCAGGTGACCAAAGCAAACTGACAGAACCTCCCACCCAGGACTCGGCTCTCCAGCCCCATGGAGGCTATCACGGAAAAACTGCTGCTGCTGCCATCAGCCCCTACCTCCCACGCAGCAGCTGGAGGACTCCACAAGCACAGGATCTGGTGGGATGGGGTTGTTCCTCTGCCCCTACTCTGTCTATTCAAAACCCAGAGGTCCTATCCTTCCGGACACTGCCCCTCCCGTGTACTTATCTCTAGATCCTGTACCTGTTTGGATCCCATCTTCTGAAGGCAGATCAAGGTCAGGCTGTGCAGGTTCCGCAGAGACACCAACAACGGTTTGGATGCGGGTCGGCTTGGGGGGCTTGAGGGGCGGCAGGAGCTTGCGCTCAGCAGTGGAGCGATAAGATGTGAGGACAACTGGGGGGTGGCTGGCTCCTGCAGGGTTGATGCGGGAGCGGGAGGCGCGCAGAGGGGAGGCGCGGCAGGGGACCCTGAGGAACTCTGTAGAACTCCCCACAGGCACCCATCGTAGCTCGAAGCCAGGCCGGGATGTGTGGCAGATACAGGGACAGCAAGGAGGACAAGCCAGGGCAGCATCTGTGGCAGAGGGGTGGCCCGTGAAGGAAGCCCTTGGAGCCTGCCTCCCCCACCCAGACCCCCTCCCTATCCCTTATAGCTCTCCGCTACCATATCTGTCAGAAAAACAAATACCAGATTTCCCAAACACAAGTCCACTTTAGAAAAAGTGAGGTATCTTGCCTGCTTCAAAACCTGGGGACCTGAGCTCAATCCCTAGAAGTCCACAGGGTAGAAGGAAGAAAAATTGACTTCTGAGAAGTTGCTCTGATCTCCACCCAAGCACCATGAAATAAATACATGTGTGCATCTGTCTCTCTCCCTCCTTCTCTCTCTCTGTTCTTTCTCTCTCCCCCCCCCTTTCTCTGAGAAATAGATCACTTTTTTTTTTTTTTTAAAAAGGGGGTGGAGGTGGGGAGATAGCTCAGTAGGTAAGGCACTTATTGCAAACCTGGTAACCTGAGTTAGATCCCCCAAAGCGCATATGATAGAGAGAAATGATTTGCAAAGAGTTGATCTCTGACCTCCATCGTGCACTATGACATGCATGTGTGTGCTTCCCTTCTCAGATAGACAGACAGACAGATAAATAATAGATTAAAAAGTAATAATAAATATGTTTTAAAAAGAAAAACTAGCCTCTTAAAGTTCTCAGCCTTCCACATTGAAAACAAAGGGATGCAGAGCTGAGCTTTCCCACACACAAACCCCAGACTCTCCCCTTGTGCTTACCAGAAGCGCCATTCTCCTGGGTCCCATTCCCAGGAAGGATGCCTTGGGGAGCGTCTCTCTCCCCGTTCATGTCAGTGCTCCCCTGGGAGCTCCGCTCCAAAGAGTCCGAGGCCTGGGACCTGCTGTCAGCTCCCCATTCAAATTTGCCGGCTAGTCTGCGCACAGTGCCAGGGGCAGAGGCAGTGCCATCCTGGGGGGGAATGGGGAGTGGGGGCAGAGGTGTGCAGGGTGACCCAGAGGGCTTAGGTGGGGGTACTGGAGAGCAGGAAGTTGGTTCTGGAGAGACAGAGCGCCCCGACACTGGACTGGGCGTACTGGACCGGGAGTCTCGAGAAGTCTGGGAGTCCAAGCTGGCTCTAGAAGCTGAGGGGGGCAGGAGGGCGGGGGGCTTGAGGGATGCAGTGGGGGGCTCCCAGAAGATGGGGGTGCACATGGAGGCCGGGACATCACTGGAAGTCCGGGGAAGCGCTTGAGGAGAGGAGCCATTGTGCGGAGGCCCCGGGGAGTGGGCAGACCGCTGGCGAGAAGGGGGCCGAGGGCGGATGATCCGAGGGGGCTTCAGTGTAGGGGGCGTTGCTGCAGGAAGGGACTGGGCTGACATCTTCCGCTGAGTGTTTCCAAGGAGTGGAGTGTTGTGCTGGAGTCATCCCTGAGGAGAGTGGAAGGAGAGAGTGCCCCTCAATGTCCTCCAAGTGGCTGAGACCATCTGAAACTCTCCTTCTGGAGTCACGGGAGAAGGCTGGCTTCCGCTCCTTCCTCCTTGTTCAGTCATCTCTCTTCACCTCTCACCCCTCCTCTGGGCAGCCTTTTTTGGAAACAGATGTTCACTCCTAATCCTCCTGCCTCAGTCTGCAGAGTGCTGAAATAACCGACCTGTGCCACCAACTTCTGCGCCTTTTGGCTTTGGTCAAGTGAGGCTAAGGACAGGCAGCGGCTAAGATATAGGTTGGAAGGCCGAGAATCTGTGAGCAACAGTGAGGGGGCTGCTGTGCTTCGCAGTGATGCTGCTGAGTGATGCTGTCTATGAACAGCGAGGTGTGTGTGTGTATCTGGTTCTGGATGAGTGGGAATTAGGCACACTGCATGGTGTACCCTTGGAAGAGTGGGGTCCATCACAGAGCCTCAGGTGCCAATACAGGAGATGAGGTTGTGTGCACTATGCTAATGATATCCAGATGAAGCCTCAGTGTGTGTGTGTGTGTGTGTGTGTTGTGTGTGTGTGTGTGTTCGTGCGTTCTGCATGTGTGCACATCCCTGTGCCTAAGCCGAAGAATGCATCACCATTTCCCTCTCTACTGACCCTCCTCCCCCTCCCATTTCCCAGTTCCTCTCTCCGGACTCTCCCTTTCCGGATTATTTTTAGTCTCCTTTTCCTGCCCTGAAGATTCTTGGAGCCTGTGACCCCAGGAGACTAGGAGGCCCACTCTGATCTCTCCTGCCCCTGTTCTCTTACTCCTGCTGCCTCCGAGTCCTGGGCCACCAAGAGAGGCTCCACTGGACCGCTAGGTCCCACCAGGACCCTGGGAAGTGGCCAGAAGTCCAGAGCCAATCACAGGATTGATAGACACCAGAGCCAGGGAGACTGGGCCTTGGAAAGAAAGAGATTGGGGACCCAAGAATACTGTGGGGCCAGAACAGAGGCACAGGAGAGACCCCAAACTTCCTTCAGGAGTCAGCAGGGTCTTCCTAACCATGCCAGGCTGTTAGCTTCTTGAGACATGATAGTGCCAGGAATCGCAACCCACAGCTCAACGACTAAGGCTGCTAAGGCCACTGCCCACTGTCAGGAAGCCTCACCGGGAGGTGATTTAAACAGAAGTCTCCTCCTCCTCCCCAGCCTCAGCCCCACTTAGCTAAGCACTCCCTCCGCCCCAGGTATATGTAATTACTTCCTTCCCCTTCCCCTACTTAGGCCTCCACTATGCTCAGGTAGCCAAAGCCCCAAGAACTTACCCGTGAGTCCCCTCCACTCTCAGTCACCTCCCAGGGCTGAGTGAGTAGGGGCAGGAAACAGGAATCCGATCCTCCTCCCAACCGGACACCGCCCCCCCAACCAGCCACACCACACTCCACATGCGCACACCGGGGCTCTGGGATGTGAGGGGCCCGGTATCCAAGGTTTCGGAGGGTCTTGGTTTCCCCAAGGCTGAAACTCAAGCGTGGGGAGAGGACTGCTCTGGGTAACCGAGCTCCAACTATTCCTGCGTGACAGGCAGAGGGGGTTGCAGGCCCGAGTGGACAGGGGCCAGGTGAGGATGGATGGTCGTGACGCACTGGGCTGGTGGCCATCCACGTGCGGCCACCAAGGCATGCTGCTTGTCCTCCCGCCGCCTGTCTGCCTGTCTGTCCATGATCCCCGCAATTACCTGCTTCCCCAACCTCCATCAGTTCCGTGGGTGAGCCAGCCACACTTCACATTGCGGAACCCTCTGCTGTGTTTTCCTCCCTCACCTGCAGGAGTTCCCCCCAAGAGTTTACCTTTATGGTTTGGGGGTCCTGTCTGTTTTCAGCCTGTCTTCTCTGCCCCTTAGAGCACAGAATGCAGCCGGAGGTCCGTTCCTGCTTTTCTGGGACGGGAACTGAAGGCCCAGATTGTGATCTCCACAGAGGAAGCCAGTTCCTCAGCCCCACCCGGCCATTGTGTCAGGCCTGGGACTGGGAGGGTCAGGGGAGGTGGGAAGGGGATCTTCCAGGTACGGAGGACATTTTGCTGGGACACCACGGGCTTCCCATTCTGCAGTCCCAGTTCCTCCGGGCCCCAGTCTCCGACTCCCTGTCCCCCACTGGGAGGCTCCTACACTGATTGGCCCAGAAGTCAGAGTGGGTGTGGGGGGCAGGGAGCGAAGTGTACCTCTAAACCCCTCCCGGCCCCAACATACACACCTTTAATTTGCTCTCTGGTTGGGAAATTAAGTTCCCAGGACAGGGAGATGTTACGAAGACAGCTGAGGAGGTGGAACGAGACCACGCCCCAGCCTGGGAAGGAGATTGGCAGAAGATCCCCGGGGCCAGTTTTGAACTCTGGAGGCTTTTGTCAGAACTTCAGCCCACACCTGTACACTAAACCAGACACTGGGAAGAAAACCCAGTAAGTTGTGTTCAAAGATGCTCAAAGACTTTCTAAAGACCAACAGGGAACCACACCATCAACCTACACTCAACCCCAGCTTCTTTCTGGGGTACACCTGCCTCAGGGCCTTCACACCAATTATGCCTCTGCTGGAAGCCTCCTCAAGAAATCCCCATGAATAATTCCCGATTGCTTCAACTCCTCACCGGGCCCTGCCACTCTTTAAAATTGCAACCCACTGCACCTCCTGCAAAGCCTTATGGCAAGAAGAAGAGAAGGAAGAGGAAGAGGAAGAGAAGGAGGAGGAGGAGGAGGAGGAGGAGGAGGACAATATGCAATCCAGGCTCAGGCTAAGGCCTGAGTTTCACTGAGCACTCAGAAGAAAGAAGAAAGGAAGGGAGGGGAAAAGGCAGGGAAGAAAGAAAAAAGGAAGGAAGGGAGGGAGGAAGAGACAAAGAAGGGAGGAAGGAAAAAAAAGAAAGGAAGGAAGATCAAAATTCCCACCTTTTTTCCATGGTAATTACAGCTGTAACAGCCCATATAATGACTTGCATATTATGTTTATAGTAAATTATCTTTTCTCATTAGAAAGTAGCTTCCAGAAAACAGGGTTTTTAACTGTTTTATTCACTGCTATATCCCAAAGTTCTGAGAGAGTCAGACACATTATAGATACTCATTGGTAGGTTAATTTGTCTTTATTTTGTTTTGGTTTTTGAGACAGACGTTTCCAAGTTAGTTTTGAACTCCTGGAATTAGGCAATCCTCCTACTTCAGCCTCCCAAATATTTGTGACTATAGGCTGTGACTACAAATTGTGACTACAGGCAAGGCCACTGTGCTTGGCTAATGCTTAATATTGGACAAATTGAACCAAATTGACTTGAATTCTCCCAACTTCACACTACTTATTTTCCTTTCTTCCTTACAGATTATTTCTGCAATTGTGTTGAACCCACTAGTTTCCAATACACGCACACATGCACACCAGGGTCAAATACCTGACTCCCCTCTAGCCCTCATCTCTAGGTCCTTTGGGCATTCAATGAAAATAAATTTTTTCTCCTGACTCTGGAGATACCCCACCACCACCAGAAGAAAACTAAATATATGTATAGCCAAACAAGCCCTGTCTTGTTTTATCTTGCACAAATAGGAGTCTCTTAGTTTTGCTACTTATAAATATAACATTTAAAATGACAATGGGGACCCTTGAGATGGCTCAGCAGATAAAGGTACTTGTCAGGCAAATTTGATGAACCGCGTTCAGTCCCTAAGACCCATGGGAAGGTGGAAAGATAGAACCAACTCCACAAAATTGGCCTTTGATCTCCACATGTGCTCCACGGCACCTGTGCCCACACAGAATAATAAAATACAAATTTAAAAGATAACTATCCCAGGGCTAGGGAGATGGCTGAGGGGTTAAAGCCTTTGCCTCAAAGCAAAATAAACCTGAGTCTGGATATTCTGATCCCGTATAAAAATTCAGAATCGATATGGCTGTGGCCTGCAATTCTGACCCTAGAAGGGGGAGTCTGGGAAACCCCAGAGCAAGGCAATAAGGTGGAGGAACCCAAGATGATTCCTAGCTCCATCCACAGGCACACACACTCAAGTGCCCTCTGTACACATGCCTGCACACACATGTACACCCACATGTAACACATACATGCATATAAAAACAAAAATTTCCTTAGCACTTAGGGAGCTGAGGCAGAATTATGAGTCTGAAGCCAGACTATGCTACATAAAGAGAACTTACTTAGAAAAGAAAAGAAAAAAGAAAAACCCAACTGGGCTGGGAGTGTAACTCAGTGGTAGAATATTTTCACAACATGAGTGTAGCAATGGGTTCAATGCTCCCCCCTCAAAAAAAAGAAGGAAGGAAGAAGGAAGGAAAGAAAAAGAAAGAAAGAAAGAAAGGGAGGAAGGAAGAAAGAAAAAGAAAGAGTGGTGGGAAGGGAAGGGAGGGAAATAGGGAAGATAACTAACCAAAAAGTGCTTTTAACTGCAAAGATGGAAGGAATTTCAATGGGAATAGAGAATCTCAAAAAAAAGGAGAGGAACATGGGAAGATGACCCAACAGTGTAAACCACCGGCCAGGCAAGGGTAAAATACTGGGTGGTCAGATCAACCTACCTGTAACTCCAGCGTCAGAAGTCAGAGACTGGAAATCTCCAAAGCAAGCCATCTAGCAAGACAAGACTAGTCATATCAGTAACCTCTGGGTCTCAAAATAATAAGGTGGAAGAGAAATCAAGGATGATTCCCAATATTATTCTTGGGCCTCCGCACTTATGTGCACATGTGCTCCACACTCAGGAACATTCACATACACGTGTGAACACTGCCCCTTACACACACACGCACACATTTTTTAAAATGTAGAAACTTGGGGAGGGAGGGAACTGGTAAAAAAATTTTTAAATGTATAATTAAATTTTTAATATAAAAAAAATGTAGAAACTTGGAGAGAAGGCTCAAGGGTTAAAGCTTTTGCTTCACAAGCAAAAGGACCTAAGTTCAGATCCCAGATCCATGTAAAAACACTGGACAAAATGGTAGCAGCCTGCACTTCTGGGCCTGGAAAGTGGAGCCTGGGAAATCCTAGAGCAAAGCAATAAGGAGATAGAGCAATCCAGGGTGATTCCCAGTGTCACTCTTAGGTCTCCATAGGCACACACTCAAATGCCCTCTTGTACACACACTCACACACACACGTATGCTCACACAAATTGCTGATGCTTTGAACAGAGGTAACTGACCCAGACGGCCTCTGTTCCCTTATCCTGCAGTCTAGCCTTGAACTCATACATGTATACAATGCATTTTGATCATAGCTACCCCTTTCTACCTTTTCCCCCTCCATCCTCCCCTGGACCATCCCTTAGTATGTTCATCCTCACAATTATCTACTCTTACTTTATTCTGACCTTCACTCTAACTAGCCAATGACTATATAAATAATAGAATATAAAAGAAATGTGACTAGGATGAAGATAGTTATGATGAGCTTCCAGTTCCACATGATTAAGAACCCCTGGTGAGCTAAAGAAGTTCAGTTTGTCCATTTCCTATGAGACTGAATAAGTTCATGGTGTGAGCACCTGGAGCCCTGGCCCACAAGATGCTGGCCCCATTGTGAGAACAGAGTTCCAACCTAAGGAGGCCATCCCCACTGCAGACACAAGGAGTCCAGGGACTCTGTCCTCATGTGAGCCTGGTCCAGGGGCAGCTGTGCACATTGCGAGCACTTGGAGCCCGGCCCATGGGAGGCCACTCATGTTGTGAGTACACAGATATGGAATTCAGGGTTTTGGCAGGAGGTGTGGTATGCCAGATTTCTAATCATTCAAATGTGCACAGGTCAGAACGCTGTAGAATGTAGTCTCTCTCTTTCACTATCTGACGTATGTGAGACATAGCAACCGTATATGCAATGTCCTAGAGGCAGCTAAACAAATTTGTTTATGTGTGTGTGTGGGTGTGTGGGTGTGTGTGTGTGGGTGTGTTATAGGACAACTTTCTCTGGGAGTCAGTTATCTCCTTCACTATGTGAGTCCTAGAGATTGTACCCAGGTGAATATCAGACTTATCAACAAATCCCCTTAGTTGATGAGCCATTCCCTGCCCTCCCCCCAACGTCTATGAGACAGGATAGCACTATATATAGCTCAGGATGGCCTCAAACAGGCATGCATGCCACTCTTAGCCCTATAATTATTTTTCATGTTGCTACATGGTCTTTGAAGCAATCCTTTTTTTGTGGAATTTTAGTATTGCACTGACTAGATTTTGCCATCTTGGCAATAGTTCCCTCTTCTAAAAAAAAAAAAAGAACTCTCCATCTACCTATGGCCCTACTCCATGTGAGCCAGCCAATCACAACAGGTGCCTCCCCATTTGACCTAGGATTGGTCAATCATAGCACCCTATGCCCCTGGCCAGAGAGACTGGCCAGAAAGGAGCAAATCAGGACAGCCTCCTAGGGAAAAGAGAAGCTTCTAAGTCTCTAGAAAAGAGAAACTTTCTCTCCCCAGTCTATATGGAGCACACTGTGCTTTGCCACTTCCCATGTCCCATAAATGGAGGAACCAGTGGATACTGGGAGAAGCAGAGCAGTTGGAACTGTACACAGGGCCCAACATCATTGAGCCTCTTGGTCTTCCCATTTCCTGAGCCACAACATGCATTTCCTTTCATGCTGCAATGACCGACTAAGCTGGGTTTCTGTTACTGCTCTACCACTGGGAAACAGTCCCACACTGGTCTTCATTTGAAATATTAACAAAGTAGCCCAAGAAAGCTTCGGTGTGGCTGTTTGGGCTGGGAAGAATGGCAGAATTCTAAGTCTGCCAGTCACTTTGTATCTCTTGGTAACCACATCCTGCAGACCCCACACCCTTTCATCTTGTTCAGAAAGGTTTCTGGGAGATCAGATAAGGGTTTGGCTAAGCCAAGAGGCAGAGAAACCCAGGCAGCACCGGCACAGCAAAGAGGAAAACAGGCACACTTTGAGGACTGTAAAAGGGAAGCTCTCCTGGCATAAAAAGAGAGCTATGAAGCTTCAGGAATTGGAGAAGCCACATCATAGGCAAGGCCACAGAGTAGGGCCCCAGGGAAGGCAGGCAACACACTCATTCTTCTTCCCTTCTCTTCTGGTACCAACACCTAGTCTTTTTTCTTTTTTTTTGAGAATTCTTCACCTGTCATTCTAAGTCCTTATATCTCATTCTGCTTGTTCAAGGCCAAGTGAGTGCCAATCAATATAATCTCTTACATTGCCTCAGAGCTTGGGTTGAGGCTGTGATGCAATGAGGCCGAAGCACCATCCACAGGAGACTTCTGCTGCAGATGTGGAAAGAAAGACTCAGTCCCCTCCTATCGCAAACGGAGCTATAAACGTTGTTATGGTTGGAACTGGAAATGTTAGCCAGATGTGGCGACTCGGGCCTATAATTACAGTGCTCAGGAAGATGAGGTAGGAAGATTACCAGGCATTCAGAGGCACTTTGGGCTATCAAGGGTGCCTCTGTCTCAGAAAGAGGACGCAAAAGAGGAGAGAAGAAGAAACGAGGAGGAGGAACAAAAGAAGGAGAAACAAGAAAAAGGAGGAGGGTGAGAAAGAGGAGGGAAAGGAGGGAAAAGAAGAGGGAGGAAAGGGAGGAGGCAGAGAAAAAGAAAGAGGAGAAGGAGAGAAAGACGAGGAGGGAAGAAAGGAGGAGGAGTTCACGGTATTGGGACAATAGGAAAGATACCCTAAGAGGATCTCAAAAATTGGCCCACCTCTCATCCTCTGAAGGGAGTAAAAATGTAAATTCATTTAAAAGACATCCATCTCATAGAGGGCCTCTGAGAGATGTCACCCACCCAGGTACTGAAGTCTCTGTAGCCACGATCCAAGGAGGCCTGACCACAGCTCACACTGACCACTGACATCCACATGATGCTGATTTCACAGGCCTGCAGAGCACAAACCTTATGGGACAGGAAGGCTGTGCCCGAGACTTCAGAGGAAAACTCCAGACGCCAGGTAATGAGTGGCAGGGTCGGGATCATTCAGCCCCTGGGATGGTATAGCGTGAAGCTGTGAGGCTGCAGCTTTAGCTGCAGGGGAGACTTCAGGATGCTGGAAATGTCAGGGATGCAGGGTTTCTGCTGAGGAAAGCCAGAGGCAGTCAAAGAGGGAGACCACGTGGGCAGGAGAGCTGCAGATGGCAAGGCTAATGTCAGTTTGCCACATGTTACTGCTAAACTCATGATCAAACAGTGTATGAGAACACAGGTGTGTGGGGGGGGTTCTCTGTCTTATCATTGTCTAGTTACATTTCTTAGTATAGCTTGTCAGGAGAGACATACTAACACCAGGAGCTAAGGGAACTGACCACACTACATCCATTGATGAGAGAGGAGCAAACCTCACTTACCAGACTACACAAGTATACTGAAGAATGTCAACTTACTAAGCTAGCTTCCTCTAGCCATCTGCCCATGGAAACCATGGGCTGGGTCTTCCTCCATAAATTAGACAATCTCCTGCAGGTTTGTTTAGGAGCTGCCTTAACCATCAATTCTTCACAAATGCCCCCAAAGCATAGTCTGCAGTTGTCAAGCTGACACCTGTATCTCACTATCACAGCCATAGAGGCGAGCTTTCCCCAGTCCTTTGGGACTCACGGCATGATATTATGTACCCCGGATGCCAATTACAGAGGTGCAGGATGTGATGTATACCCTTCCTCCTAGGTCCTGGAATTACAGATCTGTGTCACTTTGCTTGAAATTTGGTCTTGCTTTATTCCCTTTCCTTCTTTCTGTACCCTCATTCCTCCTTTTGTATTGGAAGCATTTATCCTTTACCAAGTATGTAACTTTAAAAAAAAAAAAACAGGATTTCAGAGCTAAGTTTTTCTTGACTCTCCAAAGGAAAGGTTGAACTTGGACTTGAGTGATACTAGAACAGTTAAGACAATGGAAAGCCACATGGTGGTTTCACACCTATCATCCCAGCACTCAGGATAAAGGAGTAATTTAATTTCTGATTCTGGGCTGAAGAGATGGCTCAGGGGAAGGTCCTGAATTCAGATCCCAAGCAAAGATGCCTGGTGGAAATGGCGGCGGCCTATACTTCTGGTCCTGAAAAATAGAGCCTGGGAAACTCAGAGCAAAGCAAAGAAGAGATAGGGCAACCCAGAGTGATTCCCGAAGTCACCCTTGGGCCTATACACACACACACACACACACACACACACACACACACACACACACACACAAACACACACAGCGAGTACGCAAAAATGAAATAAAATGCCTTTAAAAAAAAAAAAGAAAGAAAGAAATGTCTGGTTCTGTGGGAACCACGCCCACCATCCCTCCAGCCTTTACCTCGCTTTCCCAGTAACTAGAGTTACTCATTAGCAATGCATGGACTATAAGAGATTGAGGCTCCACCATCATTCTCTTTTCTTTCCTCTTTCACCATGTGGGGACACAGTGGCAGCTGTTTCCCTGTTCTCTCTGATCTTATTAAGCTATTTCCTCTGCTCTCTCTCCCACTTTAGGGCTATCGCATCTTCCTTGCCTCTCTTGGACCAAGCGCCCAACGGTTTTCTTCTTTGTTCTCTCGGTGTGCTCTGGTTTCAGTCTTCAGCTCCATAATACAAGAACCCCAAGGAAGAGCAACCTTACATCAAGGAGACTAGCCTGGGCTACTTAGTGAGTTTCAGATCAGCTTGGGCTGCTGGCTGAAGAGATAGCTCACTACTTGCTGGGAATCTATAAAGATCAGAATTTAGATTCCAGTATCCATGTAATAAAACAGATAGATATAGAGAGTCCCTTATAAGAAGAGCTCATGCCTGTTAAGTTTGTATGAGCAGAAATAATAATAATAATAATAAAGAAGAGCTCCTGTTGGCCAGTACCTTAGGTCAGATAGAGCCCATCCTGGAATACAGAGCCCTTTGGTCTTCTTGTGTGTCTGGAAAACTGTTATAATAGGTTACTTACATGTCGTTGGCAGGGAGGGGAATGGAGAGCAACTCCCACCATGTTGGGGGGTCCCTGAACAAAGAAAAACTGACCTGACTTAAGAAATGGGAGTTTATTTAGAGCTGAGGGCCTGGTGGGCAAGGGAGTCATAGTTTAACCTTGAGGTAGGAGAGCATTAGAACAGACGAGATAGCTTAAGGTTGGAGAGGACAGGGAGAGAGCCGCCATGACAGCCTGTGGGAGTGGGAAGAGAGGAGAAGATGGGTAGAGAGACCTGAGGGCTTGGAGAACAGGACATAAGTGGGGTCACGATGTTTTTAATCTTGGGCGGTAAGGATTTGTGCTGGAGGTGCTTGGGAAGTGGGCAGTAGAGAGCAGGGGGGTGGTCTTTACAAAATCACCCCTGGCTAAGATGGAGGTTTTACAAAACAGCAACTGGGGCCAACACATGTTAAACCATCTGGCAGTGAGGACCAGCGCCTGCTCTGGGAATCTGACAGGTTTCCATCCAAGTGATGAATAAGGATCAACCAAACTGCCACCAGGTGGAGTCTGAGCACTTCAGGTGCTGGTCTGGCAGCAAAACCAACCCACCCAGTGCCTTCCAAACCTCTGTGTCTTCTTCCCTCTTCCCCTTGGCACCTCCATGTCTTCCTTCCTCGCCTGTGGTACCACGGCTTCTCAGTGATCTTGGAGGACCTTTGTGTCCCTTCCAATTCCTCTCAGTTCTGTTGAGAAGCTTCAGGGAAAAAAAGAAAAAAAAAAAACAAAACACAACAACCTCTTGCAATAATCAAGACAGCATAACATTGGCAACAAATTAGACACATAAATCAATGGGACACAGTAGAAAGGGCAAAAATAGGGCCAAACAAGTACAGTTAATCTATTGTATAAGAATATTTGGAACATGGTGTTCCTATGGTTTCTCAGGTTGGACTCAAAGCCATGGGCTCACTCAAAGGATCCTCTTGCTTCAGTCCCAATCAACTGCTTTCTGATAAAGGTAATTCATTTGCAAACATAATCTTGCCAAATAAACAAAGTTAATGCCAGGCAAATGTGTCTGGCCATCTATAATTTCAGCCCCAAGAAGAGACCGGATCCCTGAGCAAGCTGACTAGCCAGAATAACCAATCTGTGAGCTCTGGATTTGATTTGAGACCCAGGCTCAAAAATTATTCCCAACGTCACCTCAGGCTTCCACACTTTCATATATACATGTGCACATGCACTCACACATGCTTCCACCCACATGTGCCTCATATATACACACATACACATGAAAATGGAAAAAGAAAGATAACAAATGATAGGACTTTAATTACATATCCATGGGAATAAATAAAAATAATTACATACCCATGTCAAGAAACTACTCATCATTCACAAAGATTAACTCAAAATAAATTATAAACCTAAATATTAGATGTAAAAGTATAACATTTTTAGAAGAAAACATAAGAGGAAATCTAGGTAGTCTTAGATTTAGAATAGGTCTTTTTTTTTAATGTCTCATGTATATCAGGCTGGCCTCAAATTCGCTATATAGCTGAGAATAGTCTTGAATTCCTGATCTTCCTTAAAAAAAAGAAAAAAGAAAAAAAAGTCTAGCATGCTAGAAACCCCGGATTTGATCTTCAGCACCACAAAACAAACAAATAAACAAAAATGTGTTCTGCCTGTAAACCAACCAAACAAAAGCAGTAAATAATGTTTAACAAAGTGGAAAGACACACTTTATGGGCTGGAGGTGTAGCTCAGTTGCTAGAGTGCTTTCCTAGCACACATAAAGCCCTGAGTCTGACCCCCCCCCCAGCCTGTGTAAACTGGTTATGATGTCATACTCTTATTATCCTGGCACTTGGAAGGCAAAGGCAAAAGAATCATGAGTCTAAAGCCAAAGAGAGGGAGAGAGAAAGGAAGGAGACATCATGGTGTTGTTACTGGCTACTTAACTGAGTAATGATGTGAGCAGACATCTTACCAAAGAAGATACCCAGATGTCAAATAATCCATGAAAAGATGATGTGCAACGTCACTTGTCATTAGGAAATTATGAATCAAAACAAGGAGATAGCTCTATAGCCATGATAGTCTGCTTAGTCTTTTTCTCCTGCTAACACAGTACCACAGAAGTTTATTTTGGCTCACATTTCTGGCTCATGAAGGTTAATCATTCTCAACTTAACTGAGTTTAGAATTATCCGGGAGACACTCCTATGCATATGACTGTGAGGATATTTCCAGTGAGATTTAACTGAAGGCGGAAGACCTACCATGAATGTGGGCCACACATTCTAAGGGCCAGAGTCCTGGAAAAAAGAAAAAAGGAAGAGAAAGAGGAGGAAAGGAGAAAAGGAGGAGGAGGAGAAGGAGGACCCACAAGTGATTCAGTAGATAAAGTGCTTGCTGAGCAAGCATAAGGGCTTGAGTTTGGATCCTGGCATGGCAGCACATCCCTATAAATGCCAGTGCTGTGGGAAACATGAAGATCAAGGGGCTACTAGCTGATGAGTCTAGTCCATTGCTGAGTTGCAGGTTCACTGAGAGTGGAGCATGATAGATGAGAACACCCAGGACTAACCTCTGGTCTTCACACACATAAACTTCACATACATGAGATAGACAGGTAATAGACAGACTGATAAAGAAAGAGAGAGATTCATAAATAGATAGATTCATACATAAAACAAGAAGTGAACACCAGCCATTCACCAACATTCATTCCTACTTCCTGCTTCTAGATATAATACAACCAGTCTCCTGAAGCTCCATTCATCACGCCTTTCCTTGCTATAATGGGCTCTCCCTGAATCATGAGCTCACATAATCTTTGCTTCTCTTAAGTTTCTTCTTTCTAGGTGCTTGGTCACAGGAAAAGTAACTGATACATAATAAAATCAGTCCTGAGAAGTGAGGCTTTCTGTAATAAACCTGACCATGGAGTTTCTGAACCATTAAAAGTGGTTTGCAGGAGGAATGTGGAAGACTTTGGAATTGGGGGCTAGAAAAGCCCTAGAATGCAGTAAACAGAACATAATTGGCCATTCTGGTGGGAGTTTGGAATACAAGCATGCCCAGAAACAGGTGGACAGGAGAGAACCAGTGCTTGAGTTTCCGAAAAGAACAGGGTCACTAACGGGAACTGAATGAGAAATCTTACTGGCATGAGCAATGCAAGCGAAGTCCAAGCTGCAATGGATCCCAGGGCAATGGAGATGCCAGCGGCATCTGCCAAAGAGATAAAGACATAGAGTATCTGGAGGGGAGAGAGACAGAGAGAGAGAGAGACAGAGACACAGAGAGAGACAGAGACACAGAGAAAGAGACAGAGACAGAGACACACACACAGAGAGAGAGAGACAGAGACAGAGACACACAGAGAGAGAGAGAGAGAGAGAATGAGAATGTGTGTTGTAGGCATCAGAGCTGGAGGATAGGTTTACCCAAGATTGGGATTACTGGCATGCACCCCCATATCCAATGTAATTCCCTGTTGTTGTTTTAATTCACTGTGTGCTTGCACATGCACGCACTGTGGTATCAGAGAGAGTTGATTCTCTACTTCCACCTTAATGTGAGTTCCAGGGATTGAACTCAGATCACTGGGCTTGTCCAGCAAGCACCTGTATACACTGAACCATCTTGTCAGCCCCTAACTCCCTACTTCAGGTCGGGTTGTCCATCTGATTTCCTTCCAAAGAAGATAGTGTGGCCTGAGGAGATGGTTCAGGGGTTAAAATCTTTGTCTCACAAAAAGACCTGAGTTCCCACCTCCAGATCCACATGAAAATGTCTGGTGGCTGCAATAAACTAAGTTCTCTAAAAGGCTCTATCACTAAAAACAACAACAACAACAACAAAAGTTTGGTAGATATGGTAGTGGCCAGTAATTCTGGGAAACCCCATAGAAAATAAGAAGGCAGAGCAATCCAGGATGATTCTCAATGTCACCTTTGGCACACACGAAAGAAAGAAAGAGAGAAAGAAAGAAAGAGAGCAAAAGAAAAAGAGGAGAGAAAGAAGGAAAGAAAGAAAGAAGGAAGGAAGAAAAAAGAAACAAAAAATAGAAAAAAGAAAGGAAGTGACTATGGAAACAGGGAAAAGGGAATACTGACATATATTTTGGAAACAGCAGAGGAATACCACCTCAATCATGAAATCAAGGTCTATATCAACAGGGTGAGTTCTGCTGATAGTGTGTACAATTCTACCTTTCATAATCTGATAAAAATGACACTTTACTTCTGTGGTCTTCCTGCCCAAACACAATGACCCAGTTCAGTCATGAGCAAACCCTCAAGAGAATGACATCTCCGTAATACTGTTAAGGTGAGAACAAGGAAAAGAGAATGCTTGCCTAACATACAGGCCCAGGGTCAGAGTCAGAGCACCAACATTGCTGAAAAGGACTAGGGAAAACAAAACTCTCCAGGTCCCAAGATCAAGCAACATCTAAGAAATTCTCATAGCTAAAAGGTGCCTGAGAATATAATTTGTAACTCTGGATGCATTTTTGGAACAGGATTTTAAGCAAAAACAGAGGAAACCTGATAAATTGTGGACTTTGGTCAACCATAATGTATCAATGCAGTTTCTTTAATCATAAATATATTGTAGCAAAAAAATAATAGATTGGACCGAAGATGGCTAGGGGTTCAGTCTCTGCCCTGCAGCAGAAGGGCTGGAGTTCTAATCTCATAACTCATGTAAAAACACTGGGTAGAAATGATGGTGGCGGGGGCTAGAGAAGTGGCTCAGGGGTTAAGCCTCTGCCTTGCAGGGGGAAGGTCCTGAGTTCGGATCCTAGACCCCAAGTATAGACGCCTGGCAGAAGTGGGGGCAGCCTGCGTTTTTGGTCCTGGTAGGGCGAGCCTGTGAATCCCGGGACAGAGTAAACAAGGAGGAGGTGGAGGGAGTCCATGGTGGTTCCCAAATTCGCCCGTGGTTCTACATACACACACACACACATGCATACACACACACACACACACACAATTGAATAAATAAATAAAAAGAGTTTCTTTAAAAAAAAAAAAAAATGATGGTGGCCTGCAATTTCGTCCTTGGAAGGCAGAGCAATATAGAATGATTTTTTTAAAGCTTTCTTTATTATTTATTCAATTGTGCATGTGTATATCGAACGCCTTCTCCTCCTCCTTGTTTACTCTGCCCCGGAACTCACAGGCTCCGCCCACCAGGACCAGAAACGCAGGCCGCCCCCGCTTCCGCCTGGCGTCTATATGTGGGGTCTAGGATCCGAACTCAGGACCTTCCGCCTGCAAGGCAGGGGCTTAACCGCTGAGCCACCTCTCCAGCCCCTATAGAATGATTCTTAATGTCACCCTTGGACTCCCACAGGCACACACATTTAAGTGTCCTCTGGTATGCATATACACAAAATAAAATAATAGATAAAACTGCATGTGCTACATAAAAACATTCTATATCTTTACAATTTTTTCTATACAATATTCAGAAAAGTAATGTTTGGAAAACTTTTTTAAATTAAGTTTATTGTTTTAAAATATTTAATTGATTTGAAACACAGCACAGGAGCACACACCATGACATATATGTGAAGGTCAGAAGATAACTTTCACAAATCCGGTCTCTCCTTCCACCACGTGGACTCCAGGGATTGAATTCGGGTCCCACGTTTGCTCACAGGTACCTTTAAACCCTCAGCCATCTGACCGGTGCCGAGCATGCTCTTTGAGAATAATACTTAAAAACTGTTAACCCTAGGGCGTCTGGTATTAAAGACAAAAGGTGTGAGGCAGTGATTCTGGATCTTCTGAGAAGATTCGATGTAATGCAGAACACCCGGTTCCACCTGTTGTTCTGAAGGTTCCAGGTGAACCTGAAATGCACTTCTTTCAAGTACCCAGGTACTGCTTGGATTGCTACTCTAGAGCCCACACTTTTGAGACCCACAGACTTTCAACTCGAAATTTGGAAACTTCACAACGGGTGTGGTAGCGGTAGCAGACCTAAAAAGATTTTCAGCACCATTTTCAGCACCATGGCAGGAGGATGGCGAGTTTGAAACCAGCCTCTGCTATCTATGGTGAGCTTGTATATCACACACAAACCACCAAAGAAATTACTGCAGATTTGACGCCCAGAACATCTGGGATGTGAGTACCGTCAGACTAGCCAAGTCCAGTAATTGACAACTGATACCAAATAGAAGGGGGGGGAGGCGTTCGAGGTTATATTTGAGGAACAACAGAGGATGAGAATAGCATGAAGTCGGTCAGGTGGTGGTAGCGATGAACGCTGAGTGACAGAGCTCACCAGAGGCCATGGGGGAGGGCAGACCTATAGGGAGCGGAAGAAGTCTGTAGAGTTACAGACTTTCCCGAAAATCTGATCGCTGAGGGTCTCATACAGGTCGGGCATGTCTTCTGGATATGTGCAATAAAGGTTACCGTTCTATTTTGCAACGGGGCTTCGGGAGCTTAAGTAACCTGTTCAGGGTCACCCAGACACATGTGTCTCTTCCTGCCGCCTAGAGCACATCCTTCTTAAAGTCTCTCAAAGTACCTTCCTAAACAGTCTCTTTTCTCAGAAGTAAATTCTTTTGTGATTAAAGAGACAAGAGCAATGACAAAAGACAACATCGGGCTCTCCCACCCCTTGTTCTGGGTAACCTGAGGCTCACTGGAAAGAGGGTGGAACCCCTAGCCTTGGTTTGTGGGGCTTTTCCCCCTGTTGCTGAGAGGATCAAGAGCTTAATTCCGATCAAGCTTGATTCCCTAAATTTTCTTCAAGTCTCCCTCCCTTGGCGCCAGCAGTTTGCCACGCCCTGGCGCTAGAATATGCAAACACTTTATTGTCTTTAGGAAATGGGTTGGGTGAAGCAGACGTGTCCTGTCTCCCCTGCGGGCAGGAACGCAGCTTCCGGGCTTTTCTCGCACCTGCACTCCGCAGAGAGGCAACTCCATCCAGAGGTGGGACTTGGATAGAGGGTCGGTGCAGGGATCCTCCACCCGCAGCAGGAGCGGTCTCCGTGTCCGCCTAAGAACACAAGGGCCCCACCCCGCTCCCCCCCCCAGTCGCAAAATCTCGGCGCCTCCGGCAGCTACGTGAGCAGGGTTAGTCTGCCTCCGCACGCCGCGCCAGGGCTGCGAGAGTTAATCCCATTTGTCTCCCGCCGGGGCCGGGGGCCGGGCCGCGGAGAACACCTCTCATTGGCCGCGGAGCCGGCTCTCCCCTCATTGGCCGAGGCTCTCTGCTGCTCCTCTTGGAGGGTCCCCATTGGTGCTGCGTTCCAGGGATTGGAGTGTGGCGGCCCGGCCTCCGCCAGCTACCCTGGGAAAAGGTGCTCTGGCCCGGGTAGCTAGCCAGCTACCTTTGGGGCGCTCGTCACGGGCCGGAGATCCGACTTCCTTCGCGATCCACTTCTGGTTGCTGTCCTGGGCACGTCCACCGGATCGTCCCTTCGGTCCTTTTTCTCTTGTCGCTTTTGTTTTTCCTGCTTCTCCAGCTCTCATCTCCTAGTTCTGCGTTTCCTTGATCGCCCCCTGGCCTGCCATCCCGAACAGCCCACCTGTCACCTTTTGACTTCTGCTGCTCCTTGACCTCAGATCCCTTGGGCTACGAGATCTTCTTGCTAGACTCAACACTCCTCGCTCCTCCCCACTTTACCACTAACTCTCCAGTTCCAGCTAACCTTTCTTCTGACACTTATTCTGAATTCCTGCTTCTTCGTTGCCTAGACTGCAAAAAGCTAGGTCTACTCCCCTCCCCCGTTTCCCCGTTTCTGAAACTACTTCTGTCCCACCATGGACTTCTTGATGAGCGGGTTGGCAGCCTGCGGGGCCTGTGTGTTCACCAATCCCCTGGAGGTCGTGAAGACCAGAATGCAATTGCAGGGAGAACTTCAGGCTCCTGGCACCTATCAGCGGCATTACCGAAACGTCTTCCACGCCTTCTTCACCATCGGCAAGGTGGATGGCCTGGCCGCCTTGCAGAAGGGCCTGGCACCTGCGCTCTTCTACCAATTCCTGATGAATGGCATTCGATTGGGCACGTACGGGCTGGCGGAGGCCAGGGGATACCTGTGCACCGCTGAAGGCGCCCACAGTCCTGTCCGCAGCGCCGCAGCGGGAGCCCTAGCTGGAGTCATGGGAGCCTATCTGGGGAGCCCCATCTACATGGTAAGGAGAGGCGTCTGGCATGGGGCCTTGGGGGAAGACGCTTGGTGTACTCGGGAGCCCGCCCTTCCCAAGGGCCTCAGTGTCAGAGTGCTGTCCCCCGGCAAGCAGGGAAGGGCAACACAAAAGTTCTCAAAGCCTTTAGGGCTTCACACCTATCCAATGGAGTCTGTCCAGTCTGTCCACGGTGTTGGTGAACATTATTCACTTTTTTTTGGGGGGGGAGGTCCTCTACAAAGCCCAGGGTGATGTAAAATTCCCCCTATAGTCCCAAGTTCACAATCGCCTCAGCTTCCCCAAGTGCTTGGATTACAGTGTGTACACCACAGCTAAGACTGTGTGCACATCTGTACAGCAGGGATAGTTAGAGAGCTCTTTTTGTATAGTTATTGGGAGGATTGATGCTTGCACAGGGGAAGTACTAGTTCAAGTCTTGGCAGATCCATATATTCAATATGTTGTTTTGAGATAGGGTCTGGTTATATATCCCAGACTGGATACTCTGGTCTGGAACTCACCATGTGCCACAAATTGGCAGACACTCCATCCTTCTTGCCTCTCCCTCCCATCCCCCAGTGCTGGAATTCTGAATATGTGCCAGGGTGATAGCGGAGTTTTTATTGCTTTATGATTATTACCTAACATTGAGACTGACTTTGTGTAAGTGAGGATGAGGAATTTTGAGTAATAGATCAGCGAATGCCAGAAAGGTCCTGGCATCACAGAATTACAGTCTTACCACTTACTCCTTCGAGTTACCAGATGTAGGTGAAGGGTTGGGAACTTGAAGCCCAGAGAGGGGAGTGACCGGCTTAAGGTCACACAGCTGCTTATTGCTGGGACAAGGCCATGCTTAGTGAGGCTAAGACACTGAGAGGCAACATGTTCTGTAGGAGAACCCACCCGTTCTCTCAAGTTGTGAGTCTCAGGGGCAGAGGCCCTTCAGGGCAGAGGCCCTTTTGAAGTCAGTGGAATATACTCCCCCATGGGTCCTGGGAACTAAAGGGCACACTTTTGACCAGTCGGACAGGGAGTCTGGTGGAGGTGACAGCCCAGGGAGGTCTGATCTCAAATGAGAGCTGCCAAGACAGGCTGAACACTCAGATCTTGCTTAATGTAAAGTCTTAAGAAATATCACTATTCTCTAACCTCCACCCCCACCCCCAAGGGAAGGAGGATGTGGAGGGGGTGGGGTGTCTTGCAGCGCTAGGAGATCTATCCCCTGGGACTGGAGCCAAGGGACATCAGAGTCTCATGACCAATTCCTTAAGTGGGAAAAACAATAATTATCAGATTAAGGATATTCATTGCTTAATCCCCTAGGGGAAGTGTGAGGGGTCGGGTACTTGGGTCTCTAAGTGGGGAGGACAACTACCTGGACCATTACTGGGGGCACAGGCTGTGATATTCTCTTGTCTCTAGGTGAAGACACACCTGCAGGCACAAGCAGCCTCTGAAATTGCCGTAGGGCACCAGTATAAGCATAAGGTGAGGCTTCCATGTCACTGGAGTGCCCGACCACCCTCTCCTGCTCCCTCCCAGCTCTGCCTGTACCTGGCAGCTCCCACCCTGGCCACTGTCCCCCTAGCTCAGTTCCCCTGATCTTTACCAACCCTTGTTCCTCAAATCTTGTACACCTGTTTCTCCTGCTCTGTTCTCTGGATCCACTAGTGTCCTCACTTGAGTACCTCCGGCTCATTTCCCGGAGTAGCAAGGGGCGGTAGACACCCAAGGGCCCTTCTTCTGGCTCTAAGCCTACATTGAACTGGTTGGAGAACAGGTGCATGTTACGGACCAATCTTTAATGGTGTTAACAGGTGGTAGTTCATAATGCTGGGGTAACTGAACCCCACCCCCATGGTCTTCCCCCTACCAGGGCATGTTTCAGGCGCTAACCGAGATTGGCCAGAAACATGGCCTGGTGGGGTTGTGGCGTGGGGCCGTGGGCGGCCTGCCCAGAGTTGTCATCGGCTCCTCTACACAGCTGTGCACCTTCTCATCCACCAAGGACCTCTTGAGCCAGTGGGAGGTACTGCCCGGGAAGCGGTGGGGCCATCCCTGGAATGGGCAGAGGGTGGGCAAGGGAGGCGGGCCCTGGAGGGGATGGTGCTAACATTCAAAAGTGGAAGAGGAGGAGGATTTGGGGGTAGCTCGCTCCTTAGACTTAGCCTTTCCTCTCAGAAGGGTCCTTGAGCCCTCAGGGCATTCTGGTATTCTTCCTTCAGTGTTATCACTGGTAAAGTGGAAGCTTCCAGAATTACCGGCTGTGTCCCCCAGAGCCAGGCATGTCCTGCCCTAGGGTTGGATGATATGTGATTGACAAGGTTCTTCCTCTCCTATAGGTCTTTCCTCCCCAGAGCTGGAAGGTGGCTCTGGCAGCCGCTATGGTGAGTGGCATCGCAGTAGTCCTGGCCATGACCCCTTTTGATGTGGCCAGCACAAGGCTCTATAACCAGCCCACAGATGCTCAGGGCAAGGTAAGGGAGTGCACTGGAACAGCTAGGGGTGGAGAGTGAGACCAAGGGCGCAGATGGGTCAGCCTCTCACCTGCAGACTGAGCTCTGACAGGCACCTTTCTCTGTGCTCTCCCTCCCTCTCCAACATGCTCCAGGGCCTCATGTATCGGGGGATCCTGGACGCTCTGCTGCAGACAGCTCGGACAGAGGGCATTTTTGGCATGTACAAGGGTATAGGTGCCTCCTACTTTCGCCTCGGCCCCCATACCATCCTCTCCCTCTTCTTTTGGGATCAGCTACGCTTCTTCTACCACACATACACTAAATAACAGTCACTCTCCCATATTCCACCAAATCTATACAACTTAGGCACTTTGCCTCTACTGCTCTCTCAGTGACTACTGACCATGTGATGACTTTTCATCCACTTGAGGGAAACAGCCCAGTCACTCCCTGTCTGTTCTCTTACGGTTGAATCACACAAGTAGTAGTTTCTGTCCTTTCCCTAGGTGTCCCTTTAAATCTTTTCACACATCCCTGTTTACTTTGCACACACAGACACAGACACACACACCCGATCTCAGGGTTAAATTAGTCACTCCAAAGGGAATAATCACTGCCAGTCTTAGGTCCCTCCTGCTCAGGATCACAGCTTTAAATTCCCCTCTCCAAAACCAGAAGGGAACTGGGAAGACCCAGGTGTTCCCTTAGATTCAAAGCCACAGAAATTATTATATCGGTTATAAAGCAAGTTTATTTCTGCGGAGGAGGTGTCTTATGTTTATGTCCAGGGAAGAAGTAGAAGTAAACTCAGGTGTCCAGCCTTCCCTATGTCCCACCAGCATATCCTGGGACCCCAAGTCCTCCTCAACAGCACATAATGCTTTCACACTTTACTGGGGACCAAAGATGTTGGGATCATGGAGGGTCAAACTGGTTACCAGCTGTTCAAAGTGACCCGGGTTCCAGGGTGGAGATGACGGATTTTCAGAGTCAAGAGACCTGTTGTCAAAACTTAAGGATGGGGAACAGAGAAAGAACATGATTCAGGCCTGAGGCATGAAAGATCACACCTTCCTGTTCCCTTGAGGATCTAGGAGTCTGTTTACCCCCCCCCCCAAATGTATCCCACTTCTGCTTCCTAGAAGAACTCCACCAGTTAATCTTCTGCTCTGCTCACCCAAACCTAATAGTCCTGAGGACCCCAATCGTGAGATTTCCCACCCTTTCCTTTCTCCTTACGGGGGCTGATTGAAGGTGAGCAAGAGATCAGTCTGGTACTGGGGCAGCCGCAGCAAGGCTTGCTGAACCTTGACATCCTTTGCTGCCTAAAGGGATCAGAGTCAGGATGCTTACCTGGATCCCTGAAGCCACCCCACCTCGCTCAGGGCACCCCACACTTCCTGGCCCTCACCTGGTTTCCTTTAGCAATCTGCTGCTTGCCAGAAATGACCCAAGCATCTTGACAGCAGCCCCTCAAGGCCAAGTTCTCCGAATTGAGAGACTGCACGGACTCCACATGCATGGCCCTAGCCCCCTGCACCGCGCCAACATCCTCGAAATGGTACCTGAGGCGGCGGGGCAGGGTCAGGGAGGGGCGTCTCAATGCCGTAGCCCCCCCATCCCCCCTCCGCACGTTTATTAAGACTTAGGCCTCGCTCTCTTCTGGCCGACTGGTACTGCCCTTGGAGTTCTTCTGAACAACCGTCCACCCACCGTCCCTGCCCGCTTCCTCGGGTCCTGCCCTCCCATTGGCCATTCGGGCCTGCCCCCCCTCACCGCGCAGCCGCTTCGCCCCGCACGTGGGCCTGCAGCTCCAGAAGTTCTACAATCAGACTCTGGTCGGTCACTGGGTGGCAGAAGACTTCTTGGTTGTCAGGCACCGGTCGGAGGTCGCTGGAGAGGGCGGGGTGGGGACACGAGCAGGGGGGAGGGCTGGATGTCTCCGGTTTCTTCTCCAAGAAACCTGGCCAGCTTCCGTTGGCGCCCGGTCCTTCTTACCTCACATCAATGCTCCCAGGGGGAAGGATGGCGGAGAAGGCGCCCCCGAACAGTGGACAGTATGCGGTGGGCTCCATGGATGTGAGACTAGGATGTGGACATTAGAGAGGTTCAGAGGTAACCTACACGGATCTCCGCGGCATTACCTCGCTGGGTCTCCGCGCCGCCTGGGCCTCCGCTGGGCTGGCTTAGCTCCTGGACCTTTAAGATCTGGCCACGCCCTGCGATCGCACTGGCCAATCGGCGCCGGCGCCTTGTGGGCGGAGCCCAACAAAGCCGCTCACAAAAGCCCGGCTCTTTGACGAGACCGGGTGGGCGTGGACCACGGGGGTCTGATCTGTAATGCTGACCTGCTTGTAAGATTTGTGACGCCCACCTTTGGTCAGTCGCCTGTGCCCACCTGCTTCTTCCTATTTTAAAGGAGTCGCACCTTCTAAGAGGCTCACGCAGGGTCATTAAGGAGGATTGCTCAACCAAGGGTCCCCCGATTAGGTGGTATCTCCCAAGTGAAGGGACCTGAGAATCGCTTCGTGGGTTCTTGGGCTTCTGGAGTAGGCAACCGCATCTCTAATCCCCGATCCCTGGCTGGGAATTAGGCAACCGGTACATCCAGGTGTGGTTTTGTGTTAGGATGCAATCCTTAAACCTTGACACCCAACCTGAGGATTAGGGTTCTAATCCTCTCTGAGCCTGGCCTTGGAGAGGAAGGGACAAGCCCCCCTCATTACACCTGGACCAAGGCATGGATTACACTCCTTTGTTTGTCTTTTACAGATTTTTAGAGTATTCTTATTATTTACTCAACTTTATCCTTCCTGTAAATTTTTCCATTCATCCTTGATCCCCAACACCTGGCATGGTGTTTAACGACTGAATAAACTTATCTGTGCCAATGGCTGAAGCCAGGAGGCCACCTATGCTTGCATGGATTCTAGGTGACCCTTATTTTCCAGCCAAGAACTGGGCAAGGGGATTCTCATCCTGATCACCTAGACCCTAATAGTTTAGTGAAATGGAACCAACTATTACATATGTATTCTATGCCTTACATTGCTAGCCTCAATGTGAGGGCCTAGTACAATACATCCTTTAAAGGAGTCCTTTCTTTCTTTCTTTCTTTCTTTCTTTCTTTCTTTCTTTCTTTCTTTCTTTCTTTCTTTCTTTCTTTCTTCTTTCTCTCTCTCTTTCTTTTTCTCTCTTCTTTCGTCTTTTTCTTTTTCTTCTTTCTTGTATGTCTCTGTGTGTGTCCGAGGGCACTGTATGTACATGTGGAGGCCCAAGGGTGACTTTGGGATTCATCCTGATTACTTCTACTTTCTTTTTCCTTAGATTCTTTGATTTCTAAGACCCTGCCTTCCAGAACAAAAAGTGCGCCCTGGCATTTTTACATGGGATCCAGGATCCAAACTGAGGTCCTTCTGTTGTCATGGCAGAGTCTAAACCCCTGACGCCATCTCTCCAGTTCCCACATTGAGTTTTATGTTGATGTGCAGAATTCTTGAAGATATCCAGAGGTATTCTAGCTAGGATAGAAATGTAAGACTCAGATGTGTGCACTCAAGAAATGCAAGTCAGTCTATCAGCTGTGGCAGGGGGTAGATGGGGGTCAGAGAGCTGCAAAGATGGCCAAGTATAAAGGATTTTGTTTGCAGAGCTGGGAATTGGACCCAGGGCCTCACACATGCTAGGCGAGAGGCCTATCTTTGAGCTATGTCCCCAGTTTCTTTTGCTGAGTTTGAGTTTTTATTCAATTTGCCAATCTCTCTCTCTCTCTCTCTCTCTCTCTATCTATCTATCTATCTCTCCCTCTCTCCCTTTTTCCAGGCTGGCCTCTAGTTTGTAATTCTCTTAGCCTCACTGGTCACAGGCGTGCCCACCCTGTGCCCAGTTTGGACTCTAATTTCTTTCTTCAGGCTAATTTTTTTTCCCCTCTGAACCTTTTCTCATCTCTAAAGCCCTGTTCATCCTCAATCCCCAACATGTGGCATAATATTTAAAGCTCTAAATGTTTGAATTGTGGCTGAGGCATAGATGGAGTTGAATTCATCTGTTTCTGGGTGGGTCCTGAGGACTAGATTTGGGGGAGCTAACCCCCCTAATAGAGTTAACCATGATGAGCCAAGGAAGACAGCCATAGGGTGCTCCTATGTTAAACCTCTCTGTCCCTCCCTCCCATTTCTGTCAACCTGCCCTCTGTTCCTCCTCTTCTCTGGAGGCAACAACAGCTCTGACTGGTTTGTGAGCCACCAAGCAGATCCAAAGTCCTTAAATAGACAATTCCCAGGAGACAGAAGTTAACAAGACCTGGGATGGAGGCCTATTCATGGTCCCCATGAGAGGAGAGGCGGGAGGAGAAAGCCCTTTGGACTTCCCGGAGTCCTCAGGCAGCTGTGCACCAGCTCTCTGGTCTGTGAGCTCTTGGGCCAAGATTAGATTGGGTGGGGCTGGAGAGGTGGCTCAGGGGTTAAGCTTCTGCCTTGCAGGCGGAAGGTCCTGAGTTCGGATCCCAGATCCCATGTATAGACTCCAGGCGGAAGCGGGGGCGGCCTGTGCTTCTGGTCCTGGTAGGGCGGAGCCTGTGAATCCCGGGGCAGAGTAAACAAGAAAGAGGCGGAGGAAACAAGAAAGAGGTGGAGGCGGTCCATGGTGGTTCCCGAATTTGTCCATGTTTCTACACACACACACACACACACACACACACACACACACACACACACACGCACACACACGCGCGTGTGTGGAGGCGGTCCATGGTGGTTCCCGAATTTGTCCGTGTTTCTACACACATACACACACACGCACACGCACACGCGCACACACGCGCACATACATATGTATACACGCACAGTTGAATAATAATAATAAAAGATTAGATTGGGTGATAAGAAGCAGATAGCCAGATCTCCTCTGGGAGAGGAGTGGAAGTCCACTCTAACTGGCAGATCTCTGCTCTTGGCCCCACCTCCCACCCTTGGAATCCTTCATTTCTGCTAGCCTTCTCAGTGCCAACACCGTGGATGTTCAAATGCAAGCTGCCCAAGAGACTGTGCAGTTGGTCTCCATTCAATGAGAAAGTACCTTTTCCCAAGCTGTTAGCATAGACCAGTAAAGTCCTTGGTCCATCTGACTGTGACTAGGACAGCAAGTGTCATGAGACAAATCTCAGTAAACAGAGACGGTGCATAGTTCCTTTTCTCGGAGTGTTGCTGTATGACCAGCTCTGGTGGCAACTGACCTGAGACTTTGATGTGCCCTGGGATGGTTCCTTTCTTTGAAGGCACCAGATGACTTACTATCCAATGCCAGGTTTCCCTTTACAGAAGAGTTAGAACAGTGCGTATATATTTCTATGGGTTTCAGCCTTTGTTTCCACCATGAAACTTGAAATTTTGGACTCCCCAGGAGTCCAAAAATAAAGTAAAATATAAGGATGCAAAAGATACTATTTTCTTGTTTGTTTAGTATCTATCTGTCTCTGTGTGTGTGTGTATACCTGTGTGCCATAGTGCATATGTAGAGGTCAGAGGGCTTTTTTTCTTTTTTTGCATGTGCTTGTATGCGTGTGTGTGTGTGTGTGTGTGTGTGTGTGTGTGTGTGTATCAGAGGGCACTATGTGTCCCTGTGAAGACCAAGGATGACTTTGGGAATCATCGTGGATTGCTTCTACCTTCTTTTCACTTCTCTCTGAAATATCTCAGGCTTTACCCACTTGGGCCAGAAGTGCAGGCCGCTGACGTCTTTGCTTGTTTTTACGTGGGACCTGGGATCCAAACTCAGGACCTTCTGCTTGTAAGACAGAGTCTTAACTCCTGAACTATCTCTCCAGCCTTGGAGGGAAACTTTTAGGAGCCAGTTCTCTTCTGCAACCTAGTGGGTTCTGGGGATTGAACTAAGTTCTCCAGGTTTGCATGATAAGTGCATTTACTCACTGAGCCATCTTGCTGACCCTAGTTTGTGTTTTTTGAGACAGGATCTATGTAGTCCTGGAACTTGCTGTGTAGCCTAGGCAGACCTTAAACTTGAGGCACGCCCCCCCCCCACCTCCTGAGTGCTGGATTTCAGGTGTGTGCCACTACGACTGGCTGAAAAGTATTACTTATTTTTTTGTTGCATGTAGTTTATGAACGAGTGCGTGGGTGCGTGTGTGCATGCGTGCGCGCACGCGCTGCATGCATGGAGAAGCCACAGGAAGATGTTGGATATCCTGCTGTGTCACTCTCTGCCTTATTCTTTCAGATAAGCTTTCTTACTGAACTTGGAGTTGGGTAGTGACCCGACAAAGCCCAGTCATCCACCTGTCTCTATTTCTGCTCAGTCTCCTGCTCAGAAACCCGGAAACCTGAGTTTGCTGTCCAGGAATTCACACAATGGAACCAGAAAACTGACTTGCGAAAGCTGTCTCCTGATCTCTACTCCCGAACATTCACCTTCTTTCCTCTTCCCTCTCTCAAATAAGCAAAGCAAAAATGCTTTGGGGGCTTAGTAGTAGAGTGATGCCACACAAGAACCTAGGTTCAGTTCCCAACACTGCAAGCAAAATAGCCAAACATACACAGAAAAAGTTCAAGATTTTGAGACCCTGTCAGGCCATTGTCAGCTCAATGGTACAGTGTTTGCCTAGCATGGGTAAGGCACTATGTTCAATTATCAGTATTGAAAAAATATAGGTAAAGGAAGGAAGGCTGATGTAACAGACCTCCCCCTCCACACACACCAGTTCTATTTACATTGCCTATCAAAGCCAATGGAAAGGGAAGAGAAGCCATTTTCTCCTGGCAAAGCGCTGTTCAGATAACTTTATTTTTCATAGCTTCTAAGCATTAGGTAAATATCACAGTTCATATTTTCCTGCAGGTGTGGTGATTTATAAGGCCTGTAATTCCAATATTCATGAGGCTGAAGTAGGAAGATTGCTCCAAGTTTGAGCTGTATAGTAAGTTTCAAGGCAGGTGGGACCATAGTTTGAGGTCCTGTCTCAAAAATTAAAAAAAATAATGTATCTGCTCTGTTACACAGAGAGAATGACAGAAAAATGTTTGCCCATTCATGAGGGCTTTATCCTCGTGTTAGACATCTGCTACTCATCTTAAATGGTGATCCCAACTGACCTGAAACATTGCTGCTTTGGAGACCCGGCTTCAGCATGAGTTGTGAGGACAGTACTTTCAGACTGTACTACCAAGGAAGCAGGGACAACTCTCCTATAGTCAGTGCTCTGTAACTTTGTTTTGTCACTAAGATCCTTGGTCTGAAGTTAGTCAATGGGGCCTGTTCCCACCCCCTCCCAGCTAGTTACATATTCTCCCAATTCAGTCCTGACAATGCCTAGTTGTGACTTCTCAGCAGACTCATGCCTCCTGCATCTCACAACACATACTCCAGAGGGATGGGAGGAGGTGATTTGAATATGCAAATGAACGACAGGTGTGTAGTAGCGGATATCAACCTGGTGAACTGAACTGTCCTGAGTCTGAAGGATGGGGTGGGGAGAGCCCCATCATAGCTCTTCAGAATTCTGTGGACCTCCATGGAAAGGAGAGCTACATCATCTCTGTCTGTAATCCAGGACAGGATTGGGCCCAGTGGGGCTGGACGGTTTCCCTTCCCTTGGAACCACTTAGAAGGTGCCATTCTTCTAGAGCTCTCAGGTTCCAGTCTCTAACATCCCCCACAGCACAACCTGTTTTATTTGGCCAAGGTCACTTCCTTGTAGTTTCCACAAGTGAGATGTTAGGAGAAGGGAGGGCCTGCCACACTGTGTGGGCCAAGAGAGGACTGCCTCTGCGTAAAGATTTGGCCAGATAAGCTAGGACTCCATGGAGAGCAAAAGGCTATCTTCAGTTACACCGGTATCTTCCGGGCATTCTAGGATACTCAGGTAGTGGAATGCCATCCTATCCATTAGACCTGGCCACGGCGCCCGTTCATTCCTTTTCTGCCATGTCTTTCAGAGATGGGCTCCCAGACCTGCACACGCCCTGGATGAGCGTCCCTATCCATCCACCCCACTTCCCAGTGCCTCAAACCTTCATCTTCACCCCACATTCCTTTTGACTGCTTCTTGGACACCTCTACCACCATGTTCCACTGACTGCAAACTCAAAAACCCCTCAGCAATGCACATTGCTGCCTCCCAAATGTGTGTCTCTCACTGTGAGCAAATCATTTGATGCTCCAGGAAAGAAGCCTAGATGCTAAACTTCATCAATACTTGTTCTCCTTCCTCTCCTTATTCCCTCTCCACCTTTCTCCTCTTCTCCTTCCCCATCCACATTCACTTCCTGATGTGTCTTTTACTGATTCTCACATTTATTTTCATCTCCAGTTTGCCAATGCTGGTCCAGGCCAGCAACATTCCTCTTTTTTTTGTGCATGCCTGTGTACTTGATGTCACAGACACATTCTCATGTACCTGGCCTCTGAGGCCCTGCAAATATTGTTTTCCTAGAGTGCTACCACACCCCTTCCTGCCCTTGGTGCTGACAAACTTACATCTCACCTCCTCCAGAAACCTTTGCTTAGTTCCAAAAGCTTGGGCCACTGGAGAGCTCATCTTCATAATTCTTTCATAGGGAAGTTGGCCATTTTATCTCTGGAAGAATTAGTCTATTCCTCAGCAGGAGTGTTCCCTCAGGGTGAACCCAGCAGTGGGGGATGACCTTCAGGAATTCCAAAGACCTTCAAAGACTTTAAGAAACCTGTCCCAGCATTTCATAGATAAGAACATCAGAATGCTCTTACTTCCTCCCAACTCAGCAGGAAGTAGACAGAGCGTTCCTTACCCTTAATCCCCAGAACAGTCTGAGTCCTTAAACAGGTTTATGGGGGAATGAGGCAGGATTAGAGCAGCCATGCTGGAGTTCCTGCTGAGGAATTGACTCCAATCCTCCTAGAGATAAAATGGCCAATTTCCCTATGTAAGGATTATAAAATGAGCTCTCTATACCAAACAACTTGACCTCTAGTCTACATTGGCCCAAGAGCAACTGGTTTGGGCCCCAATGGGAGTTAACCAATGAGAAAAAGCCAGTTTCCCAGGCTTGTCTAGGTGTATAAATATACTTGGCCCTGGCAACCATCTTTGGCGCCCTAGCCCCTCATGGCACTCTAGTGCTGTGGGTTCTTTTCTGGTTTCTTGCTCCTCATGGATTCCATGTCTAGGGTCCATGAGTTCTCCAGGGTGTCCTAGCCCCTCATGGCTCTCCACATCTGGAGTCCATGGGTTCCAACCTTTCTCTCCTCTAATAAACTCTACCTTAATCCTCCTCTGGAATACAAGAACCTACAACATTGGGACAGTTCTGTCCCTGCAACATTTGGCACCCCAGATGGGACAGCCGAAAAGATCGTTTCCCTGCAACAGGCCACCTGTTGGGAGTCTCCAAAGCACCCAGAGCTGCCCCTAAAAGTAGAATAAATCACTTACTCCAGGGCAGCTAGTCCCCCAATGTGCCCTAGGACAAGGGTCTTGACAGCTGTACTGAAGCCTGAGCAGACAGAACATGCTGCATGAGCACACGCCGTCAGGCAATCCTAACAGCCAATTCTTACGGAGAGGTTTCCTGAAGCCGTGTGTGTGTGTGTGTGTGTGTGTGTGTTGTGTGTGTGTGTGTGTGTGTGTGTGTGTGTGTGCGCGCGCGCACGCCTGCCCAAGGGGAAAGGCTCAAGAGTGATTTCAGAGTCATCCTGAAATGCTCTACCTTTTTGCTTTGCTCTTGGGATTCCCAGGCTCTGCCTTCCAGAGCCATAAATGCAGGCCACCATTTACATGGGATCTAGGATCCAAACTCAAGTCTTTTTGCGTGTGAGGCAGAGACTTAACCCGAGTCATCTCTTCAGCCCAGATTGAAGACTTATTGAGTGTCTATTACAAGTCTCAAAAAATAGCAGGTGTAGATCAAGTACAGTTAGCCAGAGCCATTGGAGGAAACAACCTGCTCTGTTCACAGGCTCACAACTGCCTGGTCCCTACCTTCTGTGGGATACCTGTTTTCTGGCTTTCAGGAAGGTTATAGGCTAGAATCTTTTGAAATGGGTATGATGAAAATGGAGGGTAGAGAGATGATTCAGAGATGATTCTGCCTCACTAGCAGAAGGTCCTGAGTTCAGATCCTGCATCCCATGTAAAAACTGGGAAACTCCAGAGCAAAGCAAAAAGCAGATAGAAGCAATCCAAGATGATTCCCAAAGTCACCTTTGGTCCTACACAGGTATGTGTGCGCACATACACACAAATAAAAAATTTAATAAAACCAAGTAAACAAAAGGTTCCTTAAATTTAGGACAGCTTACTCTGCAAAGCAGTAAGAAAAAAAATTTTCTCCACACCCCAACCTTTTCACTGGTGCTTAAATCAGATTAAATTCACAAACTTCACATGTGCTGACAGCATTCTGCCACTCAGTAGCGCCCTCACCCCACACCTGCCATTAAACACCATTTCATTATCAGTTATCTTCTAAAAGACCCCAAGTACCTTCAGAGACCAAACATGCATGTCTCCATTTTTAGGTAAATTCATTTTATTAAGATGTCGAACACTTCAGAGGTTGTACAACAGAACAGTCACAACTGACTTCTAAACACCCTTGTGTGAGGGATGATTGTAAGTGGCTGTCATGAACAACTGCTTTTAGGAAATGTGACTTCAGGCTGATTTGGTGCGAAGTACATGTACCTGACTGGGCAGGGCTCCTTTCCTTACAAGCTGTGACACTAAGCAGTTTAGTTAACCTCAAACTTTCCTCTATTAAAGAGAGAGGTTTTCAAGTACCTTTTTGAATTTTTTTTTTTAGAATTTTATGACTTTTTTTCAACTTTATTCATTCATTCATTTATTGTGTTTGTGTGTGTGAGGGCACTGTATGTCCCTGTGGAGGATCAAAGGTGACTTCAGGAATCATCCTGGATTGCATTTACCTCCTTTTTATTTCACTCTGGGATTTCCCAGGCTCTGCCCACCAGTGATACAAAATTATCTGTATTATTTCAATTCTATTAAGACTATAAACTCCATGGAGACAGTGTCACTACTTGGCACCAGAGTTGGACATGGAACATTAACAGGATGACTAGAAAGAGAGAACACTCCAACAAGCTAAGATTGCCAACAAAGTAGAGTGCTTACTAACCACCAGAAAGGTAGCTGCTAAGGATACAAATCAGGACTGTGGATCTCAGAGGCCAGAAGCAGCCAGCCCCAGACCCAGCCAGAAATCCAGCAAAACAAATACTGTCAATAAGAATTCTTCACAACTAGCACAGCACACCTGAAAAGAGATCCACAAAGCTGCTTCTTTTCAGAAGTTAGAAGCAGCTGATCTGTAGATCCTGTAGAAAGGGGGACCCAGTGCCAGGCATCATGGAACTTGCCTATAATCCCAACACGAGTGAGGCTGAGACAAAACAATCTTGAGTTCAGAGCCAGTCTGGACTACAGAATTAAACCTTATCTTAAAAAAGCCAAAAAAAAAAAAAAAAAAAAAAAAGAGAGACCGGCAAATGGTCCAGAAGATAAAGGCACTTGTACACAACCTGGAAACCCTAGTTCAATTCCCAGAATTAAGATGGAAAGAGAATATTGCTGCAAAAGTCCTCTGACCCTCTCTCTCTCTCTCACACACACCATCTTTCTATATCAAATAAATAATAATATGCCAACAAAAGAAAAGGGGACAAGAAAGGAGGGAGGGAGGGAACTGGTCTACCTATTAAGTTTGTATGAGCGGAAATAATAAAAAAATGTATTAAAAAAAAGGGGGGGGGGACAAGAAGACATCGCTCAGCCCAAATGACAGCAATGAGGGTCAACATGCTGATCCCTAGGAGGAGGGACTGCTCTCCCTCCTGGAAGCCAGAAGCTTCCTAGACCCCAGAAAGATGAGCCATGTAAGAATACAAGAACTAAGAGCAGCTCCAGTGTGAAAAGTTAAGTGGGCAAGGCAGCTGAGACATTTTCTGACCACGAGGTTTCTCAAACTCATGTGGGATGCTCCTGAAGGCAACAGGGAAGGCAGCTCAGAGAATTGACTGTGGCCCAAGGTGATCTTGTGGCCTGCTCAGCAGCCCTCCTCCTGAGTCCATTTCCAGGCATTGATGAAGAGCTGCAGCCAAGGGGAGGTAGCAAGACCATCAAAGGGAGGGGGTCGCCATGCCCACTGCCAAGGCCTCACTGCCCGCTCGGGGTGAGGCATGAGAGCCAAGTGACGGCCATCCCAGGAGCAGACACCAGCCACGCCTCCTGGAGACCCGTTGGGGTTCAAGGGATACTGTTCTGTGGGGTTCCCATCATCATCTGCCCAATGTAGGGGGGCCAAGCCTCTGGCTTCAAGTTCAGCTTTCAGTTCTGGAGATGAAAATGCCATATAACCTAGGAGCAATGGAAAAGGGAAAGTCAAAGCCGAGCTCCTGCAGGCCCCACCCTAACCCTGACCTTCTTCATCCCATCCTCCATCAGCCTGACCTTCCCCATGGGCACTCCACACGGGCAGCACTGCACCCTCCATCCCTCGAAGCATCAGGGCTGGCCCAGGCCCCACTCGCACACTGGCCCAGCGGGACTCAAAACGCCCAGACAGATTGTGACGGAGCAGGAGACCCGGCTTCGCTGACTGGGAGTCAAGAAGTGCCTCTTTTGCCTCTTCACTGGGGTCGCCTCCAACCCAGCCCAGCAGAGCCAGCAGTTGACAGCCATTACACACCCCCAGGCTGAAGGTGTCTGGCCGCCTGCGGAAGCGCCCCAGCTCGGACCGAGCTTGAGGATTGAAGTTCACAGAAGCTGCCCATCCTAGGAAGGAATAGGAAGGCAGGGTGAGAGGTGGAAGGTCCAAGGAAGGAAGCTCCTCCATCGCATCAGCAGGTCCTCTCTGTACAGCCTGCCACAAGCTCAAGGGAGAAATGACCTTGTCCGGTTCAGTCAGATCTCCCCACTACTGGGCCAGACAGAGCCCAGAATTTTTTTTTTTGTCTGGCCAAGAGAATTCCAAAAACCCTTTTAAGTCAAGTGTGGTGGGCAGCCTGGGCTATATGACACCCTTAAAAAAAGGGGAAGGTGGGGACAGATGACTCAGTGAGTAAAAGGACTTGCCACCAAACCTGACAACCTGAGTTCAACCTCTGGAGCACACATGCCGAATCAACCTGTGTAAGTTGTCTCTGACCTCCACCTGTGTCCCGTGCCACAGAGATCACAAATTATTTAAAAACAAAAAACAATAGCTGGAAAGATGGTTCAAGGATTAAGCCTCGCCTCACAAAATCCTGAATTAGGATCCCATGTAGAAACACCAGGCAGAAAGGTGGCGACAAGCACTTCTAGCCCTGGAAGGTGAATCCTGGAAAACTCCAGAGCAAAACAGAGGAGGTGGAGCAATCCAGGATGATTCCCAAAGTCACTCTTGGGCCTCCACAGGCAAACACAGTGCCCTCTGACACTGACACACACTGACACACACTGACACACACACACACACTATAAGTAAATAAATATTAAAAAAAAAAACCCTTAAGACTTTACACACAAAGAATTGGGCCTTTGGCCTCTGAAAGATCAGAATGTGTGGAGCCACATTTCTAAGTAGCAGCTGCTCTATTCGAAGGGATGTATGCCCTCTGGATTGACACAGCCTTAAAAGGCCCACCGACTTCAGTCTGTATGGCCCTGAACCACAGAGGTCTGCTGGGTTTTCTAGGGATGGAGCCAGTCCCTGTCCTGACAAGTTGAAGGTATTTTCAAGGATGTGGCAATGAAGTGTGCAGTGCTCTGTACTGACCTTTGGCAGAGCCCAGGACATCGGCATAGCTGAAGCCACCCACAAAGGCCACTCCTCGGAATGTATCCAGCTTGACAGCCCCAGAGCAGAGGTCCTGCATGGTCACATCCCATACCTAGCAGGATGGGAAGTGTGAGAGGACACAGACAAGGCTAGATCAAGGTCCCCAGCAATGCCAGCCACCCCACTCACCTCAAACCCAGCCAAGTGGAAGGCATCAGCCATCTCTCGGTCCCCATTACTTCCCTCTTCTCGCAAAATGGCGACTCGGGGGGTGGGATGACCTAGAAATATATCTGTGAGCTAGAGAGCTACTTTCCCTCCCTGATATTCCCAAAACCTTTTCCAGAACAAGCTCAAGCATCCAGGCCCCTTAGCACATTCCCTTACCAGGTTCACGGGGCACGGAGGCTGTGGGAAAAGTAGGTGGCAGGCAGTAGCTGGGCCCTGTCCGCTCCCTCAGGCCCCGTTCCTCCTCTGCTACACAGCGAGGCTCTGCCTGCAGCAGATCCAACTGGAAACTCGTCTCCTCCCACAGGGCTCTCAGCTGCCCAACAGGCTCCTCCACTACCATGGACCCGTTCACTGATATCCGCACCTGGGGAGGAAAACAACGATGAGGGGCCAGGAGACACAGTGGCCCCTCTATGGCTGGCAGGGTGGCCCATCCTTCCTAATTGGCTCCCATGAGCACCACTGACTTCCTTACCATGGCACGAGGCCCGGCCTCTCCCGTACGACCCAGATTCAGGCAGCACAGTCCAGCACCCTGGTACCGCTGCAGTACTCCAGCCAGGTCTGGCTCCTGAACCTCCAGCACCAGGCCGGGCTCCTCAGCGAACAGCACGGGCAACACTAGAAGAGCAATGAGGTGAATCAAGGTGACTCGACTGCTTCAAAGGGACACAGGAGGGGTGTGTAGGAGGGAAGGAAGTTGCATCATGGACAATGGGAGACAGTCCAGGACACAATTGGCGTCATCTAGTTTAAAGGTCAGAAGGCAGCAAGGAGGACAGCTGAGAAAGACTTAGGAGAAAAGGTCGCAGACACGCCATTCTTTACCAGAAAATGGGGTCTATAGTATAAAGGAGTCCAGATCTGAGACTAGACCCCAAGTTCCTTACCATCAATCCCAGGGGCAAGCACATCCACTTCTATTCCACAATTCCCAGCAAATGCCATCTCTAGCAGGCAAGTGACAAGGCCTCCATCACTGATATCGTGGCCTGAACAGACATGGCGATCTAGAAGAGGAGGAAAAGCTCAGCCCCCTCAGGCAAAGCTTCACGGCTCACTGCATCTGGACGCCAATGAGTGTTTGGGAGAAGGCAGAAACTGGTAAGAGAAAAGGTCCCTTTCACACTGCAAGCACCTGCTGCATATCTGTTACCACAAATGCCAGCACCCCACTCACCTCTCAGTAGCCCCTGGGTGATGTGGAAGGCACGCACTAGGTTCTCAGGAAGGTCCAGGTCAGGAGGCTGCTCCCCAAGCTGGGAGAAGCACTGGGCTAGAGCTGTACCTCCCACTCGGTGTTGTCCAGGGTTCAGAGGCACATAAAGCAGACAGCCTGAGGGACAATGAATAGGGGTAGCAGCTCAGAGCCCCTCCCCAGAGTGCTCTCAGGTCTGACACTGTCATTAACATCATGTAATGACACAGCCTAACTGCCAAGCATAGAAATCAACACAGCTCAGGAAGAGATGAGGGAGTCTAGGCCTCACAAACAAGATCACAAACCACCGAAGACCAAGTTCACAGCGCACATATAGGAACAAGGCGGAACGAAACCATACCTTTCCCTCCAGGATGCTTGAGGTCTGGGGTCACCGTAGCTGTGATGTCTGGGCAAACAGCATAAGCAGAGATGACCAGTGACCCTGCCAAGCAAGGAGGGGATAAGATTAAGTGAGGCTCCAGCTCAAATCCATAGGTCATTCTCTACCCCTCTCCTAAGGGCCCCAGTCTTACCAGGAGCCCGCACAGTCTCAGTGCCAACCCGGGCAGCCATGCTCAGAGAATCTTTGCCACCATCCACTGCTACACCCAGGGCTGCCATCACGGCCACCATGGCCTCACAGGCATCAGCTAGAGCTGCACCCTCGCCTGGGAGCTTGGCTGCCCACATCCAGTTCCCACTGCACTTCACATCCTGGGAAGAGTCGAAATATTGTGTTAGAAAAAAGAGACGCAGGGGCTGGAGAGGTGGCTCAGGGGTTAAGCCTCTGCCTTGCAGGCAGAAGGTCCTGAGTTCGGATCCCAGATCCCACGTATAGACGCCAGGCGGAAGCAGGGGCGGCCTGCGCTTCTGGTCCTGGTGGGGCGGAGCCTGTGAATCCGGGGCAGAAGGAGGTGGAGGCGTCCATGGTGGTTCCCGAATTCGTCTGTGGTTCTACACACACACACACACACACACACACACACACACACACACACACACACGCACACACACACACACACACAGCGCGCGCACACATACATACGCACACTCGCACAATTGAATAAAAAAAATTAAAAAAAAAGAGAAAAAAGACGCAGAAAGCCTGGGAGCTCATATGCATGAAATGAAGGGCAAGAGGGAGTGATAGATGCCTGCTGTGTGGTACTTTTCCTGAGAAGACACCACATACTCTTGGCTGACCACAGTATGATTATGCCAAGTCCCAACTTAGTTCGTTAGGATTACTAACAGGAACAAGGACAACTCGGAGGCAGCTTTATCAACAAAAAGTCCACTCCAGACAGGGTGATGATTCACAGAAGCTGCAAGCCTGGAGCTCTTGCATGACTTTCAGCCAACCTGGCATATCAGAGACTCCTTTAGACTGTTCAGATAGGCTGGCTGGGTAGTCCCCTCCCCCAGCAATTGCTTTAGTGCTTCCATAACCTTGGGGTCTTGTGAATCTAGTGAGATTCAAGAATTTTCCTAAGACTTAAAGGCTGTTTACTTTTCTAAGAGTCTACCTCCAAAACAGAAAGTTTCAAAACTGCTATACAACCATATCCTTAGATGACATCATACTATTCCCAGAAGAAAAACATCCTACGAAATATGTAGAAGTGCTCCAGAGGCCTGTGGGGCTCCAGGCCAACAGCTGTGGGAACTCACCCGGAGATCGGTAACCTGAGCAAACACTAGGTTGGTGAGGGCTTCAGTCACAGCCAGTCTGGCAGCAGCCTTGGGGTCCAGCAGGCTCTTGACTGGCTGCTCTCCCAGGGCTGTGGCAGCCCCTATGAGTTCCTGGTGACTCAGGGCCACAACAGCCACATCGGCCAGAGGAGTCTGCAGGGGCCCGACACACTGCTGCTGGGCCACAAGGCCACCCACGGAGCGGTCCACCTGTGGAACCAGGTGTCAGTGACAAGAAGGCAAAGGTCCAGGAGATCATATGCTTTTCCACTTGCCTCCCAGGGACACAGTGAAATGGGAAGCCTGGCCTTCCCCAAACCAGACAAGAACACATATAAAGTGGGCAGCAGAGAGATCAAGCCATCAACTAGGGAGGATGCTCTGCGCCCCTACTCTTTCACTCCCAAGGCCTAGGGAAACCCCACAAGTGGGGAAGCCAAGAGATTATGACAGATAAGGCTATAGGGGGAAGAGCAAAGTGGGATTGCAGGGAGGACCTTGTTGGTGAGGTATCGCTTGCTGGCCACGGCGGGCAGCCTTAAAACTCGCTCCAGACATTGGCGCACGCTCAGCCCAGGGGGCAGGGCCAGAGGCTTCCATACAGGAGGATCCCTCTGGAGGAAGAACTCCTACAATAGAAGAGTTATCTGAAAGTGAAGGCTGGGCACACAGGTGACAGCTCGCAGGCAGGGGAAAGGGGCACAATGAGAAGCCCACAGAAAAATACTCTTGGCTTCCAGCTCACGTACCTTCTGAGGCATCTTGCCTAGAACCCAATCAAGCTCCAAGTCCACAGGAGTTGGGGGAGGCGCTGCGGGGGCATCTCCCTGGCCATTTTTTCTCATAAGACACTCTCGATCATCTACTAGTACTATCTGTAGACCCAGAGACAACCCCCAGAGAAAAGACTTTAAACATTAGCAGGAAATGTACCTAAAGAGCATGATGAAAATGTTTCCATCCGTTTGCCTTCCTCTGTGGAATTTCTATGGTTTTCTTATCTCATGTTCTATTCCCCATACCTCCTGTACCCACCACTTCTGTCGCGTTTCTTCTGATACCCAACAGTTCTCCTCACCAGCAGAAGTACCCAAGCAACTTGAGTTTGCTTATAGCACTCACTTCTGACTAGTAGGACCAACTCACCCTCTTGTCTCCAGTGACAGTGCCCACAAAACATGCTGGGCAGCGTTCCCGAGCACTGACGCGACACAGGAAGTCTCGGTGGGAGGGCCTCAGTAGAAGTGCATTTGACTCTTGGTATTCAGCTCCCCAGATTTCCAAGGCATTCAGAGTTGGGTCTCCCAGCTGCACAGATATGTCAGGGAAGAAAAAAAAGGGTAAGTAGGCCCTGCTCTGACTACCTTACACTGTTGGTAGGAGTCAGAAGCGCCACCCACCTGGAAGCGGCTAGTATAAATGATGGCGCCCTCTGGATCACTCAGCTCCTTGAGGACATTGCCTGATGAGAGAACAGCAGGGAGAAGTGGTAACATGGTCAGGGTCAGCTCCAGGAAAACAAGGGCAGTCCCTGGTCTCCATGGGTCCCTAATTCTATGCATGTCGACAGGGGCTGCTGCTGCAATCCCCTTGCCCTCTACTGTCTTACCCAGGCTCCACCCAGGCCGGTGGACATATGCAGAGTGAGGGGGATCCACAGATGGGAGACTAGATACAGATACACAATTGCCTACACCAGTCCTGGCAGGAGACCAGATAAACCCAATCCCTAGTCCCAGCCACTTTCCTCACCATTGCCACCAGCACCCTGGTCGTGAAGGCTACAGATGGGGTTTCCTCCTGGGGCTTCCACACAAGCCCGGATCACACGATTCATCTTCTGCTCCATCTCTGGGTCTCCCCTCTGTACAGCCCCAAAGTCTAGATCACTGGTGTTATCTCCCTGCACCTAGGGGGACAGAGGGCAGGCAGGAAGCTCTCACGACCTATATCCACAAGGACACAGGGGCCCAGTGATATCATGAGGGTCAGTTGTCCTCACCTGCACAGACGAAGCAGCTCCACCCCCAACTCCAATCCTGTACACAGGACCCCCAACCTTTACAACCTCCATGCCTGTGGGAAAGGAGGGCAGAACCAGAAGTCAGGGAAGCCACAGGAGGCTTAAAGCAAGGCAATTTAAGGAGAGAAGAAACAGATATGGTGGGAAGAAGACAATATTCCACTAGGCATAGGAGGGAGCCAACTGCACAACTTCTACAGAGGACAATGTCACCACAACCATAAAAGTACAAATGCACCTATTCTCTGATTGGAAAATATATTCCAAAGAATGTATCTCGCAGACTTATTTGCACAAGTACAAAAAACCTATGTATAAGATTAAACACTGTAGAATTATTTGAAAAGAAACAATTTCCAGATAAAATGCCAAGTGGAAAGAGCAAGCTGTACACCCATTTTCCATGGCAGTAGAAGGAACAAAGAACTTCCTGTACAATGAAAACTGCAAGACATCTCAGAAGACTACACAAATGGAAAAAGTCTCATATTTGTTCACAGATTCAAAGACTTAATGCTATTAGGATGGCAATAATCTTCAAGCTGATTTGCAGATTCAATGCAACATCTACCAGAATCTTTCCCGTCTTTTTCTCAAATGCATAACTTAATCCTAAACTAATGTGGAAATGAAAGAGGTCTACAAAACAATCGAAACAATCTTGAACAAGATATCATTGGAAGAGTATTTTTTACATTTATTTGTTGGGCTGGGGCTTAAACCCAGAGCTTCATACATGTTATACAAGCATTTTACCACTGAGCCCCATCTCTAGTCCTATTTTTTGCTTTTACAATTGACTACAATGCCTGAATAATCAAAACAGTGTTGGACTGGCTAGAGGGCTCAAGTGGGTAAATGATTGTCATGTAAGCCTGACAACCCCAGTTTGCCCCTTGGAACCTTTGAAAAGGTGGAAAGAAAGAACAAAGTTGTCCTCTGAAGTCCATATGTGTGCTGTGGTACATGTGTGTGCATACACAACATGTAGACACACACGCACGCACACACACACACACAATAAAGTCAGTAGTACTAGCATTAAAATCAGACACACAAATCAACTGACCAGAATCTTGAGTTTAGAAATGAACCCAAATGTTTATAACCAACTGACTTTGCATGTTCTCATGTGTATAGGTATGTGTAATTGGGATCAAATCTAGGGCTTTGCACATGCCAAGTGGATGAGTTTGGGGCCAGACTGGGCTACAGGGAGACATCCTGTTCTTTCCTCTTATCTGTTCCTCCTCCCCCCACCCCCCCACCCCCCCACTTCATACTCCCTGCAAGGAAGCTATGGAGGGGTCGGAGGAGAGAAGAAAACAGTACAGAAGTAGAAGCAGATTAGTAATTGCCAGAGGTTGGAGGTCAAAGATTGATGGTAAAGAGATACAGAGTTCAAGATTCTTTTCTTTTTTCAGATAGGATCTTGTTTTGTATCCCAAGTTGACCTTAACTTGCAATTCTTCTACCTCTGTGTCCTGAGTGTTGGAATTACAGGAATGTACCACAACATTAGGATAAAGAATTTCTTATGGAACAGTGAAGATGCTTTAGAAGTAATAGTTACTAATGCACAATCTGTCTACAAATACAGAAAACAGCTCTAGTAGAATCCAAAAGAACAGTTAACAGTGATTGTCTCCCTGGGAACGCTGGGATCTAGAATCAGAAGAAGTTTTCCTTGTATAATTCTCCTTGTTTTGAGTTTTGTTGTTGTTTTCCTATTGTTGTTAAAACAGAGTCTTGTAGCACATACTGGACTCAAACTTGTTATATAACTGAGGATGACCTTAACTTTTTAATCTTCCTTCTCTTACATGCTGGGATTACAGGCATGTGTCATCGCACCCAATTTATACAGTTAAAGGAAGGAAATCCAGGGCTTTGTGTGAGCTAATCAAGCACCTTACTGAGATCCATCTCCAGCTTATTCTTTTGAGGTCTGAGCCACATCGCTGAATCCCCAGTCAGTCAAATGGGACCTAGACTTGCATCTTGACTCTGCTACAGCTCCTAAGCACGGGTGTGCCCAGTACACAATGGGTATTCAATGAATGTTTGTTCTATTGAACCGAGTCAGTAGATAAAAGTCCACAAGTCTAGGCAGGTACTGAATTAAAAACAGTTAAAATGATTTTGCAAGATTTCATCCAGAAGCCCAAGATAGGGGTGGGAGGTCCTGTGATGCACAAGTGCACTGGGGAAAAGACAAGCAATGCAGACAGAAACTGTCCCACAGACAAGAAGATCTGCTTAGACTATCTGGACTGCAGAGAAAGACAAGAGCCAGGAAGTCAAAACTAACTCCTGGAACACCCTCCCAATTCTCTCTAGTAGCTGCCCTGTGCTGGGGAGAAAGAAAGCTGGAAGTAAAGATAATGGCAGCTCTTACCTGGCTCCGGGGGCTCCTTGCCCACGTGCTTAGCTTCCATGGACCCAATGCCCCCACTAAACATGATGGGCTTGATCCACTCACGCCGCTGACCATCTGGGAGCTGGAGACCCAATGAGCGGGCGAATCCTGGTGAGGACATCAAAAGGTAGGAAAGGTACTGACAGAGATAGCTCAGCAGAGAAATCTCTTGCCACAAAAGTATAAGGACCGGGAGTTCTGATCCCACTAAAACATCTGTGCACCCACAGGAATTAGGAAGCAGAGACCCAAGAATCTCCAGAAACTCACAGGCCAGTCAGCCTGGCTTATGCAGCAGTGGTGAAGAGATCTATCTGATCTTAAGGAAGGTTAAGGAGTAATACCCAAAGGTTGTCTTCTACCTCCACATACAGTAGTACCAAACTTGGACAAACACACACACACATACATATGAAGTATAAAGAAGGGGTATAGCCCCTAATATTTCTCTGCTATAGCACCTGAGTCACATATTGTCAAGCTCCTGTAGGAAGAGAGATCTGTTATGCCCACATCCTCAGACTTACCAGCCAACACTGGTTCCCCAAACTTGTTGCCATAGTCAGATGCTCCATTACTAGCCTCAATAGCAACCTCCAGGGGCCGAGCAAAGTTTCCTGGGTACTGGAAGCTTGGATCCTCCCAGGGCAGATTGTACCCTGGGATGGGGGAAGGATAAAGTTGAAAGGACCATAAAGATGGGGAAGGACTGAGGATGAAGCTCAGCAGTACAGCACTTGTAAAACATGCAGGAGGTCCTGAGCTTGATCCCCATCAATGAAAGGGGGGAGAACGATGGATACCTCTTCATACAGGCCAAGGATATATCCTCAAAGAGTCTAGCCACTGAAGGAATGTATTTGGAATGTGGACATGTTGTTCTGCAGTAAAGCACTCATTTGCTCCCCCCTCCCCCTGCAACAGTCTTTCCTCTTCTCAAAATCTAACCTTTTGCTATTTGTTTATATTAGTTTTTATCTTTTGGTACTGCTAGCAATCAATCCCAAGGTCTTGAACAGGTGGAATAAGAATTCCACCATTCTGCTATCCCCATTCCTAGGATCAGACTTTTTCGGGTTTTCTGGATTTAGGTGGCAAGTGTCAATCATAAGATAATCAGGTATCATGATTTCTGGCTAAGTAGAAGATACTTTCTAAGCAAAATCATTGGTCTTCCAGATGATCCTACAACCTAAGAAATATAAACATTTGATGTCTGCCAGGTTAGAAACTCTGGATAGGAAAGTGGAAGAGAGGAAAGAGATAGAACCTGGGATATGCAGGTTTCCAAAGCAATACCCAGCAGTTCCTGCTACCACATGGGCTCCTCGGCCTGTGCACTGGACGTCTCTGATGCGGCCACCTGTGCCTGTGGTTGCACCACTAAAGGGGGCCACTCCTGCCAAGAGAAAAGAGAGGAGAGATGAGTGCTTTAGGAACAAACCCAGTCTTGACCACTCCCACAGATGGAAGGACAACCAGCTTCTCTGTTTTATGAGGCTCAGTCCAGAGGCCTAAAACCTTTGCCTGGTCTAGTCTCTAAGCTCACCTGTGGGGAAATTGTGGGTCTCTGCTGTGAAGACAACATGTCTCAGCCCCTGCTGTTGCCGGAAGCAGCTTGGTTGTGTAGGGTCCTCAGGTTGTAGGAAATGGACTTCCTTCCCCTGAATTGCACTAATAACAAAAAACACTCTAGACCCTCTTTTCTTCCTAGAGCTGTACCACCCCAACCAGGGCCAGGGCCTCTCCTCCCTCAGATCTAGGGCATGGTCAACCTGCTGTTGTCGCAAAACTTGAGGACATTGTTGGGGTTTGAGGATGCCTGGGTGCTCATAATGGACTCAAACAGTGAGTGTTCTAGCTTCTTCCCATCCACGTGGAGCTGCCCCTTGAAGAACCAATGTCGACTGTGCTCACTGAGGGGGCAACATGAGGAAAAGAAGGCAGGACAGAAGTATGGTCACTGTTCAGTGCCATGTCTTCCCAGCAGCATTCACCAGCAGCCACAATCAATTCAATTTACTTAAGTTGTCAAAGTACATTCCAGAAAGTCAAAACCATCAAGCACTCTGCAGATTATCCAGAAACAAAGAAAAGATAAATCTTGAGATTTAAAGGCAGATTTCTAGGTGGATGGGGGAACCCAAGCCCTAAAACAGACTCAGAGAGGCCCTTACCGCAAGGGAGAACACTGAAGGGGAACCCCTGTATTTCTCTTTCAATCTTCATGGGCTAAGACAGGATGAACCCACCCTTCCTCACCTGTTGGATTGAGCCAAGTCAAAGACCTCCACTATGCTGGGGTTCCTCTGTAGCTCTTGGAAGCGCTTAGTGTAGAAATCCAGATCCCAGGAGTCTAGAGCCAGACCTGAGAGACAGACCCTAGAGGAGTTGCCAGTAGGCCCCAGGCCTTGTCTCAACACTCCTGCTGGCCCTCGCTGGGTCCTTCCCTTCATCTCCCAAGGACTCCTCCTCACCTAACTCCCGATTGGCCTTCTCCAGGGCAGGACGACCCTCAGCTAATATATCAATGGAGCCAGTAAGAGGGGCTGGGATGCTCCGAGGGCAGAAACTCTGGATGGGGTGAGGGAAATGCTGCTCCGTCATCCGGTCATGCAAGAGAGCCAGAGCAATGGTCTTCATTTCAGCAGAAGGAGGGTAGGCAAACTAGTGGAAGATACACACAGAAAACAAGAAACAGGGAACTGAAAAAACAAGAAAAGGGTGCACTCCTAGCATTGAAATTCCCCAGTCTCCTTGTGCTGGTAATCAGCCCAAGGTCTTACACACAAGCTCAAGCACTTACAGGCTAATACTTTACCACTGAGCTATATATCCCAGGCCCAGACAGCATCTTTGTTAAGGCTACAAAAAATAACCCCCTTCTGGCAAGGGTCCATGCTAAGATGCACAGATTAGCATGGGGGACACATGGAGGATTTCTGGCCCATTCACCCTTCAGCCAGGTACCTTTAACAGGTGGCAAAGAGATAGCAGACCCAAAGCCAGAAACTCTTCCCATTTTTCCAAAGACTTCTTAGTGTTTAGGATCTAATTTATGGTCCATTTGTTCCCTTGATTCCCCAACACATCTACAGTCTCACCGAAAGCTGGTAGCGCCGGGTAGTCTCCACACGACCCACAGCCCCAAGACCAGCTGCTTGGCACACTGAAACGATGTTTGTGGATGCTGGGGTGGAGAAGTTCAGCCTGAGAAGGAAGTCAGATGGTTATGGTCTGAGGGTCCTAGAAAATATCAGTTGGAATGGTGGATCCTGCCCACTGCTGTCCAACCAACTTACAACCATTACTTATTCAGTATTGGCCTCCAGAAACCAGTTTTCAAAAGTTAACTCAAAGGGTTGAGCCTCTTAACTCATAACCAGAAGGACCTGAGTTCAAATCCCCAACCCAATGTAAAAACAGAAATGGTGGTGGCTTGCACTCCTGACCCTGGAAGACAGAGCCTGAGAACACCCAAAGCAAAGCAAAAACAAAGCAAAGCAAAAAGGAAGTACACAGCAATCCAGGATGATTCCCAAAGTCACACCTGTGTCTCCATATAGTGTTTCTGATACTCACAGATACAGACACACACATGCAAACTTTTTTTTTTATAAAGTTACTCAACCAAACCATAAATGGCCTCCAAGCATCAAAATTGCTGTTATTTTATCAGTATAGGTAGGCAAGCCTGTAATCCCAAGTGTCTGAGACAGAAAAATTGCAAGTTCAAACCTGCCTGGGCTAGAGAATGAATGCAAAGCCAATCTGGGCAACTTAGCAAGTTTCTGTCTCAAAAGGAGAAGTTAAAAAAAAATTAACTTGGGCTGGAGAGAATGGCTCAGGGGTTAAGACTGCCTCACAAGCAGAAGGTCCTAAGTTCAGATTCCAGGCAGAAACGGTGGTGACCTGGGCTTCTGACCCTGATGGGCAGAATCTGGGCAATCCCAGAGCAAAACAAAAAGGAGGTGGAAGCAATTCAGAATGATTCCCGAAGTCGCCCTTGATCCTCCACAGAGACACATAGTCCCTTCCCTCCCCAAATTAAAAAAAAAAAAATTTAATAATCATCTCAAAAGTACAGAGCTTGTTTAGCATGCAAACAAACAAACAAAAAAAACTGTTGCAATTTCAACTTCTCAGAATGTAGCTGTCATATCTAGGACACACTGGGAGCCAATTCAGCCTTCAAAAGCATTTGACCACATGGGAGAAATATGTACAAGACTTCCCAGGCAGGAGTAGGATGATGTGAAGGAAAAATAATATCCAAAGACCTCAAGGAGAGAGGATAATGAGTGAAAGGAAGTATGTACCCTGAAACGTGGGAACAAACTGCCCCCGGGAGAGACCTACCTGGGCCCGACCTCCAGCAGCAGGTCATTGGAGCCAGGAAGGAGCCAGGACTTCTGAGCAACATCATCCAGCAACAAGGGACAGCCAAACAGCCACAACAGCTTCTTCATCTCCTCAGCACTTGGGGAAGCCCTGCCTGCAGAGACAGGATGGAGACACCTCAAGACACTGTTACTGGTTGCTGGGTGACCTCCTGCAAGAAGTCAACACTTGGAGCTGAGTGCAATGACATATACTGTCATCTCAGATTTCCAGGTGGAGGCAGGAGAACTAGGAGTTAAAGGTAAACCTAATTCAAAATATCCACAAAAAAATTTTTTATTTGAAAGTGTGTGTGTGTGTGTGTGTGTGTGTGTGTGTGTGTGTGAGTGTGAGAGAATGAGAGAGAGAGAGAGAGAGAGAGAAAGAGAGAGAGAAAGAGAGAAAGAGAGAGAGAGAGATGCATAAATCCATGTCATGCACATAGGTGGAGGTCAGAGGATACCTTTTGAAAATTGGTTCACTCTCAGCATGTAGGATTCTGGGGACTGAAACCAGTCAGTGGATTTGTGATCGATCTGCCCCCACTCCCCATTCTTGAGCCTGACCTGTCCAGTCCACATTGTAGCACAGCTCAGTCTCCACACCCTGCAGCTTTGGCAGCTTCCCTTGCAGTTTCTGAAGAGTGCGTCCAGAGGCTGCTCTCTCGTGGTCAGAGGGGCGGACATAGAAGTGAAGGACTGAGGCCATATCTGCAGGTGTCCTTCCTGGAGAAGTGAGTCAAGTTCCTAAAAAACATTAATTAGAGCCTACCTCCAAAACTGATTTCACATTTCAAAGAGAGCCACAATAGTGGGGATTGAACAGAGGCAAAAAACAGTGACATTAAGGGAAAACAGGCAAATAATACTGACATTAAGAGAAACAAAGAGGGGCTGGAGAGGTGGCTCAGGGGTTAAGCCTCCGCCTTGTAGGCAGAGGGTCCTGAGTTCGGATCCCAGATCCCACGTATAGACGCCAGGCGGAAGCGGGGCGGCCTGCGCTTCTGGTCCTGGTAGGGCGGAGCCTGTGAATCCCGGGGCAGAAGGAGGTGGAGACGTCCATGGTGGTTTGCGAGTTCGTCCGTGGTTCTACACACACGCGCGCGCACGCTCACATACACATGCACATGTGCACAGTTGAATAAATAATAATAAAAAAATTAAAAAAAAAAAAGAGAAACAAAGAAACCAGGAAGAGGTAAACCTGGAGATTTTAATAATCTTGCAAAATGTAGACTTTATGGCTTGAGGTGGGTGTAGCTCAGTGTATATGTGCTTAGCCCTGTGTCATTCCTTAGCAAACACAAACACACACCCACACACACAGGCACATGTATTAGTGTACAAGCACATCACAGCACTCCAGGTAAAGTCTTAACAAGACCACTATATGAACGAATCAGGCATTTCCAGTCCAGTGTGGATAAGGCCAAAGAACAACTTCAAGGAAGGACTTCCTGAGAGAATGAGAAAAACAGTATCTGTCACGGACTGAATGTTTTACCCTCAGCCTACACTCATGTACTGAATCCTCAATATGAAGGTATTTGGACAGGGATCTTTGGGTTACGAGGTGACACTCACGAATAGGATCAGTGCTCTTGCAAAAGGCCAGAAATATGGATCTCTTTCTTGAGGACTCAAGGTCAGCATTATGAAACACTATGATGGCACCCTGATCTGACATATCCAGCCTCAAGAATTGTGCCAAATTTTGTTGTATATAAGCCACTCAACTACCACAGTATTTGTTACAGCAGATTATAAGCATAAACCTGGTCAATGAGTTGGACTAGTCTCGACTGGTAAAATGACAATTCCTGCTCCATTGTTTTCAAAACACTTGGGCTTCCTGCTCAAGATAAATCCAAAGGCTTAATAAAGGTCTTTCCAACTTCTGATGCTGTCGTTTCTCAGAAGGATCATGGTTTTACTCACCTATGCAGAGCCTGCTGATTCAAGATGAGCACATTATCACCACCACTGAAATGTTCTCACTGGGATTATCTCCCTTCTAAGCAAAGCTGAGGGCTAGCTTCTAATTTGCACCATTCATTCAAGCATGATCACAATGCATAGGGGTTCACAAAGGTACACTATCTACTTCATCCTAGCGAAGCAGGAGGGAAGAAGTTCCCTACCTCAGGTCTCTACTTGGATCTTTCAAATTTACCTCATGCTAAACTGAATTCTTAGGGCTAGGAAAATAGCTCAGGGGAAAAAACACTGGCTGCCCAGGCGTGAAAGTTGGAGATCAGCTCCCCAGCACTCAGTAAAATCCAGGTGAAAGTGGCATCCTATTTGTAATCTCACCCTTGGAGAGAAAGAGACAGGAGATTCCCAGTAAAGTTGGCTAGCTAGACTAGCTGAGAAGGGAGCTCTGAGTTCAGTGAAATTTTATCTCACAAAATAAAGTAGAGAGCTGGAGAGATGGCTCAGAGGTTAAGACTCTACCTCCCAAGCAGAAGGACCTGAGTTCCAATCTCAGATCCCACGTAAAAACATCAAGCAGAAGTGGCAATGGCCTGTACTTCCAACTCTGGAAGGTGGAGCCTAGGAAATCCCAGAGCAAAGCAAAATGGAGTTAGAGCAATCCAGGATGATTCTCGAAGTCACCCTTGGGCTTGTACAGGTACACACACAGAAAGAAAAGCCACATACAAATACATAGAAACATACCACATATGCAAAAACCCTCTGCAATTCTTGATGTTCAGGACTCAGAGTGCTTAGTATGCTGATGTGAGATGTGCTGGGCTTGATTTGCTGAGTACTAGTCACCTAATGAGTGCACAGTTTTCATTTTTATGAGACAAAGTCTGAAGCTGGCCCAAAATATATAATATTCTTGTCTCTGCCTCCAAGACCTGGGCTTATAGGCGTGCATCACCACTCCCAGCTGCCCTGGATTCTTTTTTATTTTTTAACTCTTTCATGTGTGTGTGTTTGCATGTGGGTGGGCACATGTTATACATGCACTCAACGTATATATACACAAGAGCACTTCAGTGTATATGGCTATGGAAGCTCAAAAGTGATATTGGGAATTTTTTTTTAATTATTTATTATTTATTCAATTGTGCGTATATATGTGTGTGCGCGTGTGTGTACGCATGTGTGTGTGTGCCTGTGTGTGTGTACGCGTGTGTGTGCATGTGTGTATATGTGTGTAGAACCATGGATGAATTCGGGAACCACCATGGACGTCTCCACCTCCTCGTTTACTCCGCCCTACCAGGACCAGAAACGCAGGCTGTCCCTGCTTCCACCTAGTGTCTATGCGTGGGGTCTAGGATCCGAATTCGGGACCTTCTGCCTGCAAGACAGAGGCTTAACCCCTGAGCCACCTCTCCAGCCCCAGGAATTATTTTTGATCACTCTTCCACCTTACAGTTGTGAACCCGAGTCTCCAATTAAACATGATACTAAAGATAGTCTAGCTAACCAGCTTGCTCTGGGGATTCTCAGGTTCTGCCTTCCAGAACTAGAATTACAGATGGGCCACCAAACCCACAGCCCGTTTACATGAGATCTGAGAATCTAAATTCAGGTCCTTTTGTTTGTGAGGCAAAGGCTTTAACCTCTGAGTCATCTCCCCAGCACCAGATTCCTGACTAGTCTGATTCCACTATTGCACAAACACATCCTATTTGTTGTATGTTAACATAAAGATCATAACTTCCAACATTTTTGTAGAAAACTGCAACTCAATGCCCTGCTTCATCTGAACTGGTCACTAGCTGCCTCTTCAAATCTACCTTATACTTCTCTCACTCACAATCCATCAATCACTGACTTCTATTCCTCTATGTGCCAAACTCAAGCTCAAACCTGGAATTCCCCCTCTCCCTCCTCCAATTTTAGGGTTTTCTCTATGTTCCCCACTAGGAAAAAAAAAATCTTCCGGAGGGTATAGACTATAGCTGCTTCAATTCCCCACCCCAAGCCAGTCTTCCTGAAATCCTTATTTTTTTTCAGCCAATATCATGTAACTGACCTTGAACCAATTCTCCTGTCTCTGGATTCCAACCACTGGATTCACCACCCCAGTTTATGCGATGCTAGGGATGTAACTCAGTGTCTTGTGCATGCACGGCAAGCATTCTACCAACTGAGTTACATCCCCAGGCCCTTGAAAGTCATTAAGATTTCTGTCTGTCACTCTTGTTGCAATATAAGCTCCAAGAGTACAAACAAGGTTTTCTATCTGGGCTGTATACTACCCAACGGCTAGTATGGCGTCTGATACAAAGCAAGTAGTCACAGAATTTCTGTTGAATGAACGCATTGGGGCAGTGAGGGGATGTTATTTCGAGGTGGTCAGCCACTTACATCCGCACCTCGCGCTCACGCGGACCCCGGCTGGACACAACTCGGCCTCATGGGGACACCAAAGCGCCCTGGGTCCAACTTGGGTAGGTGGCCCAAAGAGCTGCAGCTAGAAGCAGCCTCTAGGAAGCATGCGGTAGCTCCACTCACCTGAAACGTCCACCATGCGCCAGAGATGCATGAATTTTGGCGCGCTGACTACGTCATCCCCGAGCGCCGCTAGCAGAGACCTGAGGCGCGCGGACTGGGACGGCTCCGCCCCGCCCACTTCCGCTAGCGCTAGTGCGGCTGCGCGTTAATTTACCACTGAGATTTTTTTTTTTCTTTTCCCCCGCTTTCTTTTTCCCTCCTGAAAGAATATATTCACTTTCCAGCAGCGCGCGCGCGACGGAGGGGGGCCTTTTCTTTCCCCCCTTTTTTTTTTTAACAGTATTTAAGATTCAGTCTAGGGACTCGCAAGCGCTCTCTCTTCCCCTCAATTAAAATGTAAAAAAAAGTCCCTTCTATAGATTTTTTTTAAACAAATAAACACGAATTTAAAAAATACAAAACAGGACCGGCAAGATAGCTCCGCAGGTAGTGTTGGGTCACAAACCTGGCAACCTGAGTTCCATACCTAGAAAACAGGGAAGAAGCATGATGGAAGGAGATAACGAACTTCCTGTGACCCCTGACCTTCACCCTGCGGACCTCTGTTCTCTCGCGCTTGCGTGTTCTCTCTCTTTCAAAAACAATAGACTCCGCTGCGCCCCAGGAGGTGACATCCAATACCCATCAGGATGGAGCCAAGGGCGGTGCAGGAACAGCAAAACTGGAAGAAGAAGAAGAAAAAAGAATAACCATAATTCAGAACATTAGAGACCCTACATTAATCATCAGGAACCAGGCCAGCCTAATCTCTCCCCATCCTAAAGCTCAGGAAAATTTGCAGAAGAGGGGGCGGTAAGATTGTAAGAGCCAAAAAAAAAAAAGATTGTAAGAGCCTAAAGATGGGGAGGAGCAAGGATATGCAAGATACCCCATACACGCACGTTAGGGCCGAAGTAATCCTAATAACACTTTGCATGACCTGCGCAATGACTAACATGTCATTGACCCCCCCCCCAAGTCTAGCATGGATCACAGGCTCTAAGATCCTTACAGGCAAGGGATTAGCAGCCACGATAGTGTTCCTATACTAAAGGGGAACACAAAAAAGAGCTCTAGGCAATGCTACTGAGTTCTTAACACCTCATCAGAGAGGAGGACCCAGAGGGAAGTTTGACATGCACACTAAAGGATGCTCCAGGGATTGAGGGGGAGGGGGGAAAGGAAAGGGAAAAGAGGGGAGGGAGGGAGGGGATCCAGGGAGAGGTGGAGGGAGGGAGGGGAATGGAAGTACTTATCAAGTTTGTATGAGTGGAAAAAATAAATTAAAAAAAGACTAAAATATTATAAACAATGTAAGTTCTGAGAATAATGCACAAAAAGTAAGTATGTCTTTTAGCTCATCTTTAAAGTTTAAGCGCCTTTTGCAAAACAGGTGTTTTAGTCTCACTTGATAATAAAGACATGCACAATATACAGATGATTTTATAAATGAATAATTAGTATCTACATGTCCAGCACCTGCAAGACAACTTAGCAATTCAGAAAGCACTTGCAACACAACCATGTTAATCTGAGAGATCAAATTTGGGAAAATGATGAATATAAAGTCTGTATTGACGAGATAATAAACCAAAGTGAGCTGCAGCTCCTGGAACTGTTTTCTTCAGGCCATAGAGACAGGCTGCAGATTCTACAGGAGCAAGGTGAGATGAAGAGCAGGACTGGGTCCAAACAAATGAATGGATGATGTGTATGGTGTAATATGACACTTTTCTTGCAGAAACACCACACAAATGTCTGTTCGCTCAGATAAGATTCTAACAACAGACCAAAGTAATGATTACACCAATGTCTAACTTGGCAAACCAGTGAGTTTATTGGAATTGTAAGCATGTGGGTGAGGGTTACTTACAGGAGCATAAGTGGCTCCAAAAGAGTCTGTGTATAAGAAGTCACATGCCTGTGGCGGCCCAAGAGTAACATCAGGCATCATCCTGGAGTGCTCTTCCTTCCAGGACCAAATTTACATGCCACTGCAATTTCTGATCGGCATTTTTATCTGAACTCAGGTCTTTTTCTTGTGAGACAAAGGCTTTAACCCGTTAGCCATCTCTCCAGCCCCAAATTCTTTTTATTTTATTTAATGAATTAATTACTTAATTTGAGAAAGAGACAGAGAGAGAAGCCATGACATATGTGTATAGATCAGAGGACAACTTTTTTTTAAATCTTTATTTTTATTCAATTGTGTGTGTGTGCGCGCGCGCGCGCGCGCGCGCGTGTGTGTGTGTGTGTGTGTGTGTGTGTGTGTGTGTGTGTGTGTGTGTGTGTGTGTAGAACCACGTACGAATTCGGGAACCACCATGGACCGCCTCCACCTCCTCCTTGTTCACTCTGCCCCGGGATTCATAGTCTCTGTCCTACCAGGACCAGAAACGCAGGCCGCCCCTGTTTCCGCCGGCGTCTATACATGAGATCTGGGATCTGAACTCAGGACCTTCTGCCTGCAAGGCAGAGGCTTAACCCCTGAGCCACCTCTCCAGCCCCAGAGGGCAACTTTTGGAAGTTGTTTTTCTCCTTTACCATGTGGGCTAGGCTCTGGTGGGGGGGGGCTTGAACTCAGGTTACCAGGTTTACATGAAGGAAATTTTATTCACAGAGCCAACAGTTTTATCCACAGAATCGTCTCACCAGTCGTCTCAACAGTTCTGGCTGTTAGAGCTATCAAAGAATGGACCTTGAGATTTAATATTGCCCCAGGAATCTCAGGCTGGGAGCAGAGAGGAACTAGAGCCGGCCACAGGAGGAATTGTCTTCCAAAGGGATACCCACATCTCTGACAACTTTGCAGAATAGGGCAGAGCTGCACCCGGAGCAGAACTATTTAGCTATGCAGTTTTTCTCCTTCACCATGTGGGCTAGGCTGGGGCAGGACTTGTCCTGCCTTGTCTTGCTGTTATATTCTACCTCTTCTGCTCAGTCTTTAAAGAGAAAATAACTGGACTAAAATATGCCTCTTTCGGGGCTGGAGAGATGGCTCAAGGGTTAAGCCTCTGCCTTGCAGTCAGAAGGTTCTGAGTTCGGATCCGAGACCCCATGTATGAAGCCGGCAGAAGCGGGGTGGCCTGCGTTTCCGGTCCTGGTAGAGCAGAGTCTGTAAATCACAGGGCAGAGTAAACAAGGAGGAGGTAGAGGTGTCCATGGTTCTACAAACACACACACACATACATACACATACACGCACAATTGAATAAATAATAAATAAAAAAGTTAAAAAATATATGCTTCTTCCCATTGTGACCAAATTGCATAATTTTCTTTTTTCTGTTTTTTTTTCTTTTTGCTCATGTGTATGTATCAGAGGGCACTGAAATAAGATAAAATATTAATAAAAGCCTATACTATAGGAAGCCTGTCTTAGACCTCTTTCCCTCTTTCCACTGGGACTGAGATAAGAAGTTGCTGTGGGAAAGCTCACAAAAGATAAAAGTACAAGGCTTCTGCTGTCAACAAACATCAGTTCTTCTGGTGTCTGATTACCTACCTCAGTATCCATTTCTGCTTCCCTTCCTTAGCAAGTAGAATAGATAGCCATCTAGGAGATTGTCACATTCCATAGCTAGACCATTGACCGACAAGGATCCCCCCCTTTTTTTTTCCTTCTGTTTAAACAAGATGTGTATATAATGTATGTAACCCATCTTTATGACACTTCTGGTTCATAGTTTTTTGACCAGAGAGCTGAGGTGCTGTAGCTCTCTGTAATCGACTTTTTGATCAGCATTTGCATCTGAAGCTTCTATTCCTGGCAGACAGTCATCCTATAGTAGCATTGTGTGTCCCTGTGGAGAATCAAGAGTGACTTCAGGAATCATCCTGGACTGGTTCTACCTTCTTTTTTCATCACTTTGGGATTTCCCAGAGCTCTGCCCACCAGGGCCAGAAGTGCTGTTTCTGCCTGGCATTTACGTGGGATCCAAACTCAGAACCTTCTGCTTTTGAGGCAGAGTCAGAGTCTTAACCCCTGAGCCATCTCTCCAGTCCTGTTGTGGGTATTTTTTTTCTTCCCTAAAACAAACGATAGCAACAAAAAAACCTGTCAGGATTTCAGCCAGGCACAGTGGTGGAAGTCTGTAATCCCAGTACTTGAGAGGCAGAAACAGGAGACAGGAGGATCAGAAGTTCAAGATCTAGGTCATCCTTAGCAATGTAGCAAATTGCTGAGAGCTTAGATATTGCAAATGTCATTGTGGCTTTAGCTGCTAAGCAGAAATCAGTTTGCTACAATTCCTTGTCCAAAACAGCCTTGAAAACACGAAGCATAAATTGTTTGAGCATAGATGTTATATCGGTGAGGAGGGGATATAGAGCAATTGACAAAAGGGAAAGACTTAGGAAAGGGTTTATTTGGAGTTCAGGGCCTGATTGTTACGGGATTGATCTCCTAGCTATCCCTTTGTGGTCCCCAAATGTTGTGGGACAACTGTCCCTCCTAATATTGAGTTTTTGTATTCAGGGTCGAAGACTGAAACCAAAATATATGTAGAGGATTAAGGTAGAGGTTTTTAGAGAGGAAAAAGAACGGCAGAACTCATGGACTCCAGATGTGGAACACCATGAGGGGCTAGGGCACTGTGGAGGTTTCATGGACTCCAGGCATGGAATCCATGAGAGGCAACAAACTAAAAAGGAATTCATGGACTCCACACATGGAGTGCCAGGAGGGGCAGGGGCCAAAGATGGCTGCCAAGATCAGGTATATTTATGTCTTTAGATAAATCTGGGAAAAATGGCTTTTCCTCATTGATTAGCTCACATTGGGGCCCAACCCAGTTGATCTTGTGCCCACTTCTCTGTAAAGGAGAGCTAATCTCCATATCCTTTCATAAACGGAAGGGTTGGGGGAAGTTGGTGAAGAGAAAAGTAAGTTTCCTTTAGGGTAATCCCAGCAGTGGGGGATGACCCTCCAAGACCTTCAGAGACCGTCCCAGCATAGCTGCTCTAAATCAGCTTTATGGTGATCAAAGGAGCCATAAGATGCAAAAGCATTAACTAAAGGTCAGAGAGAACAGGGAGACAGAGAGGAAGAGGCAGATGCAATACTTGAAGAGCAGAAGCTAGAGAGACCTTGGGTGGGGTCACAGTCTTTCATAGTCTCAGGCTTCTCTAAGGGGTGACCCAAGAGTTATTAGGGAAGTGAGGTAGTAAAGACTGGAGATGTGGTCTTTACCAAGTGACCACCTGACTAAGGTGAGACTTTACAAAATGGTGGCTGTGGCTAACAATAGGAATCCTCATTTGAAACAAGTGGCCAGGAGGTTCTGTTACTGCCTTGCATGCACTCTTGGACTATGTCTTAAATAAACTTGTGGTTTTTTTTTTTTTTTCTTAAAAAATAAAATAAAAGATGGTCTATGTCCAAGTAGTCTATCTATGGTACTATTTTGCCATCTGATAGCTTCTGGAACTCAAGAATGTTCCCCTTTGTTTAGTATGTTTGTTTTGCTTTTGAGACAAAATTTCTTATTATCCAGCTGGCCTCCAATTCATTATACAGTTGAAGGTGATCTTGAATTCCCAGTCCTCAGGACTCTGCTTCCCATAATCACAAGTGTAGGCAACCCAACCCTGCTCAAAAACCTGCATCTTATCTTCAACAAAGCACAAAACTTTTCTGCAAGGTCCAGAAAACATTCCTTGAATCTAATGTTCTTTTAGGGTCTTTTCACATGGTAAAAGATGTCCTACAAAAAAACACATATGTGCCACAAAAGCCTGAACCTCCACTAGAATAGATGATCCAGAGGGAAATTCAGGACCCATAGAATCTGATGGACAGAAGGGTGGGAGGAAATGGGTTGGATCCACAAAGGGAGGGGAGGAAGAGAAAGGGGAGGGAGCAAAAGGAGGAAGGTAGGAAGGGGAGAAAGGAGTTGGGAGGGATACCTACTCATTGTGCTTGCTACTTTTATTTAATAATAAAATAATTTTTTTTTAAAGAAATAAAAGGCTGGAGAGATGGCTCAGAGGTTAAGACTCTGTGTCCCAAGCAGAAGGTCCTGAGTTTCGATCCCAGGTCCCATGTAAAAGCACCAGGAGGATATAGCTGTAGCTGTATTGAAACCAAACACATATAGAGGATTAAGAGTTTATTAGAGGAGAAAAAGTATGGAGCTCACTGACATGAATCCTCAAGGGGCTAGAAAACTGCCAAGAATCACAGACTCCAGACATGGAATCCATGAGGGGAAAGGAAGCCAAAGATGGCTGCCAGCATCAGAGTTATTTATAGTCTTAGGCAGGCCTGGGAAAAAGCAGCTTTTCCTCATTGGTTATGTCTGGTTTCCTCAAGCCTGATTGGAGCTTTTAGGTCTCTACATCTCATCAGTTTGTTCATATAGGGGTCCAACCCAGTTGATCTGTGCCCAACCTCAAAGAAGGGTTGTAGAATGGAAAACTAATCTCCATATCCTTTCATAAACAGAGGATTAGGGCAAGGTGGCAACTTTATCTCTGTGAAGGATTAGAGTCAGTTCCTCCAGCTTAATAAGGTGTGTTCCTTCAGGGTAACCCCAGCTCTAGGGTTGACTTAAGGACAACTTCAGAGACTGTCTCAGCATGGCTGCCCCAAAACTGCCTAATGGTTAAAGTCAGATGCCGCAGTCGGGGCACAGCCTGGATCCAGGATCCCCGCTAGGTGGACAAGGAGTCGTTGAATGGAGAACAGTGAGCACATAACTCTCTGGGCTGAGTGAATCTGAACTCATTTTATTGAAGTTTTGTAACAGATTTTATACTAGAAAATTTTAGGGCAAGGAATGTGTCTCTGCACCTGCAAACAGAGGAAAACAAACATGTACCCTCACAGTGCCTATGCTTAGCAAGAATCATCTTTTGTATAAACAATTTTTTAAGTACCTAACCCATTGTTTGAGGGAAAAGACACAAACAGATCCTATTACATATTAACAGACTCTGTGCCAGTTTCCCAGTCTCTCCAAATCTATTTTAAAATGCTCCACCAAATAGCCACAGGGTCTAAATCCACTTTGTTGTCATTGTATTAACAAAGACTGAATTTGTGATTTAGTTAAAATATACCCAGGGGGTTGAGCTCCTTATATTTTAATAAGGGATATGTCTTTAATTAATATACATGTGCTATATCTATTATATATTCCTGTAAATGGTAAAGATGAATCTGTTGGGGGGGTACATGCCATACATTAATTTTTCCTTTTGGAGGATACCAAATTCTGGCTGCTATCATGTAAGCTGGCCTATATTTGGTCATAATGGTAGGAACTACATACATTAGGATTTATTTTATTTCTATTTTCTTTAAAATTTTTTTTTTATTATTTTATTTCCGCTCATACAAACTTAACAGGTACACCGGTCCCCTCCCTCCCTCCACCTCCCCCTGCCCCCCTTACTCTCCCCTCCCCTCCCCATCCCCCAGTGCCTCCCCCCCAATCCCCGGAGAATCCTTTAATGTGCATGCCAAACTCTCCTCTGGGTCCTCCTCTCCTATGAGATCCAAGGACCCAGGGGCATTTCCCAGAACCCTTTCCTGTGTTCCCCTTAAGCTTAGGAGCACTACTGTGACTGTCAGTCCCTAGCCTCCAAGGATCTTAGTGCCTTTAGTCCATGCTAGACTTTGTGGGGTCTTTATTTCTATTTTCTATTAACTTATATACTTTATAAGAAAATGTTGTATACTGATGTTAGTGAACAGATGGCATAATCTCATATTTATAGAATTTCTGGGTTAGTTTAGCAAGAGTCATATTTTTGAGGGAATTTTCCCACCTATGTTTTTGGACTCTTGAAATTATTCTATAATTTCTTTAAAATCAGGGTATGTACATTCTGGCTAATAAGGAAAAGACAGGACTGACATCTATTTACTGTGTGTGACTAGACATGAAATCTCTAGTTGGAATTTAATTTAAAGTTAAAAGCAGGCTTGACACTTATTTGGAAAAGGAAACGAAAAATCCTCAAAGCAAATTTACTTGATGTTTCCAGTTCAGGGAGCAGGAACCTTAGGGGGAGGCAATAGCCTAGCTAGTCCTGAGAAAAAAACAAAAACAGACTTAAGAACAGATAGGAGGCACACCCAGTCCACAAAAAGGGGAGGAATTCCTCTATCATAGTGCTCACAGATAAGAGGCAAGACTCAATTTGCGAAGGGGAGTGGTTCCTAGCTACTGGCCAGGCCCCTAGCAACTGCCCATTCCAAAGAGGAGGTTGTAAGCCTGACAACACCCATATGTTTTATATTTTATTATTTATCCCAAAATAAGCCATGTCCTGTTTCCAGAAAATGGTTCCCCCCATGTTGGGACCTTGTCTTCCAACATGGTTGGTAGAGGACACGGCAGTCAGTGTTCTGACCAACCAGACACCATCTAGGTGACTTCATAGTGAAATCAAGTCTAAGGTCCTCTATTCTGGATGCCCAGGCTTGGAGCAATGCTTCAGATCCCTTGGAAACAAATGGGATGTGCATCACCCTCTAGGGATGCCTTTTGGGTTGTCATTGCACCTCAGCATGATCCGCTGATGAAGAAACACCACAATACCCAGGAAATTCAAAGTTTCTTTCAATAGCTCCCAAGCTGAAATATAACTAGGGGATCTGGAGAAAACCAAGCCCTAAACTAGCCATGTGAGGATTAGCACTAACCATGCAGATGGAAGACACCCCCCCCTCCAAGCCCTCTAAATGTGCTTACAAACTCTACTTTTCCTCTCTTGGGGCTTACTGTCACCTCTTATTGGCTTAATAAATGTCAGTCTGGCTTGTCAGGTTTCTGTTCTTTGTCTCTCCTATTCTCTATACTCACAGTAATTCTAGGGCCCTTAATTCTCTCTGACTCACCCCTAAGAAAATTCTCAAAAATTGGTCTAGCCAGACACATTGTGGACACATGGGTAATCTCAGCACTTGGGAGGCAGAGTCAGGAGAATCAAGTTCAAAGTCAATCTCCGCTACATTCCAAGTTGGAGGATAGACTGGGTTATATGTGGCCCTGTCTCAAAACAAAACAAAACAAAAACAAAAACCTTAAACCTCAAAAGACGACTCATTTTCTTCTATAAAACAACTGTCCCTGTGTATAGTCCCAGACCAAGACTGCTGATCCCTCCCTGATAGCACAAATAAAAGGGCAGCCTTCCATCCCCAGAGTTTATCTTTAGGATTCTGATAGGAAGTTTTATTTAAAGAGAGGGGACTAGATTATTCTGGTCAAGTCTGCTTGACCCATTATTGAATCAGTTCCAGTCTTTCTTACAAGTCCACGCAGGAGGTATCTATAAAAACATTGTGTTTTGACGTGATTTTTATTGATATTGAGTAAGAAAGAAAAGGATAAGCATTTTATAAAGCTGTAGTGAAAAAAGTTGTCAGAACTGTGTGAAATATCTGTGTATGTACATGTGGATAGGCCAAGGGGGAACCTTAGGTGGCATTTCTCAGACTTAATCCATCCTTTTTTTAAAAAAAATTTTTTTATTTATTTATTTACTCTATGTGTATCGGAAAGCACTGTGTGTCCCTTTGGAGGACCAAGGGTGACTTTGGGAATCGTCCTGGATCGTTTCTACCTTCTTGCTTTGCTCTGGGATTTCCCAGGCTGCCCCCACCAGAAACCGAAGTGCAGGCCTACTTGGTTCTGTCAGGCTTTTTTTTTTTTTAACATGGGAGCTGGGATCCGAACTCAGGATTTTCTGCTTGCAAGTCAGAGTCTTAACCCCCGAGCCTTTTTTTTTTTGGATAGGGATTCTTTCTTGCATGGAAACATTAAGTAGACTAGACTGGCCAGTAAACCCCAGAGACCTACCTGTCCTTGCCTCCCCAGCTGGGATTGTACCAGCACTCCTTCCTTCTCTTTCTCTCTCTCTCTCTCTTTCTCTCTCTCTCTCAATTCCCTCTTCTCTGCCCCAGTTATCCAAGTAACCATTGCTATCCTCTTCTCAAGTTCTTCAGGGGAATACATGCCTTTTGTATTCAAAACAATTACAAAGTTAACATATAAAACATTAGTTCTGCTTGTATTTTCTTTCCTTTCTGCCCTCATGCTTTTTCAAGATAAGTTTGTTATCCAAGGTCATTTAATTTAGAACTTTAAAAAAATTTACAGGAATAGAACATTCTGTAACTCTGTGAGATTCAGAGAAAAATACATAAAAGAGTTTTCTTAAAGATCAAAAGTAGTAATAAAGCCTGCCTAAGACCTGCCACAGACAAAACCTTATGATATGTAGTCTAATGATATGTAGCCTAATATCCTGTGACTATTAGGTACATTCTTTGGAATGTCCAACCAGAACCCTGGTTTCCACCAACCAGAAGGCTAAGAATCCATTATATAGCATCTATAGCCTGCGACAGAGATTCGCATTCTAAGTAAGAATGGAGTGAAAAGATTAAAACACACATTAAAAAGTCAAGAGAATTGTTCCTATACATAGGTCACAAGGAATTCAGGACATATGATTTGACTATAAGCATGATTCCTTTGTTGTTTTAATAATCTCTTTTGTGAAATTGAACCAGCAAGATGGTTCAATGAATAGTTCAGTGTGTAAAAGCACTTATCATATAATTCTGAAGCCCTGAGTTAGATACTTGGAACCCACCCATATTAAAGCAAGCAAACAAAAAACAAAACAAACAAAAACAACAGATTGGGTGGTTTGGAATTGTAGCCCCGCATTCCTATCATAAGATGGGAGTAAGAGACAGGAGAATTGGCTGGAAGCTCATACAGCAGCACAGCAGGAGAAATGAGGAATTCAGCCCCAGATGAAGGTGTGTGGGCTGGAGAGATGGCTCCCAGTTAAAGCCTTTCTCTCAAAGCAGAAGGATCTCAGTTCAGATCCTGGGTCCCACTAACAGAAGAACTTGAGTTCAGTTCCTGAATTCCATGTAGAAAAGGGGGCAAAAAATGAGGGCAGATATGGCCTGCACTTCTGGCACTGGAGAGCAGAGTCTGGGAAACCCCAGAGCAAAGCAATAAGGAGGTAGGACAATCTAGGATGATGTCTGCTGTCACCTTTGGATCGCCACAGGCACATATACTCAAGTGTGCTCTTCTGTATATACATATACTTATTAAACACAAACCAAAAAACAAAAACCACCAAAAGAAAAAAACAGTGGAAGAATACCTAGTTTTGAAAAGTTGTCCTTTGACCTCCAAGCGTGTGCTGTGGCATGCCCACATGTGTGGTACTCACACACAATAAATTAACTAACAAATAAGGGGTTATGATTTTTACAAGACCAGTTTACAAGCAGTTTAGTTAGCTATGTCAAAATTCTTAACTCTCATCCAGTTAGAAACCTGAAAATCTTTTTCTTTTAATATTTTTATATTTACTAATTTTTCTTTCTCAGTAATGTATGTGTGTATGTATATGTGTCTCTGTGTTTGTGGGTGCATGCTTACCACAGCATGTGTGTGAAGTGGAGGTCAGAGGCAACTTGTAGGAGATGGTCCTGTGAATTCTAGGGGTCAGAACGCAAGTTGTGAGGCTATGAATTGACTGCTTGGTTCATTGACTTTTAGAAAGGGCAGAAGTTGAGAAAAAAGAAAAAGAATGAAGGAAAAGTTTTCATTAATTGATCCATGTTTCCATCAGATCCTTTAGTAACGAGCACGGTTCTAGTCCTCAGAATCTAAAAAGGAATAGAACCAAGGCTCTGGAGTTTCAGGAGATCTCAGTGGCTGGCGTAAAAAGTTCAACGAAAAGATCGTGCTAACGTGAAGGCCCCGCACCACCAGTGTGCAAGGTAACGGCTGCTTTTAGGGAGAAGCACTGTTCGGCTTCGCAAAATCTAGGAGACAAAAAGATCCTTGAGGATTTATCAACCCAGCGGGCTGTGCTTCGAGCTTTAGAGCGTTCCCACTCCAGTCACAGCAAGGATTAGGAGACGTCACTGCGGAGCGGAGCCGCCCACCAGGCACTCAGAGGGGGCGGCAGGACTCTGCAACTGCAACAAGTCCAAGTTCCAGGGCGCCCGAGGGGCGGGGCCGGGGGCGGGGCCCGCCCGGGACCGCAGGAGCCTCTCCCGTGAGCCCTTGCGCGGGCCGTTCGCGCGCTCTTCAGGGGCAGGGAGTGTGGGGCACCATGGCGGCCTGCCGGACTCCGGCTCCTGCCTCCGTGAGTGCTGTTCCCCACTGTCCCCCATTTCCTTTCCTCTCAGCTTCCTTCCTCCTTTTGTCGGGAAGAGCGGGGCTTTTGAGGCCGTTTGTTCCCGCCTTAAACATGTCTCCGCCCCCCGGAAGAGGTTCGGGAGCGGGCTGTGGGGCCGGGGGCTCCTGGGGGACCCTTGATGCGGCGGAGGGTGGAGGCGGGGAGGGGACGCTCCGGGAGTCCCGGAGGGTCGTGGACGTTGGCGAGGCAGCGGAACCCCGCGCCGATGCGCGTTGGCGGCAGGTGTCCAGAGGCTGTTTTGGTGGCGGTTGTTTTTGAGGCCGTGTGCTGCTCCCTTGGAGCCCGGGCTGGCCCGGCGCTTGTTCTGCAGCTCACCACGGCCTCGGCCTCCCGAGTGCTGGGCTTTGCCGAGAACAGGGTGGTCCCAACCGCGGCAGCCCGGCGGAGGCACGGAAGGCGACGGCAGAATGAAAGGACGAAGGAAGCAGCAGCAGCCAGAGGATTGGATCGTGGAAGGAGAGGGGAGGAGTTCAGGGGTGCATCAAGGCCTCGGGGCGCAACCACTGCGCCTGCGGATGCTGTCTATGCGAAGAGGGGGTGTCTAGAGGGCTTGCGGGCTGCGCAGACTGGTGGCATCAGATCTCGGGTCACGATCCGGGAATACCTCTGTGGCAGCAGCTGGTAACGTTAAGCAGTGCAGTGAGGAATTAAGGGTGAAGTGCGTATTTTTCTGAAGCTTACACACAAACTCCTGGGGGAGCTTATTTAAAGCACAAAAATGTACACTATTCTGATGAGACCTTTGATTTTCCTTTTTTGGAAAAAAAAATGTTGCTGTGTAACAAAGGCTGGCTTCAAAACGCACATGCAACTCAGACTGGCCTTGAACTCATTTCCTAGCCCAGGCCAGCCTTGAATTTGATGATCCTTCTTGCTCAGCTTCTGACAGGCTTGCCCCTAGCTTGTTTGTTTGGCTTTGCCTTAAAAAAAAAAAAAAACAGAACAAGACTTGGTTTCACTTTAAAGAAACACTTTAAGAAACAGTGATATTCAGTGTGTCTTCCTGGACAGGGCATTAGAGAAATGGAAACTAAAAAGACCGAAAAGGGACAAAAGTGCGTGCAGTGAGGCTTTGGTCATGTAGTAGAGGGTTTCTGGATAATTAATTTATCCACCGTCTAAAACTGACCATGTTGGGCATAGGTAGGCCGGAAGTAAAGGTCAGTGGTACAATTGTCCATGTTCAAAATAATTTGGAACATCTCAACTGTTTTTTTTTTTTTTTTTCAGTCAGTCAAGGATGTTTTGAATGTGAAAGATTGACCAGAGGTTAATAGAGGGATTTAGATCGCCAGGGATGGAGTTGTGATGGTAGAAATAGTAATTAGCATATAGAAGGACAAAGGTTCTACCTGAAAGTTTCAATTTTATTTGTTTTTTAAATATTTCTTTTTAAGAGAGAGAGAGTGTGCACATGCATGTGATGGTGCACTGTGAGGGTCAGAGGACTTTTCAGAAGTCTCTTCTCCCTATGTGGGCTTCTGGGGATTACTTGAACCTCCAGGTTTGTGGAGCACCTGATTCAGTGAGCTGTCTCACTGGCCCCTTACTGATAAATTTTATTCTTTTCAATTTCTTTTTATATTTAAAGAGTTTTATTCATATGTAATCCATTTAATGTTCTAATTCTATGAGTTTTAGTGTATTTACAGAATTGTACAATCATAATATAATATCAGAATGTTTCCCTTACTTTAAGAAGAAACTTGTACCTCATCACAGTTATTCCCCTTATGACTTATGGCAGCTTTAAGGCTGCCACTGATCAACTTAGTATCTCTGTTATTTGCCTCTTTTGGACTCTTTCAGTTTGTGTGTGTGTGTATGTGTGTGTGTGCCTGTGGAGGCTCGGGGGTAACATTGGGAATCATCCTGGATTGCTCTATCTCATTGCTTTACTATAGGCTTTCCTAGGGCTTACCTTTCAGGACTTGAAGCCACCATTTTTTTCCTGGCATTTTTACATGTGATCTGGGATCTGAACTCAGATTCTTTTGCTTTAAGGCAAAGGCTTCCCCCCCTCCTCCAGCCATTTCTCCAGTCTGTCTTTCAGAGATTTTAAAATAAAGATACCTACACTGAAGATAGATCCCTTTCCCTGAAATGCCAACTCTATTCAAAATGTGCTAAGCATACAAAAATGGTCCATGTATTTCTTAGGAAACCCACATTTTACCTGACAAGGCAGAACAGAAAGCAAATCCAGCAAGCTTATATCTTATATGTATTTAGGTTATGGGACTCAAGTGCATATACCTGATTTAAAAAAATGAAATGATTAAAAATTATATTCTGAGCTGTACATAGTGACTTCTGTAATCCCAGCATTTGGGAGGTTAAGATGAGGATTGTTCCCAGTTTGAAGTTACCCTGACCTACACAGCATTAGGTCACACTAGACTACAGAGTGAGAACTTGTGTTAAAAAATTATACTTTTACAGTTTTTATATACTTATACATTATTAGACATATTGACATTACAGAACAGTGCTATGTCCTTGTTTTGCTGTATATCTCAGATTGGCTTCAAATTCGAGAAGTGCCTGCTTTAGCCTCCTCATTGCTGGGATTACATACACAACAACCAAATCTTTATAAGCAAATTAAAGGACTTTTTAAAAATTTTTTTTATTTATTCAATTGTGCTTGTGTGTGTGTGTAGAACCACTGGCGAATTCGGGAACCACCATGGACTGCCTCCACCTCCTTGTTTACTCTGCCCCAGGGATTCATAGGCTCCGCCCTACCAGGACCAGAAACGCAGGCCGCCCAGCTTCAGCCCAGCGATCTGAATTTAGGACCCTCTGCCTGCAAGGCAGAGGCTTAACCCCTGAGCCACCTCTCCAGCCCCCCAAATTAAAGGATTTTTTTAAGGAGTGATTTTGTCTGTTCCTTCATCTGGCTAACTTTAGAACCAGACTCCACATAAGATGGGCTAACACTGAAAGTCGTCATCAGTGCTGCAAATAGGCGATTGTGCAAGGTGCTATGGGAGCTCCAAGGATAGAACAGTATTTGACCTTGGAATAGCCAGAGGAATTTATATTCACAGAGATCCACAGAGGAATTTATATTCCATGTAAGCATGTTAAGAATTAGTATCACAGGCAGGAGAGATGGCTCAGGGATTAAGCCTCTGTTTTGAAAGCAGAAGGTCCTGAATTTGAATCTTGGATCCCATATAAAAATGCCAGCAGGAAATGGCGATGGCCTGTACTTCTGATCCTGGAAGATGGAGCCTCAGAAACTTCAGAGCAAAGCAAAGAGGAGGTAGAGCAATCCAGGGTGATCCTGAAGTTACCTCTGGACCTTCACAGGCACCCACTTCACAGGCACACGTAGTGCCCTTTGATACATAACAGAGACACATACAGAAACACAAGCGACAAATAAATACTTTTTAAAAATTAGTATTGCCTTGTCAGAGAAAGAAGATTAAAGCTGGGTTGCAACCTGTTTAAGGACACTACTACCTACAGTCTTGGACTATATATTAAAGCTTCTTAACTGATGATCTTCATGCCATCTGAATTTATTATTTGCTGTTTCTTGGTTCCCCAAAGATCCTTAAATGGGCAGAATAGTCACAAAGATATTTTAACTAGTTTCACTTTCCTCAGGAGCAAGACTGGCTTGAGGCCGCCCAGACCTTCATCCAAGAGACTCTTTGTCCAGTCGGCAAGGAGCCTAATAAGAAGTTGATTGAGTCAGCAGTTGAGTGTGTGAAGATGATGTGGTTATCCCAAGGAGAGAATCAGGGTTCTTCACTGCCCCTCAGCTATAGGTAAGGAGAGGCGGGGCTTGGTAGGTTGAATTTAGAATTGGAAAGAAGGGTCTACTGACAGAATAAGAAGTGTAGAGAATGAGTGGAGAACAAGATGGTCTGAATGCATTCTTTCTGCAGACTTTCCCATTGTTTGCTCCGCTTTCCTTTTCCTGAAAGTTCTCCTAAATTGGCTTAAGTCAAGTTTGCAGAAAAGGTGGAGGAAAAGAGGAAGTAGAAAAAAAAGAAAGCTGAATGTGGTGCTCCCCACCTGTAAGTCCAGACTCAGAGACCCAGAATTACGAGAAGAATTAGGAGAATTACGAGGTCCAGGCCATCTTAGGTTACGTAGTGAGTTCCAGGTTACCTATTGAGATCCTACATTCAAAACAAAACAACAAAAATACACTAAGAGGAGTTAAGGCTGTAGGTCAATTATTGACCTAGCAAGACTCTGGGTTCCATTTCCAACACCCACTTCAATTTGTTTTTATTATTATTGTTAACTTTTTTTTTTTTTTTTTAAAGAAGGACTCTCAAAGTGGGAAGAGAAGCTGATAATGTCTTCATTTTAGGTATCAGGACACTAAAATACAGAATGATGCATGATTTCAAGATAGATATTTTTAAACTATGTATATATGTATGTATATGTGTGAGCATCAGAGGGCATCGTATGTTCCTGTGAAGGACCAAGGGTGATTTTGGGAATCATTCTGTATTGATTCTAAGGGATAGATTTTTTTTTTTAACTTTATGTATTTTTGTGTGTGTGTGTGTGTGTGTGAATGTATGTATCAGAGGGCATTGTGACTTTGGAATTTCAACTGGACTACTTCTATTTCTTTTTTGCTTTGGACTGGGATTTCCTAGGCTCTGCCCATCAGGGCCAGAAGTGCAGACTGATGCCATTTCTGCCTAGTATTTTTGTGTGGTACTTGGGTTCCGAACTCAGGACTTTCTGCTTTCGAGGCAGAATCTTAACCCCTGAACCACCTCTCCAGGCCAGGATGGATTGTTTTTAAGAATCCTGAGTGTGATGGTTGGGGGCCTTCAGAGTTCTTTATGGAGCTGAGTGCTATGACGCATTTGTAAGGTTGCTGCTTATAGCATCTGTAAAGTGTTCTCTAGGCATACTTGTTTTGTCAGTCCCTCCTGCATTGTATATCATATCTCTTGGCTGGCATCAACTTGTTCTAAATACTGTTTAGCATAGATTCCTTCTTTTTCCCTACCCCCACTTCCCCTAGAGGCAGTGTCCAGCATCTATACCCAGACCCCATCTTTATTTTTTATTTTTTTTATTTTTTTTACCTCCAGCTCTTTTTTCTTGTTTATTCTAGTATCTCTTAGTCTGTGTTCCCTTTCAGCCCTTCTTTGGAAACTCAGGATTTGTCAGCGTCGAGGGTATCCTGCTAGGTTTGGACTGATTTTGCAGGACTCTTGCTGTCTTCGCTTTCCAGCTTCATCTCTGTACAGAACCTCAAGACCTACCAGTATCTCCCATGCTGCAGTCATCTGTCCTGGAGCAGCAATGCATACCAGGCTTGGGCCCAAGGAGCTGGGCCAAATGGAAATGCCCTTCCTCGAGAGCAGCTGTTACTTCTAGGGACACTGACAGACCTGTCAGGGGACTCTGAGCAAGAGTGCAGGAATGGAAACCTGTATGTGAAAGATAACACTGGAATCCTAGACTGTGAGGTGAGTAGAAGAGGGAGGTCAGCTGCCTCGGGTATGGAAATGAGGTGCTAAAGTCCTGGCTAACCTGTGCTCTTGCTCTTTTCTAGCTCATAGATCTAGACCTTTCTTGGTTGGGCCATCTCTTCTTGTTCCCCAGTTGGAGTTACCTTCCTCCTGGCAAGCGGAATTCTTCAAGGGAAGGACACTTAGAGCTCTGGGGTGCTCCTGTGCCAGTGTTTCCTTTGACCGTCAGTCCTTGCCCTGTCACACCTATCCCTGTCCTCTACCCAGAAAAGGCATCTCACTTACTCAGAAGCAGGTAACTCTTCCCCCTCTTAGAGGAGAAAGAGCACTGTGGAACTTGGAGGATGATGGTGCTTCACTGGAAGGAGAGAAAGGTTTTGTGAATCATACAGATATAAGATTCAAATCAAGGGAACTTCAGTACGAAGAAAGTTGAGAGGCAAGCTCTGGTCAGTAGCCCACTTTCATAATCTCATCACTCAGAGGTAGAAGAGTATGTGGCCTATATAGTGAGTTCTAGATCAGTCTCTGCTACAGTATGAGACAATGTCTCAAAAGACTGAGGTGGGGAGGAGGCCCTCAGTGAGATGCCTTGTGGGTAAAGTTGCTTGCCATGCAAGCCTGATGACCTGGGTTTGATAGCTATAGCACATATGGTAAAGGAGAGACCAGCTCTTGCATATCGTCCTCTGACTTCCATGGCACATGCACACACTAAACAAATGTAAAATATATATATATATATATATATATATGTGTGTGTATATATATTTATGGAGGTTAGACATTCATGAGAAGGTCAGAAGGCAGCCTCAAGGTTGTCATTCCTTAGGTACTGTCTACTTTTTGAGACAGGGTTTCTCATTGGCCTGGAACTCATCAAGTAGGGGAGGCTGAACTCTAGGATCTGCTCGTGTTCATCTTCCCAGTTTTGGCTCTTTTAAAAGTTGGTTTTGAGGGGCTGGAGAGGTGGCTCAGGGGTTAAGCCTCCGCCTTGCAGGCGGAAGGTCCTGAGCTCGGATCCCAGATCCCACGTATAGACGCCAGACGGAAGCGGGGGCGGCCTGCGCTTCTGGTCCTGGTAGGGCGGAGCTTGTGAATCCCGGGGCAGAAGGAGGTGGAGGCGTCCATGGTGGTTCGCGAATTCGTCCGTGGTTCTACACACACACAGACACACACACACACACACACACACACACACGCGCGGGCACATACACACGCACATGCGCACAGTTGAATAAATATTAAAAAAAAAAAAAAAAAAAAAAAAAAAAAAAAAAAGTTGGTTTTGAGAATCAGGCTGTGCTTAGAAAGCAAGGGGGAACTCTCCAGCTCACCCAAAAGATTTTTCTTTTTAAATTTTTACTTCTTTTGGGTAAGAGAGAGAACAAGAACACATGAATGCCATGGCACATAGGTAGAGAGCCGCTTTACCACCATATTGGTTTCTGGGGATCAAACTCAGATTGCCAGGTTTGCGAGCATAGGCACTTAACCCAATGAGCTATCTCGTTGACTCTAAAGTATTTTTCAAAACAATTATTTATGAGACAGAGAGAGAACATACATGAATGTCAGGGTGTATAGGTGGAGGTCAGAGGACATCTTTCAGCAATCAGGTCTCTCCTACCATGTGGGCTTCCAGGAATTGAACTCAGGTCACTAAGCTTACAAGCAGGCTACTAAGCTGTCTCCCTGATAACTTAAGAATCCAAGAGGGGGGCTGGAGAGGTGGCTCAGAAGTTAAGCCTGTGCCTTGCAAAGGGTCCTGAGTTCGGATCCTAGACCCCACGTATAGATGCCAGGTGGAAGCAGGGGCGGCCTGTGTTTCTGGTCCTAGTAGGGCGGAACCTGTGAATCCCGGGGCAGAGTAAACAAGGAGGAGGTGGAGGCAGTCCATGGTGGTTTCCTAATTTGCCCACGGTTCTACACACACACACACACACACACACACACACACACACACACACACACTTGAATAAATTTAAAAAAAATTAAAAAAAAAAAAAAGAATCCAAGAGGATTCTTAAAGGGAAATGTACCTTATCAAAGGGCAAAAAAAGTTTGCAAGGTTTTGGAATAATAGCTTTGAGCTAAGGACATTTGATATCACTACCAGATTGTTCTTTAATATGGAATGGAGACATTTAGAAAGGAAAAAGAGACAAAATGATAATGAAAAATAAAAACAATTCTTTTTTGTTTCTTCTGTAGAAAGAAGTGCAAAGTCATGGAGCCCAATCTAGCTGGGAAATTGATTCGATTGAGTGCCTTGGTGATAAGTCAGAACAAAGGGTACTTTGTTGTGACTCTTGGAGAATTATCCCCAGCTAGAAGCCAAGTGTCCATCATCGTGCAGGTGAGGATTAGGTTCAAGTCAGGGGCATGTGGGGTGGAAAGGTGGTTAGAACTCCAAAAAGGAAAGAGGAGGATAGTGTAGGGAGAACCATGTAGGATAGCAGGACAGCACCATAGAGGACATTTACAGGCCTTGTCTCTATATAGAGGTAGGATATACAGCTCCTTGTGCACTCCATTTGAGCAGATGGCATTTGTGCAATCATTGGCTTGTTTTCTTTTGAGACAGGATCTCACTTTCTAGGCCAGTGTGGCCTTTCATTTTATTTCTGTGTGTATGCTGTATGTGTGTGTGCTTTTTATTTTTTTATTTTATTATTGTTATTTTTTGAGAGAGGGTGTCTCACAGCCCCGGAACTCACCAAGTAGGCTAGGGAAGCTTTAAGAATCTTTTCTCCAACCTTCCTAGATTTGAGATTACAGTATGCATCATCACACCTGACTTTTTTTGGGGGGGGGTTACAGGGTATGGGTTACAAAGATTCAGGTCCTTGTTTTTGCATAGAAAGCACTTTATTGTTGAGCCATCTCCCCAGCCTGGATGTAATACATTTTTTGAAAGTGCCAGAGTGGATTGGTGAGATGGCACAGCAGGTAAAGGTGCTTGCTACCCAAGCCCTGACTACCTGAGTTTGATTACCCACAAGGTAAAAAGAGAGAACTGACTCCTAAAAGTTGTCCTCTAACCTCCATTTGTATACCATAGCACATATGTACATACACACACACGCACATGCACACATGCATGCATGTGCACATACACACGATTAATTACATACTTTATTTAGAAAAGTGTCAGAATGACCCAATGTCAGAATGACTCATTAGTGTTGTTAAGATATTAAAAAAGCCCAGATGGGCCAGAAAGATGGTTCAGGGGTTAAGCCTCTGTCTCTGCAAGCAGAAAGTCCTGAGTTTGGATCCCAGGTCCCATGTAAAAATGCCAGGAGGAAATGGCAGCTTCTTGCACTTCGATTCTGGAAGGCAGAGCCTGGGAAATTCTAGAGCAAAGCAAAGAGGAGGTAGAACAATCCAGAGTGATTCCTGAAGTCACCCCTGGGCCTCTACAGGCACATAATACAGATAATAAAGAAATAGATAGATAGATAGATAGTAAATAAATAAGTAAATAAATCTTAAAAGGCCAAACATGGTGGCACATACTTGTAATTCCAGCACTCAGAAGGCAGAGACTGTAGATCAATGTAAGTTTAAGCCAATCAACAACAGATTTTAAGCCAGCCAGGCCCACATAGGAAGATCTTGTCTCAGAACAAAATAAAACAGTTATAACAAAAGGCATTGACAGGTGCTATTTAATTTTTCTTTTTACATTTAATTATGGTGGGGTGAAATATGTGGAGGGTCTCCTTCCATTTTGTGGGTTCTGGGGATTAAACTCAGTCAGATTTGGCAGCAATTTACCTTCTGAGCCATCTTGTTAACCCTAAATACATGTTAAAAAAATTGATACAGGTAATAGTTCTTTGGGCCCCCAAATGCTGGGATTATGGGCATGTACCTTGCATGTAGATGAATTATTTTTTTTTTATAAAACAACTTGCTACTTATTGACTCTTTTTAAACTTACTGGTGCACTTTTTAAAAAAAATATTTATTTTTGTTTGAGAAAGAGGGAGACACAGAGAAATAGAGAAAGGTGCATCCATGTACCATGTGGGCTTCTGGGGATCAAATTCAGGTCATTGGGTTTGCAAGCAGGTACTCTACCCACTGACCTATCTCACTGGCTCACTCTTTAAACCATTAAGTTTTATATCATTTTATGTAAACTATTGTGTTATGATGTATATTGCCATATTAAATAATACTTCAAAAGCATTTGAAATTACCTGAGTTTAATCCCTTGAACTCAAATGGTGGAAGGAAAGAACTGACTCCCAAAGGTTATGTCTGACTTCTACATGCACACCAAGCCAAGAGTAAAACATATACATACACAAATAAATAAATAAAATTAGGAGGGGGAAGCATTCAAGATAATTAAAGGAAGAGGCTCTTTAAAGTAGATGTTAGGGCTGGTGAGATGGCTTAGTGGGTAGAAGCACTTGCTCAAGCTTGACAACTTGAGTTTGATCCTCAGAGAACCCATAGAAAGGTGAGAGGAAAGGACTGAATGCCTCCATACACATATATCATTCACACACGCAATAATGTAAATAAAACTTGAAAAATAATAAAAATAAAAAAGCCGAGGCTGGGTGTATCGCTCAGTGATAGCAGGCATGTCTAGCCTTTTCAAGGACTTCAGTTTGGTTTCCATAGCAAGCAAACAACAAAATCCCAAGAAACTATGAAATTTATTAAGTGCTTGCTAGCGTTCTTATGTGTGAAATTGATAAGCTTGAATAACAGGATTACAGTGTAAAGCACTTTAAAAGTGAAATAAGCCAGACTCAAGAAGCCACATTGCATATTTTCTCTTACATGTGGCATCAGGATTTAAACAAGGATATCTATAATATGATATGAAAGTAGAAATGGGGCTGCGGAGTGGAGGAAGGAATCTGAAGTTGGGCACACAGAGTTACCGATAATGGGAGGGAAAAGAGAAACTCGTTGAGGAGATAGCTAGTGTTTGCTTAGCAAGAATGAGGACCTAAGTTTGATGCCAGAACCCATGTGAAGAGTTGGACATGTGGCTGGATTCTATAATTCCAGTGATGTTGAAATGAGAGACAGACATACAGGAAAGTCCTTGGAGCTCACTGGCCAGGTTGCTTAGCCTGTTGGAGAGGTTCCAGATCAATGAGAGATACTGCTCTAAACAAAAAGCAGGGGACTTGTTGAGAAATGACACCTGGGCTGCATACACAGTGAGGTACTACTACTGGGGAGATGGTTCGGTGGCGAAATGACTTGTGTGTAATGTTGCTTACCTCTGCCTAGCTTCCTACCCAGATGGTGTGGCACCGAGTTCTTTGGCCTGGTAAGGCCTATGTACTGACAAGACTTCGAATAACCAAGACCCGTGGTTACCATTACTATATCTGGACAACCACCCCCTCCTCTGACCTGATGCCACTGAAATCAGATGACGTGCAAGAAATGGAGTTGGAGAGTTCATTCTTAGAAGCTGACCTTAGACCACTTCCCACCCCCTCCAAGACCCAGGACTGGAAGAAGCAAGAAGGTCTTGTCCGGAATTCCAGAGTCTTACATTATTCGGTGAGAACAGGAGGATCCTAGAACTCGTGGGGCAGGAAATGCAGATCTCCTAAGAGGAAGGAAATGGTGGCCAAATTGGACCTCTGTCCTCTTTGCAGGGAACAGTCACTGATGTGTTGAATGAGTCTGCCAGCCTCTACATGCTGGATGGGCAGCTGGTCCTCTGCCTGGCATACCAGCAGCTCCATGGCCTCAGGCGGGTGATTCGACCAGGTGTTTGTCTGGAGGTATGTATGTCACAAGTCAGAGCTGGTCATTTGTACAGGCTGTTTTTTGTTTTCCTTCCCCTTTCTCAGCTGGTTGGTAACCTGTATAGCAAAAACATAAGAATGACAAGTATGTGTTAAGAATGATTTGGGTAAGAGCTGTACCTGGTGATACAGACCTATAATCTAAACTACACAGGAGGTTGAAGCAGAAGGGTAATAGGTCAGGGTCTTGTGAGTTGAGTTCAAGGCCAGCTTGCACCTTAGTGAAACCCTCTCTTAAAAGAAGAAGAAGAAAAAAAGAAGTGGACCAGTGAGATGATTCAGTGGATAAAGAGGCTCATAGACAAGACTGATAAACAACCTAAGCCTGATTCCCAGAACCACATAAAGGTGGAAGAAGAGACTGATTCTAAAAGTTGTCTTGACCTTCTTGCTCTCCCCTATACACACATACATAATGATAATTAAGTTTAAACATTGTTTTAAAGTGGGCTGGAGAGATAGCTCAGGGATTAAGACTGTTTCACAAGCAGAAGATTCTGAGTTCAGATCCCAGGTCCTACGTAAAAACGCCAGGTGGAAATGGTAGCTGCACTTCCAGCTCTAGTGGGTGGAGCCTGTGAAACCCCAGAGCAAAGTAAGAAAGAGGTAGAAGCAATCTAGGGTGATTCCTGAAGTCACCCTTGGTCCTCCATAGGGACACACAGTTCTCTCTGATACACACACACACACACACACACACACACACAAATAAAGTATTTTTAAAAATTGTTTCAAAGTATAAATAGCTCAGTGGTAAAGTGCTTGCCTGATATGCTCAAGGTCCTAGGTTCAGTCTCCAATAACAATGTGCAAGCATGCACATGCAAGGAAAGTGAACTTGGACCCTGTGCAGAAGAGTTGTCAAAGTAGCTCCTTGTAAAGAAGCTTCCTGGACTGGAAATGGCTGAAGCATGGGTGTAGGGCTGGGATGTAAAGCCAGAAGCCATCTGGCCCTCAAAAAGACCAGCTGGATCTCATGGGAGTTGAGTGATTTCTGAGGGAGTGAGTTTCCATAGAATGTGAGACATGAGGAAAGATACAGCTAACATGTATTTCTTTCTCCTGGAACTATAGCTAGCTCTGTCTAGGGTTGTTGTCCAACTGCTGGAATTACAAATAGTGATTTTTCTTTCTTTTTCTCCTCCTTGCCCCCCTCTTCCCTCCCTCCCTCCCTCTCCCCCTTCCTCTCTCCCTCTCCCCCTCCCTCCCTCCTTCCTTCTTTTCCTCCTTTTACTTCAGACAGTCTCTGAAGCCTAGGCCAGTCTCAAACTTTGTCTTAGTCTCCCAAGTGATGGAATTTACAGGAATTTACCACCATACCTCACCTCTCTGCCTTTTTGTTTTCCTGTAGCTCCGGGATGTTCACCTTCTCCAGTCAGTGGGTGGAGGGACAGCAAGTCCAGTGCTAGCACTTTGCCTCCATGGCACTGTTCTGCTTCGTAGCTTTTCTCACCAGAAGCCCAAGACTCTGCCATCTTACCAAATTCATGGTGCTTCCTTGTATGAGCAGCTAGTATGGGAATGTCATTTAGGACTTCCACTCTACCTGTGGGCTACCAAGGCCCTGGAGGAGCTGGTCTGCAAGTGAGGAGGATGGAGGATAAGGGTTCACAGTGGGGAGAGGGTTGGGGGATAATACTTTCTTCACATGGGGAAGTGACTACTCTCCTTTCTTTGGCCAAGGCTATGTCCCCATGTGCTGAGATACCACCAATTCCTGAAGCATTCATCTCCTGGGAGCCCCAGTCTGGGACTGCAGCTCCTGGCTCCCACCCTGAATGTCCTCACTCCACCTGGCAGTCCCATTCGGCATGCACACAGTGAGATCCTGGAAGAGCCGCATCAGTGTCCCCTTCAGAGAGTAGGAGAATATGGGGAAGTTGGGCAGCCAAGTGATGTCTGAAGACACCTGGGCACAGTCTGATTTTCCTCTCTTCCTGACAGTATGCTCAGCTGCGGACTCCCTATTCATTCCCTACTCTGCTCACCCTGGCAAAGGAAGGACAACATAGGGCTTGGGCTACTTTTAACCCAAAAGCTCTTCTGCACCTCCCAGAGATTGCCTATCTGACCAGCGGCCAACTCAATCGCCGCCTGGCCTGGTCCTGGCTCTCTGTGATGCCCTCTGCCTTCCAGCCAGCTCAGGTAAGGGTCCTCTAGAAGGCTCAGCTTAGTGCCATTTTATTGCTACTGTCCTAATCCCGTCAGTTGGATTTTGGTTTTATTTGTTTATTTATTTATTTATTTTATCAAATGATTGCGTTAGACTTTTTTTTTATTATTTATTCAATTGTGTGTGTGTGTGTGTGTGTGTGTGTGTGTGTATGTGTGTATGTAGAACCACAGGTGAATTTGGGAACCATCTCTGCCTCCACCTCCTCCTTGCTTACTCTGCCCCAGGATTCACAGTCTCCACCCTACCAGGACCAGAAACGCAGGCTGCCCCCACTTCTGCCCGACATTCTATATGTGGGGTCTAGGATCCGAACTCAGGACCTTCTGCCTGCAAGGCAGAGGCTTAACCTCTGAGCCACCTCTCCAGCCCATGATTGTGTTAGACTTCTAAATCAACTCCAAATCTATTTTTGCTCCTACCAAATCATCCCTCTTGTAGTAACTAGAAAGAGTAGGATTAGACTAGATAGATGGTTCAGTTTTACCCTTGCAAGCAAAAAGACCTGAGTTTGGATCACGGATCCCACATAAAAATGTCTGGAGCATTCCTGACATTACCTTTGAGTCTCCACAGGCACACTTAGTCAAGTACTCTTTTCTATACACATCCACACAAAAAGAAAAAGGGGTTAAAAATGAAGCTTAGGGCTGGAGAGATGGCTCAGGGGCTAACACTGCTTTGCAAGCATAAGGACTTGAGTTCAAGTCCCAGATCCCATATAAAAATGCCAGGTGGAAGTGACAGCTGCTTATACTTCTGGCTCTTGAAGGCGGAGCCTGGGAAATCCCAGAGCAAAGTAAAAAGGGAGAAGCAATCCAAAATGATTCTTGAAGTCATCCTTGGGTTTCCTTAGGTGCTTGCACCTATGTGTACACACACACACACACACACACACACACACACACACACACACACACACGAAGCTTAGAATTCTGATTCATTTGTTTTGGGGGTGGAGTTTTTTGTTGTTATTTTTGTTGCTTATTTATTTATTTATTTATCTATCTATTTATTTATTTATTTATTTTTTGCAACAGGTCTTGCTATATATTCTCACCTGGCCTCAAATTCAGACATTCTTCCTACCTCAGACTCTTGAGTACTGGGAATACAAACATATACCACCATGCTCAGCTCAGCCATGCATTGTATTTCTTGCTAGTAAATGTGTAGATGCTTATCTTTGTAGTCTTTTTTATCTACTTTATACTTTCACCATCTAATATATTTCCTTCTTTCATGTTGCCTGGTGCAGAGAGAGGTTCCAGCTGATTGTAGACAAGGAAGTGTGTGACACAAAATAGATGACAGGATGGGGGAGGCTGTTTTTTTTGAGACAGGTTCTCATTATGAGCTCTGATTGGCCTAAAGCCTCCAGGATTTCTCTAATAAATATTTGATACCTTGGTCTTTCTTTTCCTGCAGGTTTTACTAGGAGTTCTGGTGGCTTCTTCTCATAAAGGTTGTCTGCAACTTCGGGACCTGAGTGCTTCATTGCCTTGCCTGCCCTTGACCAATAATTCGAAACCCATTGCTGACCCACAACTCATAGGTATGGAGTTCAAAGGTGGAAAGATGGTGGTCAGGGGTGCTGGTGGAAGTATCTGTTGGGGTTTGTCATTGATGCTGAAGTGACATTTGTTGATCAGCAACTTTGAGAAGTTTGAGAGACTGGTATGCGAGGAGGAGAACAAGCAACCAGGGAATTCCTAGCCAGAACTATAATTGCCTGCATTCATTTTTCTCCCATTGTTACTGAACACACACTCAGATTGCAGCCCCCAGGGGATTGGAGAGATGGCTTGGATTAAATCTTGTCTTGCAAATGAAAGGACCTGAGTTCATATCCTGAATCCCTTATGAAAAATACTGGGAAGAGTCTAGAGAGATGGCTCAGAGGTTAAAACTCTGCCTTGCAAGCAGAAAGTCCTGAGTTTGGATCCCAGGTCCTATATAAAAACACCAGGCAGAAATGGCAACAGTCTGCACTTCTGGCCCTAGTGAGCAGAGCCTAAGTGCAAAGCAAAAAGGAGGTAGAAGCAATCCAGGATTATTCCTGAAATCACCCTTGGCCCTCCACAGGGACACACAGTGTCTCTGATACCCCCCCACACACACACACACATACACACACACACAAACACACACACTGAAGTTAAAAAAAAAATGCTGGGAGGAAATGACAGTGGCCTATAATTCCAACCCTAGAAAGCACAGCTTGAGAAACTCCAGAGCAGAGCTAAAAGCAGGTAGAGCAATCTAGGATGGTTCTCGAAGTCACCCTTGGACCTCTGCAGGCGTGCACACACACACACACACACACACACACCAGCGTTTACATATACTCAAAAAAAAAAAAAAAGATTGCAGCTCCCATTTCCTATATTTATAGTTTGGAAGAACAATGATCTTATTTTGCTTACTGGAATTTGTAAAGAAGTAAACTGTAGAGAAGAAAATTTGTTAGATTCAGGAAAAGATATTTCAGACATTTAGAGAAAAGTACAACCAAAGTCTTTTAGTCTAGGAGATCAGAGATCTAATTTTTTTTTGTGTGTGTGTGTGTGTGTAATTTGTTTTTTCTTGGAGGTATTGCCTGGGGGCTGAGTTGGTCAAGCGTGGACCTTCGTTTCCTATAGGGACAGGATTTCTGACCTAAGATGGACATGTGAGGATAGTCTGCTTTACTGCCCATCCCACAGTTCTCTTTTCTTGCCAAGATAGAGATCTTTCTTCTTCCAGGTTGTCTGGTGCGAATAGATAAGTTCCAATTGGTCATAGAGAGAGAAGTCAGGAGCCACTTCCCTTCCTGGCAGGAGCTGGGCATGCCAGACTTCATCCAGAAACAGCAGGCCAGGTAGCTCCTTGGGAATGGTAGCTGTCCTGAGACAGGGGAAGGAAGGACTTGCTGCATGTGGGGTCATGAGGGAACCAAATCACCTAATTCTTGCATCACCAGATTTATTCCTGTTTTTTCCAACAGAGTGTATGTCCAGTTCTTCCTGGCTGATGCCCTGGTCCTGCCTATACCCAGACCTTCCTTTCCTTCAACACCTCCTGAGACAGAGCCCCTCTGCCCAGAGGGATCTGACTTAATGCAAAGCCGGCTATTCTTACTGTCCCACAAGGAGGCCCTCATGAAGCGGAATTTTCGTGCCATCCCAGGAGCTAGTACAGAACTTCCTGAGCCTACCCTAAGTTTCCATGTGTCAGGGAACTGGCTTGGGGGCACCCAGAGAAAGGAGGGATCTGGATGGGGTCCTCCTGAACCTCTGGGAGTTGAGAACAAGGATCAGAAGGTAAACTGCAACTCCAGACACCTAAGACCTGATCTCCTGTGCCTTGAGCTCCATGCTGGGGTCTGCAACTGTGCTATCCTTCATTACAGGTCTTTCTTCTCTTCCTTGGCTCTTCAGTCCGCTGGTTTTCATTCCTGTATCCAGGGCAAGTGTACCGACTTGTGGCTCCTGGTCCCTCAGTGAGTGACTTATTTCATTCTTGCTGTCCAAGAAAGCTGCTGGGTTGGAGTCTGGAGTAGGCATGCCAGTGCTAGACCCTCTAGGTTTCCTAGAAGAGGCTAGATCTAAAGGTGCTAAAAATGTCTGTGTTGGGACCCCTTCTTTTACCAGGTTCCAGAAAGAAGGCAACATTGGAAGACCTGAGGAACTTTCCTCTGGCCCAGGCACACTCAGAGGTCGTTGTTTTCCTGTTTCCTGGCAGACTCCTATGTTGTTTGAGACAGAAGGTTCATCTGGCACATCTCAGCGACCTCTCGAGTTGGCTGGCTGTGGGTCCTGCCTCACTGTCCGAGATGAGTGGACCCTGGAGCTTGGGATCTCTCCGGACATGCCTGATGTGGCAGAGAACTCCAAGATCCTGCCTGAGTCCTCGCTGACCCACCTGTTCAGTAACAAGTAAATACTCTCCAGCCCCTCTGACTACTTTGACTCATGCTAGGTGAACAATGCATTCTCTGCTATAACATGTGGTTTTCAATATAATTTATCTGTTAGAGGAATGAAGTCAACATAAGAGAAAAAGTTCATGCTAGATTCTTCCCCAGCTTGTATCTGTTTCAAAGTAATCACGAGCAAGCGTTTTCTCTTCACTTTTTTCTTTTCTTTTCTTTTCTTGTTTTTGGTGAGGGGGGCATTATGGGGACATATGACATAGGATTTCAAAAGGCCAGGTTGACCTTGAACTTGCTGTGTAGCTGAGATTGACTGAATTCTTTGTCCTTCTACCTCTGCCTCCCAAATGCTGGGATTAAAGGCAGGTACCACTTGCTCACCTGAGCAGACATTCTCACATTTAAGCTTTAGCAATGAAAGGAAATAGAAACATAGAAAATATAAGGAAGAAGCATGAAAATAGAGAAAGGCCTTTGTTTATTGTAAGATGTGGCCAGTGGATGGATTCAGGAGTATTTCCTCATGGAATCTTTTTTTTTAAAACTCTGTGTGTGAGAAAGAGAAGGCCTGAAAGTTCAGGACTGCTTTTTCCCTCTGGCATTTTTTACATGGGACCTGGGATCTGGGATCTGAACTCAGGACCTTAAGCTTGCAAGGCAGAGTCTTAACCCCTGAGCCATCTCTGCAGCTTTTTAAAAAAAAATTGATTTTCATTTTTAGTAAAGTAAGTATACTTTAGTAAAGTACTTTTTAGTAAAGTAAGTACCTGTAAGTATAGAAAGATGTTCCAGAGTAGTTTCCTCTCAAAAAAAATTTTTTTTTCTGGGGGTGTCTGTAACTTAAAAACAATTATTGTTTGGGGCATAGCAGACACCACAGTGCACATGTGGAGGTCAGGGGACAACTTTTAGAAGTCAGTTCTCTTATCTTATAGGTTCTGGGAATCTAATACAGGTTATCATATTTGCATGATAGCACTTTTACCTGCTGACACATCTAGCAGACCCTGGTATGTAATTTTCATGAGACTGGCGTCTTTTATTAGAAGTGAACGTAGACTAGCAGTGAGTTGATACATACCTCTAATCCCAGCACTCAGGCTAAGACAGGATTGCCATGAGTTTCAGGGCAGTCTAGACTACACAGCAAGATCCTGTCTCAAAAACAAAGATGAACAGCCAACCAAACATGAGAAGAGTGAATGTTTGCTAGATACTAATGTTTTAAGAAAGGGGCTAAGGTGTAAGGCTATAAACGATGGACTGGATGATATTCTAGGTATAAATGGAAGTAGAGGTTTGAAATGGATATTTGTGGGAATGTTTTTGTGAAGACATCTGTTTCCAGTGCAGTATAGGTTTCTTTCTCTTTTTTTCTGGCTTTTATATATTTTTATTCAAAATTAGGTAAATTTCAGTTTCTGCCACAAACCTGTTTTTCTCATGTACCCTGTTGCTTTTAGCAAACACTTGGGCAGAACTCAAAGTTTCTACAGAGCCTACCTGAAATGTTTAACAGATATCGTGACTGACCCTCTGTTGTGTCTCCTCATACATTTGTCTTTACTTTTCAGCTTTTTGGATTCCTTGGTGTCTTTCTCTGCTAAGATTTTGTCACGGTCTTTATGTGAACCACCTCTGGCCCTTCGAAGGACACAACCTGGTAACAAATGACCCCCCTTTTATGAGGCTAAAGTGTGAATTAGAGTTATAGAGCTGCAGTCTTGAGTGATTCCATGAGCCCACATTCCCTTTATCTGTAGGAAATGGTGGGACTGTCACAATGTGCACGAAGCTAACAGTAGCTTTAGAGATGGCTGGCTGTGAATTTCCTCCTCACCTGGATATATATATTGAAGACCCACACTTGCCTCCCCCGATTGGACTCCTTCCCGGAGCCCGAGTCCACTTTAGCCAGCTGGAGAAAAGGATTTCCAGGTGAAGACCTTTGTTGTGTGGCCACACCTCCTTCCCCTACTGATATCTTGCTCTCGTGTGCATATTCCCCACCTACTTGTTCTTGAAGGACATCTTTCTTTTTTTTTACTGTTATGTTTTAAGACAGGGTCTTGCCATGTAACTTGGCTAGTCTGGAACTCCCTATGTTGTCCAGGCTAGTCTCAAACTTGCAGCAATCCTGCCACTATCTGTCTCTGCCTCTCAAATGCTGGAACAGAGGTGTGCCTCATCATGCTTTCTTCAATATCATTTGTCTGTTAGTTTGCTATATATACTCTCTAACTCCAAGACATGTTGCCCATCACTCTTTCTATTTCTCTGTTTTGTTAGAAGTGGGGCCAAGATGTGCTTCTTGGGGTAGAGGAGTTACTAAGCCTTATAGGCATGGTTTCTGAGGCTTGGGCCCTCTCCCAAGCAGATTGCTGTCTTTACCACCATCTTTTCACTTACAGATCCAATAACGTTTACTGTTGTTTCCGCTCATCCACATCTGTACAAGTTCTGAGTTTCCCCCCGGAAACCACAGTCAGGTGGGTACCCAGACCCTGTTCTCTTCATTCCCTGACCTCATAAACATATTCCACTCATGACCCTGGCTCTGGAACATGTGCCATAGCTATGGTCTTTTCTGATGCCAGTAGAGTATTGTGAATCAGAAGGATTCCTTATGTTCCAAATGAAAAATGCCCAATACCTACCAAGTTACTCAGAAAAAGTTCTAGGCTCTTGATGACTTTTCCATCTGAAATGCAAATCTCTTACTTAGTGTCTTCAGGCTGGAGAAATACCCGATGGCTCTTGGAGATGAGTCAGAATAGGGGTGCTGGGAGCTCCAGGAGCTTGAAAACCCAGTGCTGTCCTTGTGCCTGTACCTGCCAAGCTCGCGTACACTTACCCTGCGTTCACCTTGGCTTGATTTTTTTTTTATAAGAAGGATCTCACCGTGTAGCCCAGGCTGGCCTTGAACTTGGGACGAGGCCTGAGTTTCCCCCTATGATCCTGTGCCTAGTTTCTCTGCTCCTCTTGACTTCTATCTCTCTCTCCTTAGTGCTCCCCTGCCTTGCATCTGCCTGGCTGAACTCCAAGGTCCCAGCCAGACTCCATTCCAGGCCACTACCTCTTGCCATATCGTGTTTGTCTTCAGCCTTCAGCTCCTTTGGGTGTGTGCCCACTGTACCAGCCTCTGTCCCCAGGTATGGAGAGACAACAGACAGCACTGGGGTGAAATCCAGAGTGATGGAATGGGATCAAGAGACCCTTTTCAGCCATTTCTTTTTCTCTCATTTTTAAATCCTAGGGGAGGTGTAGTCGCCAGGACCTTACTTGTCCCACCCAGACAGCTGTAAGCCAGGCCAGGATCAGGTAGGCACTCATCACAGTTTACTTTTTTGTTACAGGACTTCATATGTTGGCAGTAATA